>CP135572.1:5461326-5580338 GCA_032401905.1 Swietenia macrophylla
TCAATATTGTTCATTAAACTCTTCCTAAATCAACAGTTAAGCCTTCTGATTTGAGTACATAGATCAAGAACATATTGGGACATATCATATATGTGAATGAAATCAGATTTGTACAAGTCCAGTGCTTAGTTCAGTTAAATAATAGACAAAATCTTATGGGCAACAAGGCCTTTCTGAAACAGATTTATTTCATTATCAAAGATTGAGAATTCTTTTGAGAAATCACACATGCTGATCCATCATTACTTAGCCTAGTTAATATCCTAAATCCCCACAATCTTCTTAACCCAAAAAGCAAACTGCTAAAGCAGCAAGCTAAAACAAAAGCAATACTAATTCCCGAAAGAACGCTAAAGAAAAAGAAAAAGCTTATAAAACAACAGTTCAAGATTCTTCAATTCAGTTAATTTCTCACTACCACTTTACTCAACTTACTGCATTTCTTCTAACAACAAACAAATCCCAGCTTAACACTAACTTCTATCTCATTTCTGCAATGGATTCTCTGTTCTGCAACAATCCCATTTCAGAAAACAGATCCTCTTGCTTTCATGGTTTTTGTTTCCTAACAATATTTCTACTCATCTTCCCACTTCTCAGTCTCTCAAAACCAGCAGAAGCAGGCATTTGTCGGACTTCCTGTGGTGATATTCCGATCAACTATCCTCTTGGCATTGATGACGGCTGCGGCAGCCCTTACTATAGACACATGCTTATCTGCTCAGATTACGGCAAGCTTGAGCTCCGAACGCCTTCCGGCCGGTATCCTGTCCGAAGCATAAGTTACTCCGATCCTCACATTCTCCTCACTGATCCCTTTATGTGGAATTGCAAAGATGGAGATAATTTTCGTCCAACCAGGCCTTTCAGCCTCGACACAAGCACTCACTTCTCGCTCTCTCCTCAAAACGACTACATCTTCTTCAACTGTAGCACAGAAAATGTAATCATTGAACCAAAGCCTATATTCTGCGAGCGGTTTCCTGAACGTTGTGATTCATCGTGTGATAGTTCTAGTTATCTTTGTAGACACTTGCCGGAATGTGCATCTGCATTGCATGCAAGTTCTTGCTGCGGTTATTACCCTAAAGCCACTGAATCTTTGAGACTAATGCTAAATTATTGCGCTTCTTACACTAGCATTTACTGGAGAAATGTCGGAACTGTTCCTCCGTATGATCAGGTCGCAGAGTATGGAATCAGAGTTGATTTTGATATTACGGCTACCACAAGTTGCCTTCAGTGTCAGGATATGACAAAAGGTGGAGGGACTTGCGGATTCAACACAGAAACACAGAATTTTATGTGTCTTTGTCCGAAGGGAAATTCCACCACTTATTGCAAAGGTTTGTTTTTGTTAACTGATCCCATCAATTTCGATAGTTGCAGATTGTTTGGAGATTAGATTAATTACTTGGCATTACTTTTGCAGATCATAAAATTGTCAAGCATAGCAAGGCCGGAGTGATTGCAGGTGAGTACAGTTATACTTATAATTTGTGAATCTCTGGTATTAATTATGAGTTGAAGGACTAATTTTTTATGTAATCGTTTTCAGGGACGGTGACTGGAGTTTCAGCAGCTGGGGCCATAGGAATTGGGGCTGCTGTTTGGTATATGAGAAAAGTGAGAGCCACAGCGCCAGTAACATGTGGGGTTCAAAGCAATGAGAATAGGCTTTTCTGAAAACACCTTCTTTATTCTCCTTTTCTTTTCTTTTAATTGCTTTATGCACTTTACCATGCCTCTCCTTGATGGCTTATAATTCTTTGTTTACAACACAAATGCTGAGACAACTCATCATGATTCACTTAGTATCACAGTACTGTGTCTCAAATTTTGACAATTTTCCCTTACTATCCATCCTTGTTATCTTAATTTTCTTCTGGTCTCTTTTGTTCTCTTGTTAATTTCGTCTCTTTTAAATGATTTATTGACGGTAACTAGGTGATCTTGAGCAAATAAGGATATAAAATTATCTTAAAATTTTTTAATTTACTGCATATTAATTACAATTCAATGTGCAAGTTACACTGAGTTTTCTGTGTGTATTATAAATCCGTGCAAATAATGTTTGCTTTTATTGTAAGCACGTAAACCATAGGAGTCTTGTACTCTCAAGTGTGTAAACCATACGAGTCTTATACAATAACACTCAAGTACTAAGATGTAAATATAAGCTTCAAAGAAGCTGTAAATCTAGCACTCCCAACAAAAAGAAAGAGAAGATTACAAGAAATATAAAAAAGGAAAGGAACAAGTCATGGCATCGAAATTTTTATCGTATCAACAAGCTTTCCCTGCAACAGAAAGCAGAGGACCTGCGTTTGCTGTTAAAGGAGGAACCATCGTTCCTGTCACAACAACAAATGACTGATCTTGCGAGCAATTTGGCGCAACTTCTATACCCATATGGAACAAAATATGCACCATTCAAAAACACATCATTAGAAGTTCTCCGCTTACAATTTTTCCAACCTCCATAAGACTCTCTCTTTGTAACCTGTTGTACAAAGGAACAAAATCACAAGTATACAATCTTTTCTCTTCGTTTAGTCTGCATTTTCAGATTATGGATAATTGCAAATTATTACTGTTTTGTGAACTACTGACTTCTGTACTAAAGAATTTCCACATAAGTATAATGCAGAACATGCCTTTGATTTTGCTTTTACCTGTTTGATGTCAGAACCTTTTGGGGCTACGAAGTAATTCCCTTCACTTAAAATGGTTGGATTAGCGCTGCCATCGATTGCATACATCAACCACTCGTCGTATCTGTTGTTGGCAACATGAACATAGTCTATCCTAGCCCTGCATACATTATGCTCTATTCACATAAGACTTCTCTTCTTTTATTACTAACTTCTATTTAACAGAGATTTTTCTCACTACTTACCTCGGCATTCTCTCCGTAAGTCCCTGGCCAAAACGGTTGAACACTACTATAACTTTCATAATTTTGTCAGCAATGAATTGATCGTTGTGTCCAAGCAGCATCACGTACGAATGCAACTTGATTTTAGCTATTGGTGTATGTATAATCTTTGCTCATATTTCCCTCTTGCAAACATTTGTATTTTTTAAAAAACGAATTTAGTATAAATCAAAAAATTTTTGTGACGAAATACCTTAATAGGAAAATCTGCCTACCTTATCATGTTGTTCGAAGAAGTTGTTAGAAATGGTAACTGCAGTTGAAGCACGAGTGACATCGACTAACACATCAGGACCACGAGCAAAATAGCAACGATCAATCAAAACATGCGAAGATCCAAGGATATCGATGGCATCTTCGTCGCAGCCGCCGCTACGACCGACATGTAAGAGATCCAAAAAAGCTTACATAGAATGAAGGAGGTCCATATCAAAGGGCAGCTGCCTAATTGTTGTTTACATTGAAATGCAAGCTAGGACAATATATGAATGCATACAACAAGTAATATTATTACTTATGAATTTTACACCTACGTGATTAACAATTTAAAGAAAAATAATAAAAACATTGTCAAAGTCCATCGAAGGAATGGTTTTGCCTTACTGAACATTTGAATTGTAATATAAAAGAAACTTAATATTACTTATTGGTGTAGCCGTAAGAAGAGAGGGCATAGCAATGAGCATGGTCAACACAACACAAGGAAAGTCTTGAAGAAATTCGTATATGTTAAAAATTAATATCTAACCACGAGAGTGCAAGAAATGAAACTGGAAGAAGTTATCAACAAATCATAATTACTTAGGTAATCTGAAAAACAAAAATCAAAGGCAATCAAATAAATTATATGAACGAGAGAGAGTTAAAAAATAATAATAAAGAAAATAATGAGAGAAATTTTTATTTCTTATTTCATCAAACTCTTAAAATTTGAATATCATTTTAATACAAGTTACAGGCTTATAACTATTACTAACTACCTTAAAATTTTGAATTTTGAATTCATGATTTGGTATTTATGATGAAAACGAAGGCTGAAATGAAAGAAAGCAAACGAGTTGCATGGATGCGTTCAAATTGTGTGGACTGTTAGTGGGGTGGTCTAATTTCAAAAGTGTCAAGGAAGTTGAACTTAACGGAAGTTAGGTTGTTTGGGGAAATAATATGGCATTAACAAAATTAGGCAAAATTAGGGAAAACCCATATTGTTTATGCAATTGAGATGTGGCTTTCCGATGATACGACTCCCCTTCTATTAGTCAATGCTAAAAATCCCAGGTCTCACGTAGTTATATCGCATCTTGTGGAGCTAAGTGGGCCTGAAAGCTAAGCTGGAGAACGCCAAATCAGAAACAAAGCTCAAAATCAATATTTGAAGAAATCACAGCATGCAAAAGAGGACGACAAAAGTGTGTGTACCAGAGAATTGCAAAGAAAAAAAAGGCTACTGTGTACATCAAGATCACCATCATCGATACAAGGACAACTAAATGATTTTTAATGGTGAAGATTGCACCACGATTTTAGGTTAATTTTTTCATATTTAAGGCTACACATTAGGGTACCTTGTTGAATATAAGCTCCTTGCAATTGTACTCCGA
Organism: Swietenia macrophylla; assembly: GCA_032401905.1. Lineage (NCBI taxonomy): Eukaryota > Viridiplantae > Streptophyta > Magnoliopsida > Sapindales > Meliaceae > Swietenia > Swietenia macrophylla. Next base: position 5,465,866 of record CP135572.1, read on the forward strand.
TACATATTGAGAAATACGAACTACAGAGCTTTCGTCTCATTTGTAAAAACCTAATTTTGTAACTTTCGAGCATTTGTTTTCCTGCATGAATTCGTTGGTGACTGGATAACTCAAAATCTAGCACTCTACCGAAAAACTGAAACAAAAAGGAGAAATTTACAAGGAGTAATTAAAGCAGGTCATGGCATTCGAAATGTTTGATCATATCAACAAGCTTTCCCTGGAACACAACGCAGAGGACCTGCGTTTGCTGTTAAAGCAGGAATCATCGCTCCGGGTGCAACAACAAATGATTGAGTTCGTGAGTAATTTGGTGCACAACTTCCATACCCAGATGGAACAAAATGAGCACCATTCAAAAATACATCCTTAGAAGTTCTCCACTTCCAATTTTTCCAACCCCCGTAAGACTCTCTCTTTGTAACCTATTGTACAAAGAAACAAAGCATAAGTTTATGGACAGTTGTTCTCTCTTACGGACATCAACATTTTTAAAATATGAATTTAATATAAACTAGTGTTGTTTCTCCTGAGATTATATAATCTATTGTCAGAACATTTTATTGTGCGAAGAAACAAAATGTTGCCTGTGATTTTAGGTTTACCTGTTTTGAATCACGATCTATTGGAGCCACGAAGTAATTTCCTTCACTCAAAATGGTTGGATTAGCGCTGCCACCGATTGCATACATCTGCCACTCGTCGTATCTGTTGTTGGCAACATGAGCGTAGCCAAATCTGACCCTGCATGCATTTATATATTCTCTATTTATGGGAGTTTTTTTTTTCTCTTTTGTTACTGTAACTTTCAGAAAAGTTTTAACTGTGATTTTTCTCACTAATTACCTTGGCATTCTCTCCATAAGTCCTCGTCCAAAACGGTTGAAAGCTATTGTAACTTTCATAATTTTGTCAGCAGTGAATTCATCGTTGTGTCCAAGCAGCATCACCTGTAAATGCAACTTGGTTAGAAGCATATCATGTGTGTGTGCGTGTATATACCTATGAAATATTTATAAGAAAAAAAAGGACCTAAAAGGTCCTGCCTACCTTATCATGTTGCTCGAAGTAGTTGTTGGAAATGGTGACTGCTGTTGAAGCATGAATGATATCAATAAGGCCATCACTAGAACGAGCAAGATAGCAATGATCAATCCAAATATACGAAGATGCAAAGATAACAATGGCATCTCCATCAGAACCACCGCGACGACCGACATGTGTAGGACTGCTTCGAACAGGCCCACTTTTCCCTGGCTTACAATCATGAATGCTAATCCCATGTATTATAACGTGGCTAACATCTTGTATCGTTATGCATGGCCCATATGCAATCTCAACTTTCGCTCCTCTTCCATCTATAGTCTTAAAATTATTCACTATAAGCTCATTCTCAAGCTTGATTATCATGTCCTTGGCGAAAATAATCCAGAGCGGGTTGGATTGGATAGCACTATACCTCAAAGTGCCCGGCTTAGGGTTAATGGGATCATCCGAAGGGTTTGTTACCTCATAAATGGCACCATACTTTCCTCCTATGGCGTCTTTTCCAAACCCCACTGCACAATCCGCCAGTGCTTGGCGATTAGTAGCCCAGTTGGATTTGGCACGCCAGCAAGAATCTATTACGTTAAGTTTCAGACTCCTGACAGGTTTCGGCAAGTAGCCGTCTAGTCAATATGCAAAAGTGGTCGAAGCAAAGTTTGCGAAAAGACATGAAAGCAAAAAGAGAATGGGAAGAGAAGCCATGGATTTTAGATTGGGATGGAGGGGAAATAGAAAAGAGATAAATCTATATAGGAAAGGGGAAGGTGATGCACACGATTTAGGGGCAAACTTTGTTTGTTTGGTGAGATTTCGGTGGTACACTAAACGTGATTGCACGAGCTCTCTTTTGGCCCGTTGACTTGCAAATTTTTAAGTAGTGTTATGTGGAGACATACAGAGAAATCCTAAAATATTTAGAAACTCAGAGAATTTCAATGGCCGGTTAAAGAATGTTCAGAAAGAACGTTCTTAGTGTATAGTTTTGTTTGATGTAAGCGGTTAGTATAGTGGCGGCAACATTTGGTTCTGGTGTCGTCAATTAATTATATCATCTTCGAAAAGTCCAAAAGACAAAAAGGAAATAAGAATGAAGCAAGTTTATGAATTTTCCGTACTTCATATCATAGAAAATACTTTCTATAATGTTTTGAATAAAAACAAATTGATTAATTACAAGCATTAGGGATAATTATTTAAAAGTTTTTTAGTGATGTGAATCTCAATAATATCAATCTTAAAATCACAAAAATTAGTTTTGAGATTTTAAAAACAAATCTTGAAACTCTGAATTAGAATTCAAGTTTCAAGAAAATTATAATTGAGATTAAAAAATATTGACCAAATGATTAAAAGAATTAAAATAAAAATTTTAATCAAATAATTTACTAATTACGAGTTAAAAGTATAAAAAAATTATTTTTAATACTAAAAAAAAAAAATTTTAATAAGTTTACAAAATTTTTTGAAGAACCATAAAGAAAAATAATTATGATAATCTAGATTATATTGACAACTCTTTGACACTCTTTTAAACTCATTTTCATGTTTAAAATCATCCTTAATGTTAATCCCAAATCTTGTTTAACTCATGTTTTTGAATTAATCCATTAAATGATGCTTTAATCCTCTTTACTTTTGTCCTTGCAATTAGTTCTAGTTTGTAGTTTTTGATTCTTATCATCTTTAGTGCCCTAGAAGTTGTTTCACAACAACATCTCAATTCTTCAGTCCGTATGAATTGTGTAATTGGTTACTCATGACTTTTCTTTTTTGGCAAACAATGAAAAGACGAAAGATATGATTTATTGTCACTTGTGAATGGAAATAAGTTCAACATTTAAAGAATTTATATATTGAAGGAGATCCATATCAAATGGAAGTTGCCTATTTGTTCTTTACACAGATTAGAAAGGGAAGAGATACGGTGGAATATTTGGAATTGATCAGTAAATCTATGAATTCAAAAGGTTTTTGGTACAAAATTCGTGGGGAGAGAGAATAATTTTAATATTGGTTTGACTTGAATGTTCTGTACTATATCATTACTGTGGATAATTCATAATTTAGTATTGAAATAATTGAAAGCAGGCTGTGACAATATATGTGTATAAGAACAAGGTACATGAATCAATAATTGAAAGAATAATCAAACATTGGCAAAATCCATCGAAGGAATGGTTTTGCCTTATTGAACACAAGAATTAACAAACTTTGTACGTGGCTAGAATATAAATAGACTTAATATTATCAGTGTGCCAGGGCTTCTATGCATAGCTGCACATTCCATACGCACATGAACTTCCTTTCTTGCACTTGTTGTTGCACTTCCCGCAGTGTTTCTTGTTGGACATTACGTTCACACACTTACCTCTGCAGCAGATCTCCGAATACTTGCATTTCTTACCACACATACCGCAGTTAAACCTGTCCGTCAACACGTTTACGCACTTCTTCTTGCAGCAATCTGGCCCAGGACTGCCCTTGGTACGGCAAACTCTAGGGTATTTGTTGCATGTCAGCACAACCCTGTAATTCTGAGCAAGAAAACGACTTGCTCCTCGCAGCGAGGTAGTTAATTCTCTCTTGTCATCTGCCGAAGGAAGATCGGAATTTTCATCATCACCGTCGTTGGATAGCTCTACTGCTGTAGCAGTAAGCAAAATGGCCATAGCCACGAGCATGGCCAACACAAGGAATTTCTTAAGGCAATTCATGTGTGGATTTTTGTATGATTGTGCAAGAGGGAAATATTGATGAACTAATGGAAACGTGAAGAAATGATTTGGTATTTATAGACGAGTTGATATGAAATGTGTAGGCTGAAATTCTGCATGGATGGGTTCAAATTTTGTGGACTGCTAGTGGAGTGGTCAAATTTCGAAGAGCTGAGAAAATTGAAGTAAACGGAAAGTTAGGTTGTTGGGGAAATATTGTATTCTAAATTAGGCAAAATTAGGAAAGAAACCCTGACAGTTTTATACACAAGTATGCAAATGTGGGCGCAGATACGACTCTCTTTCCTTCAATTACTGCTAACAAATCCCAGGTCTTATACGTAGCTATGACTATCTATTTTCGTGTATGAATTCGTTAGTAACTGGATAACTTTCATAAATTCCAGAAAATAAACATAAATAAATAACTTTTCTTTCATTCTCACGTACCATTGTAAAGTTCAAGTCCAGTGGGCAAATGCTAATTTATTAAAAGAGTTTTTTAAATAGAATGGTTTTACTGCATCGTGGTCAGTAATACTAACATGATAAGATTATTTAATCAATAAAGTGAGAAAAATATATTTATAAGTGGTGAATAAAAAAAATTAATAAAAAATTTTATAAATTTCTTTCATATTAATTAAATAGTAAATTTTTTTATTAATTTTTTTATCCACTACCAATAAATATATTTCTCTCGTCTCATTGATTGGATAGTCTCATTGTATTAGTAATACTAACGTAATAAAACTATTTTATCTAAAATTTTCTCATTTATTAATCAGACAATGATCATTTTTGATCTTTAGTTTATAATATAAAAGTTCAAAAATTTTAATTCTATTAATTACCCACGTTCATGGCCCCCTTTCTTCTCTTTGAGCTACGGCCCTTCAACCCGAAAAGACGATCTCTCGTGATAAGATCTACTATGATGTTATTTTTGAGTACTACAGTATTTAAGATTTATTATTCCTAACTTAATTATATTTTATATATTCTGAATGCTTCATTTGATCAAGATTCGAACAACGAGAAGACAGAAAAACAACAGTTCTAGAGATAACATAAAACAAAGTGATAATATATGGCTTGCCTTATTCGGTATAACACATATGTAGTACTAATTTTCTACGAATTCCTTAATTTCTTCTACTTATCCTAGTTGCAGTCCATACAAATCATGCACTGTTGCTAAGTAACAGCTATAGTGCTAAATAATTAATTATCAGCAATCTAAGCGTAGCTGCACAGTCCATAAACGCACGAGCTTCCCTTCTGGCAGTTATTGTTGCACCGGCCACAATGTTTCTCGTTCACAGAAGGGTTTACACAAATGCCTTGGCAGCAAATTTCCGAGTATTTGCATTTCCTGCCGCATTTTCCGCAGTTAAGTTTGTCAGTTGACAGATTAACACACTGTTTGCTGCAGCAATTAGGCCCGGAGGTTCCCTCGGCGCGACAGACTCCCGGGTACTTGTCACAAGTCATGACACTCCGAGGCTTTTCTGCTAGGAATCGACCCAATCCTCGGAGATTAACGGATGGTTCCTCACTTTCGGGGAATTGTAATTCCTTGGAATGATTATCTTCCTTTCCAGTTGCATGATGTTGTGGCAGTGTAATGACGAAAAGTATTGTTGCCAAAAATGCAAATAGGATTTGTGACTTCATTGGTACTAGCTATGAGAGTAAATTGCTTGTTGCTGAATGCTGAAGGGTTAGGTTTAACATTGGTAAGGAATTTATAGAACTATATTGGGAAAGAATGAACCAGTTTTTCCACAGGGTCTTTGTCAATGGCTATGTAAATTGAGTAAGTTGGGCTCAAAATTGAAATGATTCAAATGCGCTATGGAAAATTGGGAAAAGGACCAGTACCCAAATCTACATGATTTTGAATCCCAAGTTGGGAAAGGTGAATGACTCCCCCTATCATCACAGTAATTATGAAATTAGTGATTGCAATTTAATCATAATCAAACTTTATTATTAATTTTTTTAGAAAAAATGTTAAGTGGTACTATCCTATAACGTCAATTTAATTGATTTTGTAAAATTATTTAATTAATAAAATAAGAATATAAAATTTAATAGTATAAATGAAAAAAATTAAATAAAATTTTATCGTTAAATTAGTATAATAAAAAAAATTATTGTGATAGGATTATTTTATTTTTATTCTTATTTTTTATTATATTTTTTATTTCCTTAATTTATTAATAAATAATGTCAAAACGATCTCCAACTCAGCATATTTCAGCTACTTGCTTATATTATATACTACAATATATCTTCTCACAAAGTAGCTTAATTACTACCATTAAACAAAGGTTTCCACTGATTAATATCACTAAATAACCCTTAATAAAAGTTATAAAACACAAGAAAAAATTATTTAAAAGCCAGGTCAAAGGCAAGTGAGGTGGCAAATGTGTTCCGTCATCAAGTTAGAGGGAAATCGCAGGCTTTATTTACGAGATCAACGCTAAGCCCACAGACCCGCGTAGGTAATATTTCCAAGCATACAACCACATTTTTTCTAAGTTTTTGGTCTGAAAATCAGTTACATAAGCACTCATTGTTAATAGATAAGAGCTTTTTCCTTCTTGCCCTTCACGCTCTGTTATTTTTTGACTTTTCATTAAGGTTTGGCCATCCTGCAACTACAACGCAGCCTTGACGAGACCTTATTAACCTTGGTCATAAGTTCGGGAAACAACCTGGCAGAATTAAGAAGACTAACGTTTGAATTTACCAGGGGAAGTGCTTCCTGCATTAAGTGCTTAATTCTCTGTACTTTTGCAATATGAAGCAACTTCTATGTACCTTCCCCAAGCACATTTTCAGTTTGACCTAATATAGGGCGTTAACATTTTATTTAAGAGTGTTGATGCACTGAATCCTGTCATATTCGCACATACATAAACATCATGTTTTCTTCTAATATGAACATACTTCAAAAGGAAATTCTTAACGCATGTAACCTAACTTAAACTTAGATTGACATAGCTGGGCAAGATTAGATCATGTTCTCATGTTATACTGTATAAAATTTCATTGAGGTAACACTTCATTGTGATTTTTTTGAAGCAAGAGTTCACGTGGCATGAATTCTGTGTCTGAAAAATAATTACAGTTTTTGCAAGTTTTGTAGAGGGAATCTCAAATTCTCATGCATAATTGCACGCAGAACTCTCCCTTTTTGCACTTCTTATTACACCCGCCACAGTGTCTCTTGTCAAACGAAGCATTTACACATTTTCCCTTGCAACAAATTTCGGTGTACTTGCATTTATACCCGCACATTCCGCAATTGAAACGATCTGTCCTCACGTTAAGACATTTTTTCTTGCAGCAATCTGGCCCCGGACTGCTCTTCAGACGACAAACGCGAGGAAATTTATCGCAAGTTATGTTGATCATCAGGTTTTGCTGCGGCAGGAAGCGGCTCACTCCTCGCAGAGATGTTGCTTCTTGAAGGTCACTTTCTTCATTGTAGTAGTCTAGATCGTTTACAGCTGCAACAATGGAAAATGTTACTGTGACTGCGAAGAAGAGTATTAGCAATTTCATGGGTATAAACAGGAGAAGATTTTGCTGGAAGAGCTGACTAAGTGTGAGAATATCTTGAAAGGACTTGTGTTTATATGGAAAAATTGGCGAGAGGGAGAGTTGACAATAAGAAAATGAATGTGCAAGTCATTCTTTTTTTTGTGATCTTAATTCAATAGGCTGCTTACAAAATACTGAATCTCTCTTAAGAAGAATCATTTGATTGTATGTAAAGAAAAGTCGGCCTTGTATTCATTCTGTGTATTTCAATTCAGCCAATGAATCTCACCTGGTACCTTGGCATCAATCAACATTTCAGTGACGCGAAATTGAAGTTGGACAAGTGTATAGCTTTAATACAGCGATGTATGATCTCACTTTCGTAGTTTATAAGGTGTGAATGTTTGAAGGAGATAATTTCTAACTCTTCACCATCCCAATTTCACATGGAGGATGAATTCATCAACCCTTTACACCATTGGTTAATCTACTTCCATGAATAAAGAACTTCCGTGGAAAGCAGGAACAAGTTAAAGATCAGAATAAAATCTGACAATTGTCTTAATGGTATTAAAGCAACACTGATTCTCTAGTCCTATAAGAAAAGCACAGATTCCCGAGAGCCAAACAGTGCTTAAAGAACAGTTTTGGGGGTGTGGCATACATCAATCTCGAATAGTTTAGGTTACATCATTAACTTTTGATGAAAAATTTTAAGATCAATTCCAATTTCTGGGATTAGAAAAAGCAAAGCGGCAACCGTTTGATTTCTTTGTGGTTGTGATATTTGATGCTGTGGCATGTGGATTTGACTAGTTAGGAGCTATGAAAACAAGCATGAACATGACTTCATATTGCCTTATAATCCTCAGTTTGATCTGTCCTCTCTCTTGTAAGAGGGTTCAAGCATCAAAATCTAACGAGCACCTTTCTCTCGTGAAAATAGCAAACAAAAATAACGATGCACAGCAACAAATACATGCTATTTCTCTTCAGCACACAGAGAACGGGGTGACAACAGATCACAGATCATGGAAAGGCCAAACCTTCTCGCATGGCCGGTATCACGTAAGAAATGTAAGAACATGTATTATCTCTGGTTCTTTCTTACAACTAACATTCTTTCTCTTCTTCCTTTCGAATTTAACATCAAATTAGAGAAAACTTTAACAGGCTCATGGGATTCTGAATATCATAGGATGGGGGACACTCTTGCCAATCGGATTAATCATCGCGAGATACTTCAGAAACTTTCCGATGAAACATGATGAGTGGTACACACTTCACGTCCTTTGTCAAACTTCAGGATATCTTATTGGCACAATCGGATGGGGCGTTGGTTTATGGCTTGGAAATTCTTCCAAGCATTACACTCTTAAAACTCATCGCGTTCTTGGCATCCTCGTCTTCACATTTTCAACCATACAAGTAAGTGACTTGTATAAAATTCTTAATCAAACTTAAGACTAATTAATCTTGATGATTAAACCTAACTGCCTCATAACTTTGTTTAGATTTTATCTTCATTAATTCTACAACCAAGAAGAGGAAACGAATGCCGCAAGTGCTGGGAGATCGTTCATCAACTAATGGGATACACAGTGATTGCTCTGAGTGTAGCAAACATATTTCAAGGAATCATTCATCAAAGTCATGCCGAAAAATGGAAATGGGTTTATGTGGGAATACTAGCAGTTTTAGCTTTTGTTGCTGCGGCATTGGAGATGTTTAGATGGATCTTCAAGTCTAGAATTCAACAGCAAATGGCAACATTTGAACACAATTTCACTTGAGTTTTGGCTTTAATTTCAGAATCTCATTTGGGGAAGTTGAGGAGCTCCTTTCAATTATTAGGTTTAATTGTAAGAATACAGAGGTAATAAAATTGATTAATTGATTGATTGATTTACTCGTATATATATGAATTATAAATTATTTTTAGTAATTTTACCGTAAAATTGTTTAATATATATATATATATATATATAGAGAATGTACATTACACTTGATTTTTTTAATTTTATATTAAATATTTTAAATTTTTATTTATATTTTAATTATTTTTGTTATAAAATTTAAATTTTTATTAAACATTTTAAGTTATTTTTATAAATTATTTTAAATTTTATATTAATTATTTTTAATATTGTATTGTCATCTCAAATTGCCTTTTAAAGAATGTATAATACATCAATGGTAAATTAGCCGGTCCTTGGACGAAAGAAAAATATTAATACCCAAATGGAAAATGAATTTAGAGGCTTAAAACCCATCTAAAATTAAATTTATTATAAAATATTGGGAAAAAAAATGAAAAAGGCAGAAATCGAAAATCAAAAAACACATTGTCGTTTCGATTGATTTGACAGGTCAAACGACAGTGTGATTTTGGCTAATCACTGTGTCTGTAAACGCACCGTTTCAGCACATTTTGTCATATTAAAATGAGTGATGGTACGACGGTAACAGCTTGCAACTGATGAATGGTCTGGAAGAAGAAGAATTAAACAAGAAAGAGAAGAATCACATCGACGAAGAAGAAGTAGAACTACAAGCAGCAAACATGGCCGCGTCAGCTGCCGCCACAGACGGCGTTGCAGCTGCGGCGCTTCGGTCTGTGATCCAGCGAGTTGGCCAAGCCGCCGAGCGTTCGGGTAGCTCGCCGGACCGGATCAGAATCGTCGCCGTTAGCAAGACCAAACCGATCTCGTTGATACACCAGGTTTACGAGACTGGTCACCGATCTTTCGGTGAAAATTACGTTCAAGAAATAGTGGAAAAGGCTCCTCAGGTCCTATCTCTTTAAGAAGAAAAGTTCAAAATTAAATTTTTTTTTTGGATAAACCTAAACGGTTGTCTTTCTTTCTTTTGTTTTTAAATATTTAAGCTTAGGATGATGAAATACAAATTGTATGTTCTGTTTCGTGTTTACCCGGAAGGAAAGGTTTTAACTTAGGTGGATTTGAATCTGCAGCTTCCTGATGATATAGAATGGCATTTCATCGGAAATTTGCAGAGCAATAAGGTGAAACCTTTACTGGGTAATGAGTTTGACCCTGTCTTTTACATTTAAATTTTTTTTTAATTGTTAACATTCAAATTATCCCGATTCCTGAGTAGCTGAAACGAAAATTTGAGACCAATTTTACCATTTTGGCATGAATATATTAAAACAGGTGAGGTGAGAGCTGTAATTAGAATAGTAATTAAATTAGATTTTTGTTTAAGCTGTAGAACCGATGGTCTTGAAATGCAGAGGTTAACGTTGAATAATGAGAATTTTTGTGATAATTTGCCATTATTTAGATTTTCGACTGATTCAACTTTCTCTTTTTCTCTTTCTTCTTGATTTCCTTCTGTCTTAACTGTAAAAAATTAAAATAAAAAAAGGGACTTCTGTTCTTGTTATAAGGTGATATTCCCGAACTCTTACGGTTACTTTCTGTATTTGCATTTATGTCACATAACTTTTATTCCATATACATGAGAAAATGAAATATGATGTCTTATACATAACCCATCTACTACCTTGCAGCTGGTGTACCCAACCTTGCAATGGTGGAAAGTGTAGATGACAAGAAGGTAACGCTTTCTTAATTTAAGTTATTTTGCTTTCAAGATTTATGAACTTTGATGTAGAGAGAGCTCACTTAAGCAAAGAAATTTACAGTCCTCTCTTTGGCACTTTCTTTTAACTTTTAGTGATTTGAATATATAGTAAGTGGTACTGAAATTTGATGCCATGTTCTCTCAACTGAGCAACTTGGTAGTTTGTAGGTTGGCGCTTCTCTTTTTGTTTCACTACACCCTGTTGTGTTGTGCAGATTGCAGATCGTCTTGATCGTATGGTTGCAACCATTGGAAGAAAGCCTTTAAAGGTCTTGGTCCAAGTGAATACCAGTGGAGAAGAGTGTAAGTATATTAGTTTGTGCTACCTTTAAATTGCCACTTGTATTACAGCATTGCAGTCATTTGTTGGTTGAATCTCTAGCTCTTATGGAGAGCGCGGTACTAATTTCTGATAACTGTTTGTAAAAAATATAACCTATAGTTTTAAAACAATAGAGATTATAGCTTTGTCCTGAAAACCTTTGCTCAGTTTTGGAATAAATATCTCACACTTATGGAATTTTCTGGAACTCTGGGTATCTGCTACTCGTAAGTTCTGAGCTATTGCTTGGTTTCTGCTATGTTGCAGCAAAATCTGGAGTTGAGCCGTCAGGTTGTGTGGAACTTGTCAAACACATTAGTCAACAGTGCCCAAATCTTGAGTTTTGTGGGCTAATGACAATAGGGATGCCAGATTATACATCAACCCCAGAGAATTTCAAGGTGATAGTATGATTTTAATCTTACTCTTGCCATCTTCTTTCCTTGTTGTCTTTTCTTCTATGTACTTCGTGCTGCACAAGTTGTCTGACAGGGAATTGTATTTCGCAATCAGACATTAGCAAACTGCAGAGGTGAGGTTTGCAAGGCACTTGGAATTCTGGAAGAGCAATGTGAACTATCTATGGGGATGTCAGGCGACTTTGAGCTAGCTGTAAGGAATACCCTAACTCGTGCTATTTACTCTATCTTCCGCTAACATGATGAAGTCAATTGTTGTGAATGAAATTATTAAACAATCCCGTTACAAGGACGTCCTATGACACTCTTAGGAATCAGGTGCTTGTGCTCACGAGGGGCAAAATAAAATAAATAAATAAAATTTTGCTGCAGTGATTGTTATACAGAATGCCATTCACCGCCTGCTATTTTCAGTTCCATTGAATTAGATATTATCAAAGGTCAAAGTTTATGTTGGTAGGGTAGAGGTTCTTTTCTTTCTGATTTGGTGTGCTTAGTCCAGTTATGCAACTGTGGACAAACTTTCTGTTTTTGCAGATTGAAATGGGTAGTACCAATGTGAGAATTGGATCAACAATATTTGGTCCAAGGGAATATCCAAAGAAGAATTAATCCTGAAGTTGTTTCCATCCAAGCTGAAAAAGATTATGACCATTGTCATATATTTATCTTAACATAATTATGTTTAGAGTATATTAATTATATTTTATGTACTTGGATCTCTGGACGTGATAGTTTTCCTTTGCTCACTGACTTGAAATAATGTTGGGTGTCAGACATACTGACCCCTTCAAAATGATGAAATACGTGTCTTAGCAAAATATATGTTGATTAAAGCCATTGAAATTAGGTATATGGATTTCAGAGAGGTCAAATCCTCCGGATACTTAACACCAATTTCGATCACATTGAAATGGCACTTAATGTCAGAGAGACAAGGTTTGTTACTCTGCTGCGGGGTGATGTAATATGTTGTTTTGTATGTTTGAACTGAGACCAAATGGGGTTGAGTGAAGTTTGCATGTAGCTAAAATTAATTAAGAGTTGTTTTAAGGATGATGTTTTGATCGGATTTTGAAAGGAACTGATATTGAAAATAATGTTAGCATAGAATGGCAACATGAAAATAACGTTAGCATAGAATACATATGGCTATTTTATGGGACATTACTCAAGATTTGCTTTTGCCATTTGACTTTTTGTTGGCTTCAAGGCTGGAAAGTGCAGGCAGATAGTCAACCAGTACACACAATTCTACAATTCAGTACATATCCAACTCTATTGAATTGTAATGGTATTGACGGGTAGAAAATCCTAGTTTCATTCTCAGTGTAGTTGGCGGGACTTTCAAATCCTAAAACCATGTGAAAGTAAGTACCAGAGCTAGCTGGACCGCGTGCTTCTAATGCTATTCATAAATAACATTCTACAATTCATTACTACATGTATCCCAATTCTGTGGGTAATATTAATCAAACAGAAAATGTAGCCAGCTTCTTCCTGGTTTGTTTCAGATTGCAGCTTCTCTGTGCTTATAGCTTCTTCTTGCTGTTAGTTCTTCTGTGTGTGTCTGTGAATGCAAAGCACTTCCGAGGAATAATTTAAAAAATTTTAGTAAGAAACTGATTCCTGAATTCGTAAACAGAAAAATATAACAATCAGAAACGAGCAAGCAGCTGCTAGTGAAAAGGAGAGGACTTCTGTGCTTACCTGGTAAGGTCACATGCATTTCGTGAAATGATGTTTATGCAATTATAGACTGAAAAATGTGGGGACAAAAGACTCCTACAGGTACATCAGTCCGGAAGAAATTTTTGACTCGCAGCTAAGCCTAAATCTACACGATGTTGAGGGATTGATGCATTATTAACCTTACAACTATAAATTACAAGCATCTTGGCAGTTGGGTTTGGCCCAATATCAGTAATGATGTTGCCAGCCTTACTCAGGAGTTGTCCCTTCTTGGTTGCCAAAGTCGTTGCCAAATTAAATATACCAAGTTCCGTTTCCCATGCAACCTATGCATGCAGTTGCTATATATTCACATTAGAGTTCCTTCTCCGGCCGTCGTGTGCTTGTTTAAGTGGTGTCTGTGAGAGGGGGACAATGGAAAGTTACTTTATATTGCTTCTTTTATCAGCATTATTGGTGTGTGTTTCGGTTGGAGTTAGTGAAACTCGTCTTGCTTATGATTATTACAAGTATTCCTGTCCAAACTTGGAAGCAATAGTGAAGACACAAGTTCTAGGCATTTCCCTGACAGATCCTACAGCACTCGCTGCTTTTCTTAGGCTCATTTTTCATGACTGCCAAGTCCAGGTAATTTTTCATCCACAATCGGAACATTTCAACCAACCTGGTGACAGAATTTTTTGCCTTGATCAATACCCATCTACGTCAGTACAGATAAAGGCACCACAGCCTTAGAATCACTTACAATCACTCGTACTAGTATCTGCATTTTACTTCAAAAGTCAAAGACTTACCGGCAAGTATACTTGCCCTGTAATTTATTTTAATTGCTTGCAGATGTTGCGTGTATGAGTGTGATTTCGACCCACATGGGCTAAATATTTAAACTTTGGATTTTGCAATGTTGCAGGGTTGTGATGCATCAATCCTGCTTGATTCTGATGGCTTGAAAACTGATTCCGAAATGGCTTCCTCAAAGAACTTTGGTATAAGAAATCGAGAAAAAATCCAACATATAAAAGATGCACTGGAAGCGGAGTGTCCAGGGCAGGTTTCTTGTGCAGATATCATTGCTTTAGCTGCCAAGGAATCAGTTGCACTTTCAGGAGGACCTGAAATTCAAATTCCTCTTGGAAGAAAAGACTCCACAATTTGCAGTCACCAAAAATCTGACGTTCGTCTTCCCTCTCCAGGAATAACAGTCGATGAATTACTTCATATCTTTACATCTCAAGGAATGAACCTTGAAGAATCAGTCGCCATACTGGGTAATAAACTCTGTAAAATTTGTTGTAAACATGGTAAATAAAGTCACGACGTCTGAATCTCTTACGTTGCGAGTTTTCCATGCTTCAGGTGCACATACGCTGGGTGCTGGACATTGCATAAACATAGTGAACAGATTATACGATCTCCATCCAGGAGACCAGATTAATCACAGCTTCCAGCTTCTACTAAAACTTCTATGCCCAACCGAAACTCCTCTGACAAATCTCACGGCAGTACCCAACGATGCGACGCCTTTGATTTTTGATAACCAGTACTACAAAGATGTTTTAATGGGGAAAGGTTTATTCACTGTTGATTCTGGGATTTCCAGAGATCCTCGCACTGCATCCATTGTTAACCAGTTTGCTGCTAATCAGAACTACTTTTTCCAGGTTTTCACATCCGCATTCGTTAAATTATCACTGACAAATGTTCTTGCGGAATCACAGGGTGAAGTCAGGAGAATATGCAACCAAGTAAACTACATATATGTATAAAAATTACTCCTTTCTAACCCTGAATTGAGGGTACAAAATAAAACATCTGCTACCAAATTGGTTTCTTCGCAACCAATCAGAGACAAACAAATGGCTCTTGCATGTAGCAACTACGATATTAATGTCCGGGTTATTTTGGGTAAACCCAACTTTACATCCAGTAAGGACATAATGAAAAGAATTTTACCGCAGCTACAAGACCAACGAAAAGCATTAAGACCTTGTAGAAAATGTGATGGCAGACTAGCGATGATAACATTCGAATCACTGCTGCATTTCGCTGCTCCTCCAATGCATATTCTCTGAAAAATTAGTTGCTTGTCTCTGTATGGTTGCCCTAGTATCAAAATTTGTTCTGTGTATACGATTGTAAATGATTGTGTCAGTGTATCAACTAAAACTTCAGTTGAGCTACTTGCTGGCTACCGCGAGTATATTCTGTCAAAAGTGTGTCAGCGATGACGACCAATCAGAGATCACTGGGACGTGTCTACTAAGTAGAGGCGTCAAGAGGGCCAACCACACCCTCACTCAAAAGGCGCATGGCAGCTCCTCGAGAAAACTTCCTCGCAAAGAGAAAGCAGGGAGCAGCAGAGGTGGAATTATTGTGACACCACTCTGTCCGGAAGTCAGCCTCATAGTATACATGGTTGATGCTCTGTTCAATTGTACAAAATAGAATGAAACAGTAAGTCTTTTTTATTCCAACATAGAAAGTACTAAATCAAAAAATACAACCTGCAAATGCAAGAACAGGAGAAAATGAAGTAAATTAATGACCTTTATTTCCTTGATTTTTTTAGGGGTCGCATTTGCATAGCTGAATGTATGAGGATGCAAATTTTCATCATCTCCTGCAGACTGGTTCCACTGGCTATAGGTCAATGTTCTACGTTCAAGTTCACCTTCAAGTCCACTCATCTAAAAATAGAATGTACAGACAAAAAAAATACCCAATTAGGTCAAAGATACCAATCATAAAAAGCCATTTACCCCAAAGCAGACATCAACACAATTACACAGGGGCGGAGAAGTGAGATCACAAGAAAATAATGCCAGGAAGAACCACTGCAATAAACTGAAGACGACAAGAAAGATGGAAAGAAAAATGAAACATGAATGATCACTTACTGCAAGCAGTGTCGGCACGTAGTGCTCATCTGGAAAACAATAATTCTGCGTTTTAAGTTTCTGTATTTAGAATTTACACCAAAAAAGAAAAAATTATCAATCTCTTCAAAGGTACACAAATACCAATCAAAATATTTGGAAAATTTTCCAAGTCCCCTCATATGGCAGAGACCAAATTGAACACCTACAGGGTTTGATATCTATTTACAAAATAACCCCATAGACCACATGTAAGTCTTTGAGAAGAACGACAATCATTAAGTTATTCTCTAATTAAGCATTGCCATAAGTATTAAGAACAAAAATCATTAAGTTATACAACACAGATAAACATACAAAGCAATGACTGCATTGTATTAAGTTTATCAGGACACTCTTTGCAATATAAAGGTTAAGTATCACTTACAATATTCATCTTTCCCTTACGAGCATCCACAGGGGGCCGTCGCTGCAAAGGAAAAAAAAAAAAAAAGAGAACTAATCCTTGTATGATCCAGAAAAAGGTACAAACTTTTTTCTCTCTCCACAACTTCCGCGTTTGATGGAAATTTGTAGTTCAAAAACTACAATAACTCGTGGTGACTCGTAAAGCTAAGTTCCATGACAGATCAGTCACACATACAAACACACCATTCTACAAAAACCAGTCAACAGTGACAATAGTTGCTTGAATACTAGTAGTTAATTTTAATCTATCAAGATCAAGAATACCTTGCAAAATTCCTTGAAGACTGGAAAGATAATGTCATCATCTACAATGACTTTTGCATGCCTTCGCACTAAAGAGATCCACTGCAACAAATCAATTTAAGTTAGAGCATGAATTATCCCTCATTAGTAATACAGAAGTATATTCTATCCTCCAAAAAAACTTACCATAAAGATAGTAATAATGATATTTTCAATAATGATATTGTCAGCAACTTAAGCTTAGTCCTCTTAACATTTTGAACCAGTCAGGAAAGTTATCACATACAACAGCAATAAGTTAAATGGTTCATGCTTGGCTCAAAAGTAACAATTCGTAGACACCAGGGTTAATGACTAGGATGGGCCTAAAATTTTTGAAATCATAGCCTGTACAGCATGAAAGGTTGATGCGTATTACAAATTTAATGTGGACAAGTTAAAGGTCAAAGGAAATGAAATTTTCCTGTGTGGCCTATACTTTTATGTTACATTCATGCAAGTATCAAACCATAAACAATGTAGAGCCAATACCATAAATGATTGTAAAGTATCATTTTCTAGAATCTGTGATATGTGTCATTGCAATTGCAGATAATAATCATTTTTCTTGATAGTAAAAGTACCACAATATCTCTCAACAACCATTTTTTAGAGCTTATTTAAAAAAAAAAACTAAATTTGGTTATAGGCAGCAGACTTTGAAAAACTCTACCGACTACTCTTTCTTCTTGGAAACAGAATTATGTGAGCGCAAACAATGTAATGAAAAGATAACCTGAGATCCCTTTCTCCGTTTATCCTTTGGTATGATATGTGACATTTTTGGGTTGTAGCGGCCTTCCTTCCCATCTAGAAAGCTACAAATACAAAGTGAAAAGTACAAATTCACCTTAGTATTTCTTCAAATAGCCCTACTAACAGTTTAAAAATGATGAAATTCTGATACTGGTAGAAAATTTGCCATGATATTGAACAATTTGCAAGACCATAGGCTTGGAACCACAAGAATCAAAGCCCTCCATCTACCTGTCCATGAAACTTTTCGGGGAAGCCATTAGATAGTTGTATATATAGCTGAAATTGTACAGGGGTACACAACTGCAATACAAAAACAGAAAGACCTGTAAATAAACCATTTTCAAACAACTGTTCTTCAACATGATTGATAATCACGAGCCAATTGATTTCAATACTATCAGTTGAAAAACAAAAATGCTAATGCTTAATGAAGAACAACCTGTCAGATAGAAGGACAAATCTCTGATTTGCCAGATCTTCCAAAGCCGCATCAAGTAACAACCTCTCCGCCGCAACTATACTGGATTCTCCCCATGTCACCTGTAACATATCTTCCGCACGTCATTTCTTCGCTTACAAGAATTCACCAGCAACTCGTTTCTTTATAAAGAAAAACCAAATTGCAGATTGAAACATTCATTACAAGTCTTTTTCATAGCTAAGAATGTACGTTTATCTATAAAAATAGATATTCAGAATTTTGTTCGTCAATTTTTAATGGTTAATAACAAATAGTTATACTAACAAAGCTGGTAAAGCATAAACATTATCAAATTCTCGTTATTAAAAATTTACCTTTAAAGAGGAAAAATAAATGAATTCTACGTTTTTTCCCATCATTTTTTACACCAGCATCCAAATAAAGACACTAAGAAAGTAATAGGAAATTTGATATTTTCTTTTTGCTTGTTGCTGATCATCACCTGAATGCTATTCCTCAGCTGCCGATCGTAAAAGAACTCTGACCTCGTCGTTGACTCATCGAACACAAAGCCCGGCGCCGAATGTACATAAATCGAAAATTTTGCTGCGTCAGCATTCTGAAACAATCCAAACCATCTCATTTTCCCAAGAAACTGCGAGAAAAATCCGAAAAACAGAAAAGAGATTTTTTTTTTCATTTTATTTAATTTTCACGGACCTCAAAGAAGCTTCCCCAGAGAAAGTCGAGAGGAAGGTCTCGGCGAGCGAGGAAAAGAAATGCGATCTTGGGAGGACCGCCGAAATGATCGTAACGAATCCGCGATCTCGAGCTAGAAATAGGAGACGACGAGATATCGTACTGAAAGTGTACCCGAAGAAGAGTGACGACAAAAAACGACATACAGAAGAAGGTCACCAGCTTCCAGCTGAACCATAGCCCGTGGGGCGCCGATATTCGTGCAGCTTTCTTCATGCTTCCTCCTTGAAATTACCCAAACGAATAAAAGTAAAGAAAATGGAAAATTCACAGTTTATTATGTGTACGTAAAACGGAAGTAACTGAATCAAAAATTTATATAATTGCGTTGAACGGTTTGTTTGACGGGAGAGTTGCAAGAGAGCATCTGCGCGTGTAATTTAATTAAAAGATTTAAAATCGTGGGAACCGCAACAGAGGTGTGTGCTGTACTGTGCTGTGCGTTGAGGAAGACGAAGAAGAGGAGGAAGGGTGATGAAATGGTGGCGTTTCCATGGTGGGTGGGCCAGAGTTGATGGCCTGACTGATCTGCTTCTAATCATGACGTGAGAGTGAAGACGACAAATTGGCATGTTTTGGTCAACCTAGAGATTGGCCAAGATTTTCCAGTTCACATTGCCTGAATTGCCGCCACGTTGATGGGATAATTATGTGTTTTAATAAATATGTTCACATTTTTCACATATAAGGACCTACGGTAGTAGTGTTGGATATTAATAAAGAAGTACTTAGGGACCTATTTGACACAATTCAAAAACAAAATGGTTTTCTTTGTATAAATATAGACAGTTGGGACTTGTATGGCATTATCCCATTATTTACAGGTTTAAAATAAGGATGGCTCAACATGATCTGAAAAAGACATTCAACATTAATTAATTAACTCGTGCACGACCAAATACTGCAGCTACAGTAATCGTTGGGCATGCATCTAAATGAAGAAAATGTAGCAATTGCCATGCACAATGAACAGATGCATTTCTAGATTACTGGCAGGGTTTACACATTTTTTTGGAATAAAATGAAGTCAATTTGTGATGAACCGTGTTCGCAGCCTCGCAGGCGTGGAAGCAGATCCGGGGAACGACGTATCCTGTCACTGTTTCGATGGAGAATTGACCATTTTTCAAACAGGATAGAATATCCCATATTTGCTTCTTACCCCTCCCTGGAGTTCTATTGGAGTTGTAGCACAGAGATGCTGGATTGACCTGAACAATGTAAGAACTTGGCTGTCATGACATTTAAGGTATTAGCATACACCTGCCCTGGCATTTTGACGGTTCAAGATTACATTCGGGATCTTTCCAGGAACATAGATTCTTTTTTTGATTGATTTCCCTTCAAAAAGTTTGGCGAGTTCTTGGTCCCGGGAAGCTAGTTTGAAAGCTTCCTCCTCGGAACATTCTTCTTCAACCTGAATGGTACCCCGGGTCTTGCCGTTGATCTGAATTGGTATTACGATGGTGGAGTCCTTCAAGTAAGCAGGATATGCAAGAAATGAGTAGTGGTTGACGATCATCAAGAAGTCTGCCTTGCTCTTCATAGCTTTACAGACTAGTTCATGTTGTATACAGTTTCTTTTATGGTCAGGTTAACTAGAAATGATACTAGGAGACAAACATATTACCTTGGGAAAGGATTTCGTAGGCCAATGAATTTGAGTGTCCCAAGCGAAACCAAAGTTCTTCAGCCATGTGAGGTGGTGCATATGGGGCGAGCAACAAAATGAATGGTTCAATGATTTTTCTCGGGAGTTTTTCCCACTAAAAACATCAAAAAGCAAAATATTGAAACGAACTTGGAGAAATGAACGAGGAACATGAAATTTTATAATCACTGCAATTAAACCTTATATGCAGCATTAATGAACTCCATCATTGCAGAAATACCAGTGTTGAACCTTGTCCCTTCGATTTCTTCTGTTACCTGTAAAATATAATGCACTCAATCATAGGGTTTATATTGTGTGTGCCTCTATGTCCCGAGTAAACTTTCTAAACAATTCACACTCAGGGCAAAAAGAAAAAATTAGAGAGGATGCATTGCCAAATATTTAGATACGTTTTTCTATGCATTTATGCAAAGTATGCAGTTGTTCTACAGTGGCGTCATCGTCAGTTATCACACTTCCTTCTTAAAGCTCCATTGGGTAAGGGTGAACAGACAATTAATCTCCAACTTCTTCACAGAAATCGGTGGACATCTTCAATGCCACTGTATTCCATGTTTTGGAGTCTCTGGAAGCACAATGGAATACAAGAAAAAAAATGTATCTTTGTTTAGTGCCTCCTCTACATGCACAACAACGAAAACAAAATTGATATCAATAAATAATACCTAAATGGCCCCATAAATATTTCATATAGTCAAAGAGAATCAGCACCGTATTCAGTGACAACATCATCAGGATTGACTACATTTCCCCTACTTATACTCGTTTTGTGGGCACGAGCTATTAAACAAATGTAAGGATTGTCTTTCAGTACAAAGGAGTCCCCGGATTTCATGACTTGCATCAGGAAAATGTGATTTTTCAAAAACTACCAAGATTGAATGCAAAACTAGTACCCTTATATCCATCAATAGCAGTATACATACAGATAGGAAAAGCAAAGTTTATCGACACATCTAAAAGCACATACTTTCTCCTCAGAAATGATTTCCTGATGATATTCACCTATAGTATTAGTGGAGTCTGCAGATATATAGTTTCCATCCACATCTTTACAAACCATATATTGGACCTGCGAATCAAAACATCAGAAATTCAATGATGAAATATCACCTACACAAGCACAAGCAGATATTCTTACTTCTCCAAGGATAATCCCTCAGTTTATGACACACTTGAATGGCTCTTTGGTTGACACCACACCAAGGTCATAGAGAACCTGAAAAAAGATCAGAATAAGTAAGAGTAATGTGGCAATGCGAAAAATAAAACTGGACAACCTGTTTTTTGATTGTCAGCAGCTCACTATCAACTTCAAATATTTAAAATATATACGTCCATGGGGTTTGGACTCCCTCGCCTCATAGAAGCAAAGTCATAATGTGGTATCTCGTTCTAGAATGGAAACACAATTTCTCATTGAAGACAAAGAGGAAAAATAACAGCAATGAACACAACTGATAAGAGTCTATACATGAAATGATGACCATTCAAACAACCAAATGGTACAGTGAAAACTGAAACTATTTTAGTCCTGCCCACTTACGAACTGTGTGCAAGAATCTGACATAAAGTAAGTGAACAATAGCATGCTCAGCACCACCAACATAGACATCAACAGGCCTCCAGTACCTGCAGTCAAAATACTTTTTGAAAACCTGAGAAAGCACATCGCACACAAAAATTTTCTTTATAATTCAGAGAGTAAGTACAGCAAATTGCCGTTAAATGAAATTTATGGAAAACAAATTGAATTTGCTCTTACCTTTCTTTTGTCTTATGAACTAGTTCAGTGGAGTTTTTTGGGTCCATAAATCTCAAATAGTACCTGAACATAGATAGCGAAGTTATTGAACTCAAAATGTCAGCAATTGTCAGTATTTGGAAAAAACAGAAGTTCCGTCATCCACTCATCAGAAAAATGTTTGAAATGCAACAATGATATTTCCATTTAACCTAACTCCACAGTTACCTCAACAAGAGAAAACCAAAGATTCAACTTCCAATGAGAAAAGAAATAACAATCAATGATGGTTATCACAAAAAGAATGTACTGAATTACAACTAATCATTGGAATCATCATAGCATAACGTATTGCATCATCAGAAATCGAAGATACTTTTAGCATCACTCATTTTTTAAATTATGTATCAGGTCCAGTAGATTAGTTTCCAAATGTTCTCACACATAAATTTTTGTGTCACATACAAAGAGGAGAGGTTTGGAAAATTTTCCTACCGGATTAGATGTGATAAGTAATGACATGCGCATTCAAATTACCATAGGCTAAAACATATCAAATATAAATTGGAAAATTTTTTGGAGACCATAGAAACAGATGGTTTTAAACGAAAGGATATATAAAAGAAAAAACAACTCGACATTCCACCTAACAGACAAAGTTATACAATAATAGGTTGGAAAATAAGAAACAAAATAGCTAATGGAGAGGTGTGGACTAATAAAATTTGACTAATGAAGGTGATGACAGATACAATTACCAGCAGGAACCAGGTCATTGTGGCATAGTGCTTGTTTCACTTGTAGCAGGTTTTCCAGGCGAGGGATCTGTGGCTTTAACCCGAAAATAAACCACCAAATTACAGGAGAAAATGTTAACTAACCTCAAGTATCCAATAGGAATATTATACTTTGTAGCAAACTCATGATCGTGAGTGTCATGAGCAAGCACAGCCATAATTGCTCCTGTTCCATAGCTGAACTAAACCCACATTAATGCACTTCACTCATAACTAAAGTATATGAATATTCATATGTGATCAATAATAAAAGATTTCATGAACATTTGAAATGTTTGGTAAATACATTTCATTTGTAAACAAGGAACATAATTGGATTTTAGAGTTTATGTGCGCATATTAGGACAAACAGTAGCAAAGAACTTAAAAATTGAAAATTTAATTAAACATACCTCCCCAAGACATAATCTGCAACCCATATCAGGATTGCTTCTCTATTTACTGGATTTCTTGCATAACAACCACTAAAGACCCCCGTCTTTTCTTTGTGAAGCTCAGTCCTCTCAAGATCACTCTCTCTTGAGGCGAGGTCTGTGTATTCCTCAACCTGTGTCAGGAATTTTTTGTCTTGGAATCACCCATGGTCAGAAAACCTATCAGACAAAATTGAGCAAAGATATAAAGGAACATACACTTTTGTTTTGTGAGGTGGATACTAATGATGACACCAAGGGATGCTCTGGTGCCATGACTAAATATCTGCATATTAACAACTGATGAGAGTAAGTCATAATCCAAGAACAAATACTATCAAGGAACAATATAGGTGTATATTATGCAAGAAACCATTCAAATGAAGAAAATAAGAACACAGTGCCAGATGCTCATGTTGCTCCAAAGATTGTATTTGGCCTGGTGGTATAAACAGTGATTTTTTATGTCTCTTTCCTGGCTGTCACTGTCAAGAACATAAAATTTCATCTCTGCCCCTTCTGACCTCCCTATCCAGTTCCTTTGCATTTTCTTTACACTTTCTGGCCAGTCAAGGTCATCTAAATCTTCTAGAAGATGATCAGCATATTCAGTAATCTTCAGCAACCATTGCCGCATTGGCTGCTTGGTAATAAACAATTACACTGTAAAATTATGAGACCATTCAAACAATAGAAGTAAGAGAAGAATTAACATAACATGGATCAATAAATTAGCAACATACAAAATCACCTAACAAACATACCACACTCACTCACACCATCCACCACCTCCTCATTCGCTAAGACAGTTCCAAGAGCAGGACACCAATTGATTGGCACTTCAGCCTGAATTGAAATTAAGTGGATCACCATGTCAGGTTTCTCGTCAAGAATGATGGATTAATTTATAAACTACAAATGATCACCGACCTGATACGCCAATCCTCTCTTTACTACCCGAAGAAAGATCCACGGAGTCCATTTATATTAATCTGGTTCTATTGTGGAGATCTCACGGTCCCAATCATATGAGAAGCCCAATGATTTGAGCTACAATCAGCATTTCACCACATAGTGGCCTCAGCTGTGTGCTACTTCACTGATTAGAGATAAAGAAGAAGGAAATTAAATTACCTGGGTGCGGAAACAATTAATGTTTCTCAATGTTGTAATTTTTGGGTGTGTTCCTGTGTGCGATAATGCAACCAATTAAAACCTAGAGTAACTATCCTGATTATACACAGATAGTTAAAAAACACATAGTATAAAATAATTACAAAGCAGACCTCAATTGCATGCTGCTCAGCGGCAAATGCATCCCATCCCGTTGGATGCAAAACATTGTATCCTTGCATACGTTTTAACTGTGCAAGAATATCTGTTGCAGTATATCCCAGTGGATGGCCTACATGTAACCCAGCTCCGCTGCAAAAACCCAACAAAGCCATACTCCAAACTAAGGAAAAGAAATCATACTACAGAAAATTCAAAAGCAAAAAAATTCTAGTAGCTAAAACTTATCATCATTTACCAATAAATTGCCACAAAATCCACTCTATATAAAATTAAAAAGCAAAAGAATCCTAGTAGCTAAATCTTATCGTCATTTATCAATACATTGCCACAACTCAACCAACAAAAACCATAACAATGCCTACAAACTGCACTTAGCCTCACACAAAATCAACTTCACCAATATTCAAACAAGCTGAATTCAGTGGTAGGATTAAAGTTGCTGAATTCAGCTTACTAAGGACATAGCATTTACAATCTCATCAATAATTTCATAATACGAACTAACCATAAAAAATATCCCAACGCCCTCACGCACACAAATCAAGAGAGGGAGAGAGAGAGAGAGAGAGAGAGAGGAACCTGGGATAAGGAAACGTGTCAAGAACATAGAATTTAGGTTTAGAGGTGTCAATTTCATCTGCCGTTCTAAAGGTTCGATTATTCTTCCAATAACTCTGCCATTTTGTCCAATTTCATGAAATGGGTATGCCCTTTTCACCGCTTGCTGCTGCTGCTGATTTTGCTTCCGCTCTTCAACTTCTCTGGCAGAGCTCGTAACGTTAATCCTTCTAAAACCTTTCCCACATAACTGAACCAACCGGGTTTCTTTACAGTAAAAGATGCAAACTTCTTATGGTGAAATTTTGGCGGGCATAAGAAAAATGAATGAATTTGAAAAGGACAAGATTGAGGAGGAAGAGTCTGAATATGAATACATTGTGCATTCATATTTTTGGTGGCATGAACTTAAGCGGGAAGATTGGAGGAAGCTGAGAGTGGAAAGTGTTGTGTTGATGGATTGAACCAGAGGTAATGTAGTTATATGATACTGTGATGTACTTATGTTGGCCGTTAAAAGGATCAGTTTTCTAATGAAAGATAATTATGTTTACTACCCCTATAAAATGAGGACATTTTCAATAGATCTGCTTATTTTTGCGCCTCTAACTGATTGGCCCTTGGACTTCGGTGCTGGCTGGCACTTGTGATCATTTGTTAGATTGGGCTTGATAATCCAGCATTTATTTTTTATAGTATATTAAGTCTCTTGCTTAATTTATGCTGAAGTAATAATTACCTGTGTGTGCTATTATAAAACAGGGAGTGGAGTTTCAACTCTCAACAAATATTATTTTATACACAGAAGAAGACTAATGTGATGGCTGAATTTTATTGTGACTGAGGGTGATACATTGTTATTTGTTAGGAATCAGATGTAATCAGGGCCTAATAAGAAAAACTACAGAGTTGGTCAGTGTCCTAAGGCTGGTTCCACAACTGTTGAGTTGCAGAGTAGCTTCGACAAGTTCAATTCGAAGCAGGAATTAAGTTCTTTGCATCTCTGACTGCTTGCTCAACTGCATAGAGTATCATTTTCTTGATCTGCTCCAGACACAAAACGAAAGAAATAAGGAGGATTAGAGGAAGAAATACAAATAAAGAAGATGAATGATATACATAAGAAATGATAGAAAACGGGTATTACTTCGAGTTTGTCTTCTGAGGCTCTATGGTTCTTAGGAAGAAGTCTGAATTCCTTGGTTAAACGAAGGCATTCCTGGACGTTTTCTGGAGAGACAAAGTCCACAGCTACTTTTGTACATGACTGGATGAAAATAGAATGAATATGATAAGCAAAACCAACTAGTTTATGATTGAAGAAAGGAAAGACAGAAAAATTATTAAGAATTTTTAACCTTGAGATTTCGAACTTGATGCGGGCATCCAGCTGGAATAAATACAGCCTCTCCAAGTTTTTGTTCAAATGTCCAAGGCTCAATTCCTACAAAATGTATAGTAAACTATGTGAGAAGTTGAGTTATTTGGGTACTAGTTGAGGAAAACTAGTAGAGTTACTGTATTGCTGTGTACTTACCATATTCTTCTCTCAACTTCCTTTTGTGCTCTAAATTTAAATAAAAATACTGATCATGAATTGGATGGATAACCTGTTCTACTGGTGAACAATACGTGTGCCTGAATTCTTTGAAGTGCTTTCGTAGATATTCTTCCAACTTGGGAACATCCTCTCTCCTGAAAATGTCCCACAGAGCACCACCTGATTCCTCCTTTATCTCTTCTGAAGGGATACGAGGAATTGTAATTCCTTCTGTCTCATCTCTGGAAATCCCAAAGCCTTCTTTGATTTCCGACTCTTCTTTATTGTTACCACTACTGCCTGCACCAATTTCCTGTGCTAGACGTTCTTTTAGATCCTGTGCTCTGTGTTCCTTCTTCAATATTTTGACTGCAGATTGCTGTTCTTCAGTTAATACAACTTCTGCTGTATGCATCAAAATGTTCACCTATACCAGTCAACATTTGCAGAAAATGTAATTAGAAGAAACATTGAAAGAGAGTATTAATACTCAAGACCATTATCATGAGGCATAAACCAGATTCACACCACGCTGAGGGAGGAAAAGAAAGATTTTGAAGACGTACCGCGTCTGACATATCACAATGAAGCTTTGTTACAGAGTCCCCTCTTCCAAGCTCTTCAGCAACCCCGTAAGCAATATATGTTTTAGGACCCAAGTCTGGTTTCAAGACACCAGATGGAATCTTAACTGCAAGGTTGAGGAAACCAGCCCTAGGATCACTGTATTCTTGAAATGGCAATGCCCTTATAAACTCATCACAGTGGCGAGGCAGAAGATCTTCAAACTTGTCAGATGGGGGCCAGTCCTTTAGTTTGAGCATCTCGGGCCAAAAGTTATCATATCTTCTACCTTCCAAATAACCTTGAAAAAACTGTCGAGTACTAATCTCCACCTGTTTATATGACAAACATAACATTCAAAATAAATATTCAATAAAGGAAAAGGAAAACTGTTTGATGACCAAAATTCTAGATATATTTGGAGTAAGCACTCATAAGAAAAAGGATGATGCAAGAAGAATAAAACCGTGATTTCTGCACATGACAATCAAATTGAGAATCATACAAATATTTTGTGACAAAAATAGCCTTTGAACATGCAGCTGAGATGTTACACAAGTATTGTTTAAGATATGAAAAAAGAGTATGAATTGGGAAAAGTTTTTTCCGGAGATAAATTTTGTTTACTCATCATGTCATACAAATTCTTGAGACCAAAATTTCATAGCTGAAAAAATTTTAGAAGTACAGAGAGGAATAAACAAACCAAACCTCGCAAGCAGCCAAGCAATCAATAGCCTTCACTTCTGACATCTTAGAAGTAATTGCAGAATCTACATTTTCACATAATGCACGCAACATCACCATTGGCTCCCAGCTCAAACCAGACACCTTTTCAAGAACATTACGAACGATAACCGGTTCCCCTTTAACCCAGTGCTTTTGAAAGTGCAAAAGCTGCTCTTTCTCCTGAATGTTTGCGGAATCAGGGCAATATAAGAAATTGTCATCAGATCTTTCTCTAGAAGCTGCTTTACATAACATTTTTGAGTCTGTTTCGGAGTTATTGTGCTTCAAATTCGTTAATTTACTGTTCAAATTATGCAATAAATTTCTAGCATCCATTTCCAAGTTTGAAATCCATCCATATGGAAGAATACGCTTAAGCTCCAACATACAATCACCACAACCACCCATTTCAATAGGACATGAAATACTTCCATCATCATTAGCATTCCACCAAACTGATGGCTCAACATGCTCATTGAGAGTTCGAGGAAGGCTAGATCCCAGTAGAGGATCTCCACCATGCATGTAACTGTAGCCTCTGTTGATGTACTGAAACTTCATTTCAGCACGTCCTGGAAGCTTTCCTTCACGAATTTCTTGACAACAAGTGAGACAGAGTTCATAAGAACAATTTGGGCAGCTTCGATGAAGATCAATAATTGAAGTTGCACAGTGGTTGCTGCTTAAAGATCAAAAATTAACCAGTAAGATCTTGGAGAAAAATACAACCAAGTGATATGTCAACCGCTGGTAGAGAGATGCTCACCAATACACACGCTCATCATTGTCACAAAGGGACTCTGATATGTCAACATCTGAAGAATGCACCCCTACACATTAGGAAAAGCTTTTTCAGCATTGCAATAACTTTCAACTAAAAAGCTCATATTTAAGATTAAAAATTACTTACCTCGTACAATAGCCTCAATCTCTGTTTCCTGAACTTGTTCCATGGATATTTGACTTAAAAAAGGAAGCAGCGACTCGATCAAGTAGTGCAGATGCTTAACCTTTTCACAATCAGTCATATTTTTCTTTGATGTCTGAAAGTAGAAATTATCATTCTTATTGGTCAAAAGATAAAACTTTAATGCATTGTCTTTGTAAATAAAAAAGTATAGTTCACAAACAACCATCAGAAGTATCTAGCATTATCTATGATCAGTTAACATTAATAAACAAATCCTTAAGTTCACGGTAAGAAACATCAAGTTCAATGAATTAACTTGAAACAGAGCATAAACGCAGCTGACAGAAAAGAGCTTCTGTGTCTATCTGTTGTATGGAGAACAACTACCTACACAGAGCTACTTATGATTTCATAGACAAACTAAACAAACATTTGTCTGGAATAATAAACACGATGCTACGAGACACAAAAATTAACTAAAAAATTTCAAAGAGGGTCAGGAAACATGAAAAATGAAAATTGCAACAAAGTATTGGCAAAGAGGCTATTGAAACAAACCTTAATCAACCCACTTGTGTGCAAGCATATGCTACAGTTGCAATTTCTACGGCAAAATGGGCATAACTCTGCTACATCTGCTTCTGACATCTTAGGATACCTGTTGGAAACAAACAAAAGAAAACAATTCAGTACATTATTGAAACAGAAGAAGAGACAAGATGAATCTAGTTAGCTACAAATTTACCATTGCTTGATGCACTGGATACAGTACACTTTGGACCTACATTTGGTGCAAGCAACACCAAATTTTCGTTCATTTTTCATACACTGATGACATTTCTTTCTCTCTGATTCTTTCACCTGCTTCAAGCAAAAATTCAATTACCCTCGAGTCAGTAAAACAATAAAGAAAAAAAATTCTCTTCTAGAAATCATCAAACCTACACTACACGGTTGTAGGAGTAAAAGGCATAAAAGAAATATTACCTTCACATTTCTTGTAGTGCATCTGCCATTGCTATTACCATCACTCTTCAGACCTGAATTTGATGAGGTGGATGAGCTAGAAGGTGTTGATGATGGCGAAGAACAAGTATAATTATTCACAGAAGAAATTTTCCTCCTTTCCTTCTTCGGACTTTGTTTGATCAGTCCACCATCTGACCTTCTAGATCTTCCACGTTCCCTGATTCTAATTAAAACCATTTCTTCAGCATCATAATCTAGCTCATCTGCAAAATCTTGATCATTAAAGCTTCTTTCCTTGTTTGAAGCAGCACGAGGCTTCCTCGGAATCCTCTTACTCACAGACAATCCACATTCTCGATTTACCTTGCGTTTCTTCGACATGAGATTATCTTTTCCTTTCTCTTCAACCGTTCGCTTTGTATTTTCATGGGGGGACACTTCAGAAACCCTTCTCTTCATCGCAAGCCATGACACATCTGAGTTTCCTACGATTCTCTGCATTTTATCATCAGAGAAACAGTCTAGGCCTTCTCGCTCCGCAATAGCAGCCATCCTCACTGCAGATAAAATACAAACACCACTTGCTTATCACAATCAGGCTAACATTTAGAAATTTTTTGAAAAAAAAGAAGAGAGAAAAAGAAAAAGAAGAATAAAAGAACTCTTCAATACCACTGCAAAATTTACGCCCGAAAAAATGCAGTCTAAGATTATTATTCACACTCCGTGTCACATTATACTGATAGAATCAAGTTTCGCACCCAAGAAAAAATTTTTTCTTGCCCCAGAAATATTTTCCCGGGAAACAAATTGACCCTGTAAGAAACCAAACAGAAATATGTACAAATTCACATAAACAGACAGATTATATTAAAAGTAAACACATACAGAATGTAAAGAAGCAGAATACATCGTCACTGCATTAATCAAACACCAAACGGATTAAACCAAACACCCGGGTTCACCCAACTCAATGCAGCTACAACACACGCAGATGCAGAATACACAACGTCATGTCCAAAAATTCAAAACCCAAAACCCAGAGAAAAAACAAAGAAACAAGCGGTTAATTCGGTTAAGAGCTAAAAGAGACTGAACCTTTATTGTGTCCGGCAATCGAGACAAGCAAACCTTCGTCAAGCATCAAATTACTCTTTAACAATTCGAGAGCTCAAATCAAAATTGCTACCCAACATTCGAATTCAGAAAACAAAGAAAGAAGAAGAAGTCTCACGCTTTGTTGTTTAGATTCGCAAATAAGGACGACGCATGACATCGTTCATATTTATAGTACTGTACAACAAGATACAGTCACAGTAGGGATGAAACAACCACGCGGGCATTCGGCACGTGCGCTGCAATCGATACTCCAATTCCTTGTGGAGAGCTGAATTCCGTGTATCTAAGAGGATTGTATTTATGGTATGTTTCCTTATTTCGGAAACTGGCATCCTGATTTTACAACATCTCGTGGGACCCGCTTATGCCATTTCTGCTGACAAACATCCTCGCGTTAAGTTACGGAGTAGTCTCGCGGGGTAACACGTGCATCTTAAAACGCTGCGTTTTGGTTTTCGGAGAAAGCAAAAACTCCGTCCAATGAAAAATCATAACATCTTGTTTTATTTTCCAATTATGAAATACAATTTACTTTTATAAAAATAAATTTTGGAATTCTATAACACATACAATATCCAATGTTACTCTGATTTTTAGATAATTGATTAGTTATTTTTAATTTTTTATTTATATTTTAAATATTTTTATTATAAATTTTAAATTTTTACCCAAATAATTTAAGTATTTTTGTTTTGTGTTTCAAAAAATTTGATATTATTACCTGAAATTGCTTATTAAAAATTGCATGGTACAAGTATGCATATTAACTCATCTCTTTCGCCTCCACCACCCCACCCCCCACTTTTAAAGGATTCTTATAAAATATTTGGAGTCTGAAGATTCATCGGGCGTCCGCCCATGGTTTTTGTACACAGCCAGCGAGACACACCTGTGCATTTTCATATTTGAATTGACCTTGTCCTCGTCTTTATGAGTTTGAACAGCTCAACGCACGCTGTTTTATTGCCCACAGATAGGGACAATTGGAAATTTAGAATGATCAGAATGTCAATATGAATGGAAATTTAGACAAACTCCTTCACTTGTATGGTTCACTGGTTCAGCAGTTGCGTAATTTACAAAGGCTGCAACTGCAATGCCGCCATGCAGGTGTATGAAATGGAAAATTAATCCAGAATCTTTTGTTGGGTTGAAGTGTTAAGTATGCCTGAATTTCTCTCGTTATACAAACAAATTTTTTAAAAGAATTTACACAACCCATCAGTCACACAATTTAATTCTGTATTCCTCTTCATCGGACTGTCACAAAATCCATAACTTGCTTCTCGCCGGAGTTCTGATACTCCAGTCAACCAACTTCTCGTCTCTCTCGCTCACTCTCGGTGCTTTTGAAGTGTGTTTCTTCTTCTTGCTTGGTCAATTTATTCACAATCTCACCCCCACTTCACTGAAATGATGTTCCGAGACTCAAGGCTCTGCATTTTCCTGAACAGCCTCGGGCAAAGATGGTGAGGATCCGCCGCTAATTTTGCTGGGGACTGGTGTGTTTATCCGGGATTGCCGTTTCGTTGGGACTAATACATTTTCATTTTCGTCCTTTTCGTAAACCAGGTCGGCGTCATCCTCGTCATTTTTGAAGACCGGATGAACATATGCATTTTGAAGGTAACTTCTCAAGTTAAGGTTTGGTTCCCTTGCGCGTTCTAGAGTATCTTTCATCATTGCTTCCTGAAACCCAGAACACACAGAGAACAATAAGCTAGTAACTTGGAAAGAGGAAAAAGAACTCGCAATAAGTGATCCCAAGGTTTTTATTTTCAATACGCTGGAAAATCATAGACAATTTGTACACACTCGGGTGAAATTTACAGCATGCAAAGCACCAACAAACCTCTAGAGGATATCTAACAAATGCAGATTCAAAACGACCGTTGCTGAATCTATAGAACCACATCGTGAGCACAGGAAGAGCAATGAGAAAGGGTGTTGACCGAGCAGCCTCCTTTGTACTCAACAATCCCATGAGAAGCAACTGTGATATAACCAGTGCAGCTATAACACGTCCATGGACATCAGGCCAAAATGCTGCTGCACTTTCGTACTCTTGGTTGTAAACATTTATGATCTAAATTTTGAAAACCGACAAATAAATAATCCACCAAATATCAAGAAGAAAAGCATACAGTTGACGACAGAAACTACCCAATGACGGAAAACAATACTTTACCTGGTGACGGAAAACAACATAGGCCAGCGCGAAGAAAACTATTATGAAAGGAAGCAAAAGAGGTGTCACTGTAGCATACACGAGGCCTAGCAGAAAATAAAACTGTATACGAGGTTCTCCAGTGTTAAAACCAATACTTCCTGGATCCATTGCCTCCTCCCTATCCTTTTCAGTCTTCACCAAGAAGAAATTCTTCAAGTGAAAGATTATCAGTGGTTTCAACATCAAAATCTCTGCAGCAATACCGGCCCATCCATCGACCATTATATAAGTTATAAAGAAAGTTGCTTTGTTTGGTATAGCTATACCAATTGTCTTGGGAATTCTGCCAAAAGAGAAGGAAAGCTTCGTGTCATGAAACTAAAAGATAACAAAATTGGATGAGGAATACGCAACCTAAAAGATACAGCTGAATTAAAAATGCAATCCCGTATCACCAAAGACTAAAGCCACTCTCACTATACAAAAAAGATATAACATGATTTCATGGCAAAACTACAAAAAGGGAAATATATAGTTGCATTACAAAAAGGTGATTGGAGATGTCAAACAGAGAAGATAGTGATTAGTCAGCGAGAACGTACTCATTTGCTGACTGATGAATAAAGGTATTCAGCTGTTCAAATGCACTTCCAGCGATTATGCTCCCAAGGAAGACATTCACGAAGTTGAAAAAGTAATATCTAGAAGCTGCTCTTCTTTCTAGCGAAGATAGAGATATAAACCCTTCAAATTTAGACATGATCATCAATATTGTTGGAAGAAAGATAAGAAAAAGCTTCAAGGCAATGCCAGGCAGAAAACCTTGGATGACCGACTTAATAAATTTGCTGCATTATAAGATAAGATAAAATCAGGAAACTATAGTAATGTAATTTGGATAAACTCAGGGAGGTTTGAAGATGACAGGAAATTACATTTCAACAATGGATTTCAGAAATGGCGCTGCTTTCTCAATTCCTTCAATGCTTGCAAGAGATTGTACAAATGCAATGGGTATCATGAAAAAGAAGGTCAGAAAAAAGAATGCAACGCCCATGATCAGCTTCCTAACTGCAAGTGAAACGTATGGAATTGCCAGGTTTGGCCAATATACATCACGTGGCTCAGGTGCCCACTGGGTCAACCATAAAGTAGGATTTCTGGATTGTTGAGTTTGTGCACAAACAGCAGCACCCCACCTAGATTTAAAAGAAACAAATGCTGCCGGCATGACCGCCTTAGGATCATTAACAACAGTTGTTCTCTCTTCGGCTATCTGAGCAACATCAAAAGATGCATTTGACTCAAATCAGGCCTTAAAGTAAAGCGAAACATGAATGTGAGACATGTAATTAATGAACAAACAGAACTCAGACATCCATCAATAATCTTACTAAGGGTAAACCATTTTCCACAGTTCAAAAACTATGAGACAGGCCGGAGTTTTACCCAAAACATTCCCAGAGCTACGCAATGCAACAAAAAGAAAAAGCAGTCAAATGTTTATCAGTGCACACTTTACATAAATGCTAGAGAGCCAACAAGTGAGACAAACACAGTCTCATAGAGCTCATCTAGGCTTCATGTGATATAAATATTTTGTTCATGAGTTTAATCAAATTTCATCTAGAGTCAGGCATTCTTCTAATTACTTACGTAATGGTTATTTAAAGACAAATCATATACTGAAACAGCTACCAAGGATACACAAGTAGTTAACAAATGCTAAACTAAGTGAGCTCAATTTCAATGTTCAAAAGAAGATATCATGATTAGGCTTAGGATAGTGCCGCTAGGTCTGTCATAAGAAAACTATTTACCAATTATGAACTGTCACAGATGAAAGTAGTATAGAAGACATTGCAAAAAGGATACTCACTTCTTTTGACAATTTTTCTATTTCAGATATGTAATAATCAATTGCGTCCACTTTTTTTCCCCAGAGCCCAAGAAAACCAGTCTGGTAGAGAGAAAACACCCACAGAGAGTTATGTCAAATACAAAATTAAAAGATAACAAATAAATAACCAAGTTAAATATATTACGGGGTGACATATCAGATTGACACATATCAGATTGAATATAAGTACCTTCTTGATTGGCGTCTTTGAATTATTTCTAGAATATTTAAGTTGGTAGTAGTCAAGCCAATTCTGCATACTTTTCTTCTTCTTGACCAATTCAGCCAGTTTGTTTGCATTGACTACAACCTGCATAAGATTTTCCAACAAGGCCAATAATATGTATGATTCCCTAAACTATCACTTGCAAAAAAAATGTTTAATACATATACAAATCAGTCAAAATGAAAAACATTTTAGAATTTGTGAGTGCCAGGTAGCTGAGATTGAAAATTTTCTTGTCATTTCACAACAAGACTTGAACCAAATCCCCATCCATTTTGTAGCAATAAGTTCAATGGACCTCTAATGGGAAACAGAATAGTCCTCATTTTTAATAAATTCCTTGAAATAATCACATTCCATGACATAACAAACCAATGCATCCCTACCAAAGAATATTAATATAATATTTAGATTCAACAGAAATAGACCTGATGTGTTAAGTAGTGATCTCGGTGATTCACCAAAAAGAAATGCTCAACAAGCTCACTAACAGATTCATCCGGATCTGGAGGAACATTCCTAACAAGGACCTGCAGGATAATAAGACGCCATCATATAACTTTGGTATGGAGGCATTTAAAGAGAGAGAGAGAGAGAGAGAGAGAGAAGAAAATGCAAATAAAATGGACTCTACCATGTAAAATATTGATGGATAAAAATTATTAACTTATGGTATGCCACAAGACTTGCAGTTTTGATTACAAAGTCCAAGAACCATACTTCCTGTTGCAGAGGGTATACTCATTAACAGATTCTTTCAAGCACAATTAAGAACAATAGTAGAATAAAAATAAACCAGCAGGACGGTGATAAGTATAATAACCAAATAAAAACATTTGCACCATAGTGATAGACTATGCACTTTGAACAATAATTTAACCAGTTCTCTTAACTATAAAAAATACATTACAACAATACCATTACAACAATACCAAAGTGATTTGGAAACAGAATTACTAATTCAAAATAGTTATATGAAGAAAAGAAAATATCTTACTGTAAATTGATCTGGATGACGTTTTTCTGATGCAAGAAATTGCAACCGCATATTAGCAACTGTCTCGTACTCCTTTAGCAACACATAGCATGTCCAAAACGTAAAGGCATAAGCCATCACAACGTGAGTCCAAAACCTGCAAGCCAGGAACAAGTAAAATTGCTGTTATGAAGAATTAAATAAAAAATTATTACATTTTTGGTCATCTAACATAACCATGTGTTGCATTGACTCTATAAGTTTTGAGATCAAGGTACCCCAAATATGTCTACAGTTCATTGATATATACAGACAATAAGTTAAAGAGGAAAAAACAATTGTTACAAAGTTCTCATACCTGTCAGATTTAAGTGGGACATTTGAAATCGAGAGCTTATCAATGTCGCTTGCAGTTACTTTTGATAACTTCTCCAGTGTGCTATTAGTAAAATTAACTGGTACCAAAACAGACCATGCAATGAATGCTATAGGAACAAAAATCTTAAGTCCTATCAAGTAAATCCGCAAGTAGACAACAGAATCTAATCCAGCATGTTCAATAAGCTCAGGTTCCGGCATTTTCAATGCCTCAGGCATCCAATTCAAGAACCTTATATATGCTCTAAAGTCCAAATTGACAAACTTCCGCACCAAAGCTCCCGAGTGAGATGGACTATCCCTTAAACCCTTAAGGTACCATTTGGGAAAGTATACCCTATCATTGAATGGTTGAAGTCTTAATATAGCAAATGCTACAAGGAAAATAAAGGCACTAAGAATATTAATAGCTGCTGAAACCCCTATATCTTCAATCGTCGCCATTTATATCTTTGAACAAAATCAGTTTCCCCCTACAAAAGTGAGCACAGAGAACAATATAAATTTAAAAAATGTGAAATCATTACAACAAAAACCAGAAGTAAATCTCAACCAAACATAAATAAATTATAAAACCATCCTACTGCTATACACAAATCAGGACTCAAACAAAAATCAAACAACCACCTAACAAAATAGCCAAAACTAGAAAGGTTGACCAGAAACTATACAATTTTAAGCAAACTAACTACAATATAGTGCTAGTGATATTTCCAAATTATAACATTTAATTTTCTGGCGCTAAAACTAAACTTTTAATCAGAAGTGCAGCCCAAAAATTGCTAAAAGTATAAACCTTTGACAACAAACTACATAAATTGTTCACCTAAGACTTGCACTGCGTTAAAAGTGAAGCAGCTCTCAAAAATATACCGACATACCACTTAGTCTTCCATAACTAATCTTTTCGATCACTAAGCTTCAATTGTACAGTTCAAATTTTTTAAAAAGAAAAAGAAAAAAATGGAACGCAGCTCAATCAGATTAACATAAACAACATTATAAACTAAATTCAACCAAAAAAGAAGGAAAAAAAACTGTTAAACAGAAGTTCATACTTTTCGCGTGATATCTCCCAGCGAATCACCAACTTATAACCAGCTCGCAAAAAACAGAAACGAGTAAAAATAGCCTGGGAGGGGAAGAAAACCTCAGAGTTCAACGGATCCGTGGATGAATTATGGAGTGTTTGGATTACTTGCAAATTCAACCGAAGCTAAGAACATTCCTGAACCTGTCTTCCGGGGTAAGTACAAAAAAAGCTTCCACAAATCTGATAAGAGAAGAAAAACAGATGACTGAACAATCAATCACACATAACTCTCCACAAACAAGAATCGTTATCCGGATGATGTGAAGGAGAAGGCCAGTGTTGTGTTGTGAGTGTGTGGGTCATTCGGGTCTTTTCAGCCTTGATGTATACGTTTTATTCATTACGCAGTGTCGTTTCTGTGCATTAACATTTAAAAAAATAAAATAAGCGACGAGTCGGTTGATAACCCCTTGAATGACTGCAAGCTTCCACGTGGGATTTCAGACTTCCAACGGCTAGTTCTCGGGAATCTGCCTTTCTGGTTGGGCAACAACGATAACTTTTATCCTACGCAAAGTCAGAGAGCGTGGTTCACACGGCTGATTTGATTGGATGAGATGTTGGTGTTAAAGCTCCTGATTGTCAGAGAAAGTGATGTTATTTGGCAAGCCGCGTGGATATAGCGTCAACTACGTGGGGCAAAGACAGCACGGACCCAGTTGGATTGAACCGGCCGCAAAAAGACAAGCTCTTGATTCGGCCGATGTCATCCCGGTTTGACAAATGGACCGTTTTTTGAAATAAAATGGGATATCATACATGCGTGTGCAGTCATGTTATACATATATAAATGCTACATTTTATTACTGTTAATTTAAAATATTTTTTATAAAAATTTAAATTTTTATTTTTATTTCAAATTTTTATAAAAAAATTTTAAATTAATAGAAACAAAAATTTTAAAATGTAATGATAATATATTAAGAAACTAATTTTTTTTTTTTGGTTATTAAGAATGCTTAATATCACTTGAGTTGAAAAAGTGTAAGAAAATATATTTAAATAATTATAGTTTCAAAAATAAATTTATAATAATTTTATAATTAATTTTTACTTTTAATTATTTAACCAATTCATAAAAATATTGATTACCAGAGAAATGAGAAAAAATGAAGTGATTCGATGAAAATAAACGTAAAAATAATTTTATACTTATAAAGAGTAGAGTAATTTGGTAAAAATAAATATATATAAATAAATTAGTGATCGAAATTTATGTTACGAAAAAAATAATAAATTACATACTATCAATTTTTAAGATGAATTTAGATATTTATTATTTCTATTTAGATTTACATATAATTTTTATGATGCCATAAACCAAATCCAAATTGTTATAAGTATTTGGATCATGTAACAAAATACATGTGGTTGGCAAGGGGGTGGATGATGTGCAACATGATCACATCAATGGGACGTGTTTGCCATTTAAATCTCTTGCTTTGACATTCAATTAAAGACATGGGCATGGACATTCCAAGTTTCAATTTCTAAGTTGAAAACATTGACTTGAGAGCTAACAAACACTTTAAGTTTTACAATGACATTTTGGACCATTTCCACGGTTGGCTTAAATCAATGAAACAGGCTAAATTATTGAATATAATATCTGTCTGTCTATGATGGTATCCATGTGTAACTCCATTGAGAAGGTGAAATTCAACTGTCCTATTGGAACTTAGGCTTGAAGTTCAATTCTTTGGCACAATCTTCTCTCGCGTGTAATTGGACCATACATTTAATATGTAGCATAAGATTTCATTCACATTCAGAACAATAAAATGTTGCAAAAACCACCCATCTAAAAGCTGATTATTATTATTATTATTTTCTTTTGCGGCAAAAGCACTTTAGCTAAAAGGGCTTTCTTTATTCAGGGACTGGGTGGCCAGCACAATATTTTATACGGTCTCTGGCCTTTCGAGATGTGACACGAAAATGTTTAGGTGGGCTACCTTTCTGGTTTCATCTACTAAAGGAAATTAAATCAACTTATTTGGAAGTGCTTTTTTCCAAGGCAAGCCCTT
The DNA here is from genome assembly GCA_032401905.1 of Swietenia macrophylla. Lineage (NCBI taxonomy): Eukaryota > Viridiplantae > Streptophyta > Magnoliopsida > Sapindales > Meliaceae > Swietenia > Swietenia macrophylla. The sequence continues at coordinate 5,505,876 of CP135572.1, forward strand.
GCTCGCTTTTTGATCTCTTTATCTCATTCCATACAAAGAAATATTTAAGAATTAAGAGGAGAAATTGGGTTTTGTTTCTTATTTTGTTTTGTAATTCAATATTGAATTGAACTTACAGAGAAGTATTATCATGGTACATAAAAAATTCAAGTATCTTATAACTTTCATTCTTATCGAAGCACTCTTGAAGGAATCACCTACAGGCATAGCAGCTTAAAGTGCTACCTTCCTGACATTAGATTGACTAGAGTTTGATTTTCATACAATGCCCGGACATCCCAATCCTCGGTTGTGGATGAAAGTGTTGTAAGAGCAACCACAATTGTTCTCATGTTTGGCCTTACTTGAGGGTGATCTTTTGTACAAGCTCTAGCAAGCTGAGCTATCTGTAAACCAAAACAGTAAATCCAGCTTGTTAGTGTTGAGAGTGTTGATCAATCAGTTGTTCATAGTTAATTTCATCCTTATGAAATGTTACCTTAATGACTGAGTCAAGGGGGTAATTACTGCCAAGCCTAGGATCAACAAGTTTCTGAAGCTCTTCCCTTGGATCTGGCTGACTCAGAACATCTTCAAACTGCAACAAGAACAAGATATGCAACTTAGTTCTAGACAAAATAGTTCTGGAAGTTTGTATCTTAGCGAGTAGTAGTGAAGGGCAAGAATATCAACCAAAGCAACAAGTCCTTTAGATTGTGTGATGGTATCATTTGTTGTGACAACAGCTTCTTTGGCGGATATAAGTTCATAGAGGACAACTCCAAAAGCATATACATCTGTCTTGGGGGAAACATTACCAACAACGGCCCTGCATCACAACGTCAGCATTCATTCAAACTATTTCTGCTGATAAAAAGTTTTTGTGGGAAGCTTTCATCATGGTTCTTACTCTGGAGGCATGTATCCAAATGTGCCTAGAAGACCAGTGTACAATGAAGCATCTCCAAATTCAATCAGTTTAGCTAACCCAAAATCTGCAACCTGTAAATAACAGTAGTTAATAATACAAATGAACTTTAGAGATCAGTATTTCATTAGTATGGATGTATTTTCAACCTTTGCGCGGAAGTTTTTGTCTATTAAAATGTTTGCTGATTTAATATCGCGATGGATATAGACAGGAACAGTATGTTCATGGATATATTCAAGTCCTCTGGCTGAATCTAAGGCAATTTGTATCCGAGTTAACCATGGTAATGGATCCCTTCCTGAAAACAGACACAAAATAGACAAAGATAAGGATTTAATTGATAACAAGATATACTGCATTTATTCTGTCGATGAATCAAGCTTCTCACCCGATCCACGCAAATGTTGACTTAGATTACCGTTCTCAATGAACTCATACACTAAGAACAAGGAACCTTCAACACAATATCCTATTAAGCGCACCTGCATGATATAGATTGCATAAAAGGATATGTAAAAAACTCAAAAAAAAATTATTCAGCATGGCTCATGAACAGAGAACAGCCGAGTTTTAAGCATTGTTCTCCTAAGAAGAGTTCATCCTGATAAGCATCAGGTGAAGAAGTTAAGAACAAACTTTGCAAGCCTCTTGACAACCAAAAATGTCACAGTGATTGATGCCATCTAAATTTCAGTTAACAAGTTTCTAGTAATCTCTCAACTGATTGGGGGCTTTTTTTTTTTTTTCCATTAAACAGCCATATATTGACATACTTCCACAGCCAGTGAGTTCATGAGTATAAAATTAACGACATTTTACTTCGCCCAACAACTTCCCTGAAATTTCATCTTTCCAAAGTTTTGTGATATCATGCAAGCAGAAGTTTTTGAGTATAATGAAGTCTAAAGTAGGGAAAGCAGGATACCAGGTTCAAGTGATGAACATGTGTTAAAACTTTCAGTTCAGCAAGAAATTCTTTTGAAGCTCGCATATCCATCTTCTTGATTGCAGCTTTCTGAAAGTTAATAGAAGTCAAGAGCCGGTCAGTTTACCAGGATTCAGTTTGGTGGCAAAAATATCAAAACTCAGACAACTGTTATTTTACAATAATCCTTGTATATGAAGAATTAAGACCAATACTGCAGGTATCAAATATAAAGTAAATTCAATATTCACTAGTGAAATATGAACACTTGAACTCCAAACCTCGCCTCTTAGTTCTGCATAGTAAACAGCTCCAAAGCCGCCTTGCCCAATCTTATTAGCCATGCTGAAGTCATCAGTAGCCTTAGCAAGCTCCTCATACGAGAATTCCACGGATTTATCCACAGTAATACTTGTTAGCCGAGGAGAAGAAACAAGAGCAACTGATTCTGAAGTTTTTTCCAAAGTATTGGCTGAACCTAATGCACAAGATAAACAAGAATATATCAAGTTTGCAATTCAGTTGTCAACAAATCTTCATCGTCACATGAAACACATTAATTTGCAACTGAGACAACATAAACCTTAGCACTCAGTTTCTCCAATCACTGAAAACCTACAATATCTCACCCCGATCTTGTCTTTTTGCCAGGAAAAAAGAATATTCTTTAAGGCTTTTGAAGGAAGTCTCAATACCTTTACTTCTTAATGACGTATTATCAAAGTTGCTAGAAATTTAGGTATCTTGCAGGCACAGACACTACAAGGGATACAAGAATTTGCAACAGATCAATTTCACCGATAGTTCTGATGATTTTATCAAACCTAAAGAATTACCATGTTGAATATATTGGTCTTCTTTTGCTTCTGGGAGAAATGACGTCACCTCCACGTTTTTTCTTCTACAAAACACCATATATAGACAAAATGCCAGAAATAGAGCGCCAGCAACTCCTCCTACGGATATGCCAGCAATAACTCTTCTAGGAATTCCTGCTTATATTGCAACAATAATATAAGCTAATGAAAGCATTAATGTCATATGGTCATTTTGAGTTTTACCTTGTACACAGAAAAATTCAGACAAGTAGCGGAGAAACATAAGCAAAAAGGTCCATACCATCACTGCTGTAAATAAAAAAAAAAGAAGAAGGTGAAGATGTAGGATATCTTAAGTCAGGCATTTTAACATGGTTTGGGGGCACATTAAGCTGAAAGATCTTACCTTAAGTTTAAGGGAGGATAGGTTCCATTTCGATCTGCAACTCGAAAGTAAAAATGTACGGTGAGAATGATCAATTAGCAATCATTGTTAAGGGGTCTAAATTCAAGAATCATCTGGAAATGCATAAGCCCATCAAAGAATGCAAGAGGAATATCACCAAACAGAAAGAAAGCAAGAAAACTAAGAGCAATCGGGGACAAATGGGTGGCTCAAACTCAGCATTTCTTTTCCTTATAAATTCTTGGAATTCAAACAAAACCTTCAATTTGAACGAATAAAATCTACCTTTCCAAGGAATAAAAACCAAGCCACTGCTGAAATTCGAATCCCTGTTGTAACTTTGCAACGTCTCTTGAGGAAGTCCGGACATGTTAGCAATGGTACTCAAATTCTCACCAGGCGCAATTGGGTACGTCAAAAACAATCCATAAGCCTTCGAAACTTTCTTATTTCCACAAGAACAATTCACAAAAACATTTAAACTTGTATTAACATCTGGTATATCAAAATCCTTATAATTATTATTATTCCTCAGCGAGTCAACGGTGGTCAGATTTGCATAGTATTCAGCAACCTTTATGTATGTATCACCAGATCTTATCTTGTACGAGAAATTGTGACCCAGAAACTGATCATGAAAGCAATTGCATTCGAAGGGAACATTGATTCTTGAACCAATTGCAATTCTATCTTTGTCAACTCCAGGATTGAAGCTCAGAATGTTTTCAATGGTAGTACCAAATTGTTCTGATATGAATGTCATATTTGTTCCATTCCATGCGCGGTATGAAGCGAAAGCATCACAACCATCGCTACACTTGGACTCCACACTACCTGCACAAAAGAAAAGCAGCAACAGAACCGATAGTTTTAGCTCAAAATCTCTCATCTTTGGACGTTGCAGACTCTGATGTAGCAAGTAATTCAAGAATGTTTAGGTATTAGCAATTCGGGAGGTGGGTTTGGAAGCAGAAACACGCAAAAGAAGAGAATCTGAAAAGCGTGTTTATGTGGTTAAGTCAGTTGACCGTCAAAGTCTTCCTGAAATGACGCAGACCTGCTGAATTGTAAGAATATTCAAACGAATTTGTAACGGGTCGTAAGCACTTGTCGAATAATAATATTACTTGCATTTGAAAAACTGAAAATCAAAAATAAAAACTGTAACAAAAAGAATTGAGAAGATGTACGGTACGTTGCAGTGTAAAGATGCAGAGTACCCGGCAGAGTTTTGTTAGAATTGTATTGCACTGAGGCCCATTTTTCGTATGTTAATTTTCTTTTTCCTTCTTGTCTTTTTTCTTGAAGGTGGCTAAGACAATCATCCAGTCAAGGCAAGGTCTGGTTTTCTCGAGCGAAAGAAATGTCGGGGAAACACCGCGTGGGAAAGTTACACTCATGAACAAAAAGTTTGTCCAAATTTGTGTGGAAGAAAATTCCGCGAGGAAAAGTGCACTGCAAGCTCGTCAAATGATGTGGCAAATTGGTTTGAAATTTTGAACAACATACAAGAACGATTGTAACAGTACTTAAGTACACGTATTTGCAATTGGGAGTCAAATATGGAGCAAGTTGCTTAGGATTTCATCTTCATGGGAGCAGAAATTTGCTACCTCCCTGACATTAGATTGACTAGAGCTTGGTTTTCATAGAATGAACGGACGTCCCAATCCTCAGTTGAAGATGTAAGTGTCATCAGTGCAACCACAATTGCCCTCATGCTTGGCCTTAGTTGAGGATTTTCTTGTGTACAAGCCCTGGCAAGCTGAGCCATCTGCCAAGAAAAAAAAATTACAGCTTATTGGAGTTGTGAGTATTAGTCCATAGTCCATAGTCCATACTTGCAGCCTGTGATCAGATAATTACCTTGCGAACAGAGTCGAGAGGGTAATTATCACCGAGCCGTGGATCAACAAGTTTTTGAAGATTGTCTTTTAGATCAGGCTGGCAGAGAACATCTTCGAACTGCAAGAAACCAACTCGCTCAACTGAGTTTTAAAGTTAATAATTTGACAGATGCATATATTGGTGAGTTGTGGCGAGAATAACCACCAAGGCGACAAGTCCAATAGATTCAGAGACAGTTTCATTTGTCTTCACAACAGCTTCCTTTGCAGATATAAGTTCATAGAGGACAACACCAAAAGCATACACATCTACCTTGGGGGAAATTTCACCATATTTTGCATACCTGCATGATGAATGTGGAATTCAATCTAACCATTTTTGTTGAATCAAAATAGCAGAAGAAAGAAAGGGCATGCATAACAATCAAATGCTAGATCGGTTCAGAACAAAGATCTTTGTTGAAAATAGATCTTACTCTGGAGGCATGTATCCAAAAGTACCGACAAGACGTGTGTGCACTGAAGCACTTCCAAACTCAGTAAGTTTAGTTAACCCAAAATCAGCAACCTGTAAACAGAATAGAGAAATTAAAGTAACACAAATAAAATTGAGAGATCACCACGAGATTAGTATGTTTAACCTTAGCTCGGAAATTCTTGTCTATTAAGATGTTCGCTGATTTAATATCACGATGAATGTAAACAGGAACAGTATGTTCATGGATATATTCAAGTCCTCTAGCTGAATCTAAAGCTATTTGCATTCTAGCTGACCATGTTAGCAGGTCCCTTCCTGAAACCAGAAATGCAATACACGACCATAAGATATAACTTGTACCAAAATGTATATAGCATGTTTCCTGTGTATATGAATTGTCTTTCTCACCCAAGCCACGCAAATGTTGATTTAGATTGCCATTCTCAATATACTCATAGACCAAAAACAACGAACCCTCAACACAATATCCTATCAAGCGCACCTGCGTAATATATTTTGCATAGGACGTTGTATAAATTAATACGGTTAGACTGAAGATATACACTCAAAGTATTTTCTTAGCAAATTAACAATAGAAGTTACTACTGTAACCAGAGAATACCAAATTTTATCATAATATGCATGCAGATGTGCTCAGGTACAACAGTATCTGCAATAGAGAAAGCACCATACCAGGTTCAAGTGGTGAACATTTGTTAAAACCTTCAGTTCGGCAAGAAATTCCTTTGATGCTTGCATATCCATCTTCTTTATTGCAGCTTTCTGAATGAAATTAGGATCAAGGAGTCAGCCAATTTCAAACATCAGAGTTGATTTGGGTGGAGAACACTACAAAAGTTGGATAACTTCCACTACATGTACAAATAAATATGCTATACAGTGATCTCAAGTGTCATGTAAATTTAAAATAAAGATAAAAAGTACGACAACAAACCTCGCCTCTTAGTTCTGCATAGAAAACAGTTGCAAAGCCACCTTGCCCGATCTTTTTAGCCATGCTAAAGTTGTCGGTAGCCTTGGCGAGCTCTTCATATGAGAATTCCACTGATTTGTCCACAGTAATTTCTGTAAACCCAGTCGAAGCAACAAGAGCAGCTGATTCTGTAGTTTTCTCCAAGTTACTTCCAGAACCTAAATCCACAAGATAGACAACAATTAAATAGACTATGGAATTACATATTTGTCACTAAATCTCCCTCATTGCATGAAAGACATGTTCACAAATAAGCAACATAAGATCAGCATTAGCACTAAAAGGGAAGAAAATCTCACCACAACCTCATCTTTTTCTCAGAACAAAAGAATCTTCTCCAAGTTATTTTATGTTTAGTCTTTATACTTTTATTTCTTTCGAGTAGATTTTGCAAACAAGTGGTTGGACAGTGAGAAAGGATAGAGAACCATCAATAAATAAGCATATCATAGATTACCTTTCCTTCTCAACTAATTAACAATGACTCTGTCTTAGATAGATAAGCAAGACAATTCATCAATCCTGAAAAATTACCATGTTGAGATGCTTCTGCGAGAAATGATGCCTCCCCCACTTTTTTCCTTCTATAAAGCCCAATGTATAGACAAAATGCTAGAAATAGAGTGCCGAAGAGTCCTCCTACAGATATGCCGGCAATAACTCTGCTTGATATCCCTGCTGAAGATGCCATAATAATATAAGCTCACCACAACACTGACGCTGTAGAAATTTTATGTTTGACCTTAGACAAAACTTGAGATAAGAAGCAAAGAAGCAATACTCAAAAATCCCACCTGAGCTGCAATAAAGAAAAGATATGAAGTTGCATATGACCATTAGACATCTTGAAATAAGTATTCCAATAATAAAGAAGGAAAATCTACCAATCGACATAGTTTTAGAGCATATCAAGGTAGCATGTTTTACCCTATCTTTAATGGCGGATACTTTCCATTTTGATCTGCAAATTAAAAAGTAAAAAAGTCGTGAGAAACAAGTGAACAAGCAATCGGCTCTAAATTGCAACTCAAGATTCATATCTTATTGCTTTCATCAGTAGATACTAATATAATGAACAAACTCAACAATGAATGTCAAAGATCATCAAGTAAATTGCACTAAACCCATAATTATAAAGGGAAAACTAAAAAGAATGTGGCAAATACTGATAAATTGGTAGCTAAAATTAAAAAATGCATAAAAAAGCTACCTCTTCCTGGAAAAAAAATCAAACCACCCCTACTGCTAAAATCTGAAGTGGGATTGTAACTCTGCAACAAATCTGAAGGAATTTCAGATTCGTCAACAACACTTCTCAAATTCTCACCTGGCCTAAGTGGGTATGTCACAAACAACCCATAATCTTTTGAAACACTCTTTCTTCCACAAGAACAATTCACAATAACATTGATCCTTATACCAACATCCGGTATATGATTCTCATCATAAACATTAGAATTCTTCAGCCAATCAACAGTAGTAAGATTGGCGTAGATTAACCCAGCAATCTTTTGGTACGTGTTACCGGATTTCACAAGGTAAGAAAAGTTATGACCAAGAAATTGCTTCTGAATGCAGTTGCAACTGAAGGGAACATTGATTCTTGTTCCAGCCAGGATTTTGTCTTTGTCTGTTATTTGAGGGTTGAAACTTCGAATGCTTTCAACAGAAGTATCAAACATTTTCGAAATGAATGTCAAATTCACTCCTCTCCATAAATAGTAAGAAGCTAAAGCAAGATCACAACCTTTGCTACACTTTGCTTCAACTCCACTACTACTTGCACAGAAGAAAGTAAGCAACAAAACTGCTAATTTCAGTTCAAAATTTCTCATTTTTTGAAAGCGAAAAACACCAATGGAGCAAGTAAACCCAACAATGTTTGGAAGTAAAAATGGAGAAGAAGAGTGAGAGACGTGCTTGTGAAGTTAACTGAGTTGACTTCTCACTTGTCTGTGGTCTCCCCCTATCAATTGCGGAAATTAGTGGAGTTACCCTTAAAAAGAGAATGTTCGTATTGTACAGCGGAATCGAGTGTAATAACACAGTGTCAGAATATAGCTCACACGGCAATGATGGGTTAGATTACAGGGGCACCGAAGTGCAACAATTACTATACATGCAGTTATATCTTACAACGACTTAACAGTAGTTTTCAAAGTAATTTCTGAACAAACTTCGCAATACGAGGAAAGCAATGCTGGGTAAACTCTGAGTCAACTCCTTCATTATGGGCCAAGGACTAAGGCCCATTTTATTAATGAAATGCTAATTTCAAACAAGAGTGATACTAAATGCACCTCTATGATGTTTTAGTTGGGAAGAAAATTCCTTTGGGTCTGATTTATTTTTATTTTTTAACTAAATTTTGACACGCCGCCTTACCAAAATTTAACGACTAAGACTATAGGTTATTATAAAATTAATTTAACAAATAATAAATAAAATTAAATATAATATTAATTTATAATTTTAATTATTAATTAAATCGTTTGTTAAAATTTAATTAAAAAATAAAGATAAATCAAATCCAGAAATAATTTGTATTCCTTAATTATAGCCCATTAAACATGTACGTACATACATGACACAATTTATCAAATAATCGTATAAATTCATTTATAAAAAAAAAAAAAAAAAAACTCTTGTACAACTTATTTTATTCTTTTGCCAAGTTTCTTAACTAATATAACTATTCAATATTTTTAATTACTATATCTATATGGAACCCACGTATGACATACATAAAGCAATGGTTTTGAAATAAACGACATTGTCGTTTAGTGTAAGTGGATCAAAATTTCACGATTCCTTTTTATAAAAAAATAAAAAATAAAAATGGGCCACCTTTTTGATAGAGGTCAATTGCATACAAACCAAGGAGGGTGTGTTGTGAATTATGATTGAGTGGGGAATTATTCTTATTCTCTTTTCAATGGCATTTACTTTATTGATGTGCATGAACATCTAACAAAATAGTTTAAAGCAACCGATGAAAACCCCTAGTTATTAAATTAAATTGGTTAAATCCCTATTTGGTAATGCTTACTTGAAATAATAATTTATAAAAAATAAATAATAATTTTTTTGTGTGAACGGTATTTAAACTCTAATTTTTTTATATTTTATGAAAGATATTGCTCATTAAATTACTTATGAAAAACTTTTTTGGTCCACCAAAAATGAGACACAAACAATATACTTCTAGGTACCTTTCAATCTTCATTATTAATAGTTGCAAAATTTTTGGGCTAAATATTTCAGTCCTTTTTTTATCGAGTACTAGATTTAGGGATCGATTATAATATATGTACGTATCATTAAATTCTTTTTTTTTTTAATTTTATAACTTACAATTATTTTTATAAAATTTATAATAAAAAATATTAAAATATATAAAATAAATAATAAATATTATTTAAAATACGAACAAATATTTTAAAATGTACGATAAAAAAGTTAAAAATATAAAAATAATATTTAAAATATATAGTAAATTGTAATTGAAATATAAATTAAAAAAAAAAACTTTAAATAATACCTAAAAGGTTGATCAAATGAATGTAAGGATACAATTCCCTAGATATATAGACCCAAAACCAGCAAATTACTGCCTTAATGACGTGATCGTGATCGTTCATATCGAAGATTTCTTATCATCATAATCATATTTCATGGTCAAAATTCTATATGGGTCCACTTGTTGTATCATCTTTAATCTAATCGGTGATCGAATAATTAAGTTGAAATTCGATTTAAGTCTTTAAAAATGTAAAAACTTTGCATGATTTTTCACAATTGAAAAGGGAAAAAGCAATGACTGTCTAACCTTCGGCCGGCACGAAAGCTAGTCCAGTCCCGGCAGTGAAATTGATTCCCGGGTTGTATCTCTGTATCAACTCAGCTGCAACGCCGGACTCCGCGGCAATGAACGACAGATTCTCACTTGGCCGAAGAGGGTACGTCGTGAACAGTCCATAATCTCTCGACGTTCGTTTATCGCCGCAGGAGCAATTCACTGTTACATTGATTAAAACATCGTCGGGAATTCTCGTCGGTTCATATGTGTTGACTCGCCGCACCCAGTCCTCAGTGGTAAGATTAGCAAAAGCAAAGCTAGCAACTTTTTCATAGGTATCGCCAAACAGAATTTTGTAAGTGAAAGTGTGGCCTAAGAAATCACCGTTCAAGCAATCGCATGAAAATGGCACGTTGATTCTTGAATCGCTAATAATAAGGTCTTTGTTTGGAACTTCAGGATTGTAAAGAAGAATTTCAGAGATTTGCAGGCCAAATATGGAGCTAATATACGAAAGATTTGAACCTTCCCATACGTAATACGAAGCTAAGGCAAGCTGACAGCCAGTTTTACACTTGGCTTGGACTTGAAGATGAAGAAGATGAAAGGCGAAAGAAACAACAATTATCTGTGTTTTCTTTGGGAGCATGATCATTTTGGCGTTAGAGAGGAGAAATTGGAAAAGGGAAATCAACCTTATAGGAGTCATTTGAGAGGATTTGATGGTGTTTGGTATCCAAGATTGTTGTCATTTGATGGGTTGTTTGATCTTTTGTGTTTAAAATAACATTTAAAGGGAGACATCTATGGCTTGCCTTTGTCCTCATGCCATGTCTTTTATTAAATAAATATTTTTATATTAATTAAAATAAAAATCAATTTTAAATTTATAAAAATGAATAAATAATTTTAAAAAAAAAAATTAATGGCGAGTTCTGTAACACTTAACGTATAAAAATAAAGAGATATTTTATGCGGGGAAGTGGAGATATTTTTGTTTCAAAAATTTATGGGCGTTTAAAGTTGGCAGGAAAAATTTCTGGGGCTTTTCAGTTGGCATCATCGTAGCTTTATCCGTTTCCAAATTTCAGATACTCAGTGGTTTGTGTTCTAATCTTAATGTTCACATTCTTTATCAATGGAAATCTCCGCTGTTTTCCGACTTCCTCAGTTGTCTTTTCTCCGTCTAAAACTCAACACAAAGCGAACTTTCCTTTCTCGGACCGTGCAAGCAAAGGAGCTGCCAATCCACCCGTTTACGTTGCCAGAAAGTTTATATCCCTGGTGGGTATTCCGAATTCTCATCTCTCTCTGTATCTAAGAGTGCATGTTTGTTTATGTTTTTTTTTTTTTTTTTAATGCTTTTCTAGTTCTTCTGAGCCGATGATTTGCCCTTTTTGGTAGATGGTAGATGAGTCTAACACGAGACTCATGGGAGACTCTGTCTTAGAAACAAGCCTTGTCGAAAGCGAGAAATGATTGGATCGGTCTTTGCTCCTGCATTGATGCCTGTGATTGTGTTATGATGTGCTGTTCTTCAACATATGATTGCATACGGCCAATTAGCACAAAAAAGAACATGATGCATTATTATTATACACATTTCTTTCTTCAGTTTGTTGAAACGAAGAAAGAGTCAATACTAAGATGTTCAAAATGAAAGCATCGTCAGAAATGTCTTCCATCAAATCTTAGACCCAAGTAAGGTATATACTCGAGCCAAATGAGATTATATACTATCCAGCCAGGGGAATTGGTTCACTCATCGGTGGCCATCCGTTATATCCATACATTCATAATCTATAAATTTAGACAAAATTTCTAACTCTCAGGTTATCCTCTTCGATCTGTTGTCACTTCATGTTCCTTCAATGGCTGCAAACAAAAGCAAAATCAGGGATAAGAAAATGGAAATGTTCATTCCCAGAGAGGGACTCAGGTTTCTTTCATTCACAACAAAGTACCTCAATGTAGCGACGGATGTCATTTGATTCGTGGATCTGCCCCCTGCTGAAATATGATTGAGCGTATCCTTCAATGTTATCCAGCCTGCAATTCATAGTTCGATAGAATTAATGTATTGAAACTTAGATTCAATACTCCATGCACAAAAACTTATATAATGATTTATCTGCCTTCAATATGAACAGATGTCAATTACAATCTGTTCTTCTTCTTCTTCTTTTTTTTTTAAGGTTTAGAAGGATGAAAAGTATTTTGTAAGAAAATTCTTAGTCTAGGTCTTCTATGAGGAAGCATTGGTAGATCTAATTCAATTCAAGAGCATTATGTGTGTTGATTTAGATTTCCTGATCATCGGAGCAGTTGTCATGTAATCAAAAAAATAGAAGTTGGATTTAAGAGGAAAATTACCTGTAAACACAGTTCACCATGATACCTGCACTTTGATGAAGGCCTTTTTCTGATCGGTCTGCCATCCACTTTATTCTTTCAATCATCTATCGTACATAAGGTGGAGAAAAGGAAAAGGTTCAAAATTATCATAATGGAAAGTTTACAACTTCAACATCGTGCTATCTCCTGGTGCCCATCTATTTCATGTATAAACTACAGCCAACTTCTCACGGCAAGAAACTATCTTCATTTTGCTAAGAAAAGGAAATAACATACCACTATTGATTACTAGAAATTATCAGGTGCAGACATCCGCACTTTATAAAATGCAGACTTGATGCAAATCAATGCTGTTTCAAGCTATACAGAGTTGTTTTGCACCAAATTAGTGTTGTTTTGGTGCAAAACAGTGGTGATTGGCACCAAATCCGCATTTTAAAAATGCAGATGTCCGCGGGAGAGGTTAACTTGTTGACTAGGAATATATGTTTACACCTATAATATGCAACCCATGTAAAGTGCACCCTGAAACATTATTGTCATAAATGAGGTACTAAAGATCTCTATAAATGAAGTTGGCATGACATACTGCTCCACTCAAATGCATAAATGTTTAAGCTTTTATAAAACACACATAATTGATTTAAATGTGGTTATCTTTAAATCACTCAGTTTCTACACCATGTTTCTTATTAGATGGGACCAAATATCCGCAGATAACCAACTGTTAATTTCTGATACTCAAAAATACAATATCTATGTAGTCATATCTCCCACCTAAGCACCATCTCATGTTCAATTGCAATTTCTTGTAAAATTTTGTCTTTATTTATAATTAATTTATGAATTTCAACAAAGCTTTGTGGCAATTATGATTGATTCATGAATTTTGCCAGCATACTAGCATTATCAAAGAATAATGTACCTGACACATAACCCGAATAGAGGGGGTTTTAAAACTAAAAGCAATTTAGCTGAATCGATCCACTCCTGGTTTCTTGATGTCAATAAGTTCAACATTACTTCCATGCCATTTTTTCCAGCACCAAACTCCCAGCAAGTGAAAATATTATCATGGATGCCAGAGCAACATAATCTTGCTACACAATTTAATTACATCTCAAGAGATGGAGGCAGAGAAACAGGCAACCAATCTTGTGCTAGCTTAATGTGCCAAAATTAAACAAAAGGTTCAAAATAAAGACAAAAAATGAACCCTGTGAAGCTTGCTAGAAAAGCCACAGCTCTATGTGCACCATTCATTCAAAACCACGATGAATCATAACTGCATAAGGCCTACTTAGATAAATCCATTAGTGCTTTTTCTTCTTCTGGTTCAAGTAAGTTCTCCCAAAAAGTAGAACCAGATCTATCTGCTGATGGTTGCAAGCTGTCCTCTATTTCAGCAAGCTTGATGCCAACTTTGATAGAAGCCGCCGGATGTACGCTGGTATTGGGCTTAGTGTTCCAAATGTCTTTGGCAGAAAAAATAGGAAACAAAATGTCAGTAAGTACCACAAGAAATAGGACTTAAACTGATGTAATTGATCATGTGCAATAGAGCAGCAAAACATAAAACTATCAGGTGCCTGTAATTTCTCTCAATTGAATGTGCCATTCAGTCTACTTATGTCTACATAAAGCTAAAGAAACCTAATAATTTCAACAAAGCAATATAGATTAAAGTCAAAAAATTGAGATTGAAATATGTAGGCCAAGTAATGCACTGTATTATTTATACGGGAAAGAATTTCAGAGCTCCATCTCTGGAAGCATTCTTGAATGCTAGGGAAATTTTGTTACAAGGAGATGCAGTCTCTTTAAGAACACATATGGATTAACTTAAAGAACAACTTACAGAAATATGCCGCATATCTCTTTTCACCAAGGTAATCACACGTTTAATTAGAAACTTCCCTAGATTTATCCCTGCCAAACCAGGCTGTAAAAGTGCAAAAGTATTTATGACAAGTGATTGTGTTCAACTTGTATAATGGTAGACATGTCTAATTTCACCTGAGTTGAAGAAATAGAATAAAATAATGCACAAGTTGCCTCACATTCAATTATGGGAGGGTCTTCCCATAAAAGTTCCTGCCATTGATAAGAAAATTGATCAGCAATATCCTATTAGAAAAAAGGACAATTGTAGGATGAAAGGAACACTTTACCTGTATTGTCTGAGCCACATTCTTCAACAATGCAACTTCAATAAAAATAAGGGGTTCCCCTGGAATAATTCAGACCACAAATAATTAAATCAGACCATAGAGAGAATTAAAAGTTTTTGGTATTTATGAACTGCTGTATTAGCATGATCAACAACCTTTTGATTTCCAATTATGTTGAGAACTTAGGTACCAAAATCCCCAAGTCATATAGATGAATGTAAGTCCACATTACAAACATTGCACAGAAGCAAAAACTTCACCAATGGAATACCATTGCTCACAGAATTCATGAGCAATTAGATAGTTACTGATTTTTGCCAAACAGTTCAGTGACTGTGATAGAGATTAAACAATGGTGAAATAAGCTCATCAGCTATTATCTATCTCTGATTTTATATGAATAAATATTAACTGAATCACTCCAAATCTTGTTAGCATAGTTAAATATATCCGCACAAACAGTGTGAAGAATAGCTAACCAGGTAATGCTGGATGTAAATACCCAAAACAACGACAGCGAACTCCCCGCATCTCTTAAGATCTAAAAGGTTGCTGATTGGATGGAAAGCCTGCACAAAAGGATTATTTTTACAAAATACAAAAACAATTATATGCATATTTAAAATCTATGAATAGGGCAACTAAGAAAGAGAGGGTAGAGGAACATACTTCATAAGCCACAAATTTCTCCAGCAAAGAAGCAGGATCATTCCATGTTATCTGGTGAAGTTCTCGAGTGGCAGGACTCAGCCAAGTACAAAGTTTCTCCTTTAGATAGGAATCCAGAGCTCGCAAAGATGCAATATTTTCCTCTCTGTATTGTTACAAAGAGTACCCGTCATGAAATTTTTAATCCCTTTTGACAGATGTTTCAGTCGTTGAAACATGGCATCTAATGAATTAAATCTGCAAATAGTTAAACATGGAAAATTCTTCAAAACAAGAAAAAAAAATGTTTGAACTAGTTGACAAGTAATTTCCTTAGATGCAGGATAAATAGGCAAATATTTTGAAATCGACGGTTGCAGCTTCCACACTTCAGCCAAAATCACAACCCATCAAAATCAAAGAAACAAACTACATCAGGAACACACGAAAATGAATCATGTAATCAAGACCATAGCCTTACAAGAGAATAGATAGAATATAGGCTCGAAGACTTGATAAAAGCTTCAACCCTCCAGGATGCATGTTGAGCCGCTCAAAAAGAGCTTCATACATTGGCTCAAGTGCGTGTCTCAAGTTTTTCTCAATAGGATAAAAAGTACCTAGCACACCTTCCTCTTCAGGGCCAGCCGACTGAGCTTCCTCGCCTGACACTGGAAACTTCTAATACCCTCAATCCATTTCACAAAAAAGTTCAAAAACATTAAAAAATACTATAAAAAACCAAAAAAAATCCAAAACTCACCTCCAAGATATTGCTTGATCAATTCACGAATGTGTGCTCGATTAATATCATACTCTTTGGCCAGTACAAGTAATAATCTCCAGCGGTTTTCATAAGAAGGGCTATAATAACCCTACGTCACAGATTCATCATAAAATTTTAACAATATAAATATTCATTACCTCAAAAAGAAAAAAAAAACAATTATTAACTACGACTCTAATTTCACCCCAGAAAAATCTTGAAGCACAGAATCTATGACTTCTGTTTTCTTCATTGATATTGCCAAGTGCATTGATTCTCGTACATGCTCGAATTCCCTATAAACATAGATAATAATTCACATAATAGTAAAATAAATGATAAAAATCATGAAAATATAAGATAATTAGCACAACTCTGCGCTTTGTTTCCTTTCTCCGAAGCAGGTAGCTGAGGATTTGATTGCATTTGATTAAACGCGTTCTGTTTTGAAATCAAATTTAATTACCGATAATAATTCACAAAATTAACTTTATTCAATTCAGAAAAAAAAGAAGAAAATGGTGAAATTGGGAATCGAAGTACTTGCAGGAAGAGGAGAAAGAGCGAAATTGCTTGAATTGGTAGGCACCATTCTGGCTCACAACGGAATGGCTAAGCTTTTCTTGTTCATATCTATACGTAAGGCGATTGATTATACTGTGAAAATGAAGTTTAGAAAAATCCGGAGTTGACCTCTCAAATTGTCCGCTGACCAGGTCGTCTTCGGCCAGCCGTACGCATTTAGTAACTGGAGGTGATTACTTTGATCCTCCATCCTGTGACTATGACTGTGACAGTAGGACGCACCGTTTTGTTGGGTTTAAAAACAGGCCCGACTTGGTCCAGCCCATGAAATTGGGCCAAAATTTTCTGGCAACTTCATTACGAGTAAATCTAAATGAACCCCTAAAACAATCTAAATACATCACCATTAGGCCTTCCAAATGCTAGTCCCTTTTACAAAATGGGTGTTAATAGAATACTATGAATATTATGATTCAATTCTGGTGAACTATCTATTATTATACTGTCTTTTATACTTGCGTATATGAATAGGCATGTATAATTAACGTGATCTTTATATATACAATAATGTTAAATTATTTTATTTCCTAGGAGTAAATCTTGATAGTATATTAATTCCAAACAATAATTAATAATCACACTTAATCCTAGTGTTATGTTCCTATTAAACACGAACATAGTTGCCTGTCATATGCTGCGAGGCACTGTGAGTTTTGCTTTGCGCTGATTAACTGATTCACGGACGCAAACGTGGGACTACCTGTTTGTTACGATGATTGACGGTTCTGATCAAATGATGGGACATGAGAGCTGAAACTGTTTTTGTTGGGCCCCATCTTTGCTAATTTCGTGGTTCTGTGATTTCACTGATTTGATCTTTGCCCACCGTCCATCCATCGCCGATCTGATCTGATACTTCCTGTTCCCGCACGACGAAATTCTGTCTGCTCTTCGCGAATGGTTACAATTTGCCCGTTCTTTTTACGAGTACTATACAGAAGCAATAATTTAGTCGACGACGTCGTTTGAGCGATAATATCGACTTCACAGTCGCGGTAATGTGAACTTCGTAATGGAACCAACGACCGACATCGCAATGCCGGCCAAATGCATTTGCAAGACTACAAAAGTTTATGGGCATTGCTTTTGAGCAAACGCTATGATCATAAAGTAAATGGGATAATCATACATGGGTCTTCAACTTTGTATATTTCCTCAAAAATAACCTAATATTTTTATTTATATCAAATAGGTCCCTTATCCTTGCTAAAACAACCAAAACACGACTGTAGCCTTCAATTTTGATCCACAAAATGTGCTTTGCCCATTTTAACATGATAAGAGGACCTATTTAATATGCATAAACATATCATGCCTTTTTTTAAATAACATAAAACTTTAGGGATTTGAATGTTATTAGACACAAATCAAAGGACAGCACTGAACCATTTGTTTTTTGTCCCAAGTCTAAAAAATTGTACGAGGCCCCACGCTCCCATCTCCATGAGTTGACAAATGGACATTTCAGTCATTTTCACAAATTCCCTAATTGCAAGTCCCAATCTGTCTGCCCGCTTTAGTTTTCAGGCCTGATATACTTCCCCTTTTTAGTTGTCCCCAAGCCAGCACAAAAAGTGGAAGATCAAAGATATCACCGCAATGGTACCCCACTTTCAGGAGTATCCATGACTTTTCAATATTGAACAATAACATCCCCATCCCTGTTTTTCATAATTCCTCTGTTAGATCCACAATTCTTTTAAAAATTTATTACATCGATTGTGGTTTTAAAAAAATCAAATAAAAAATGATAAATATCGATTTGGATTGAATCGGATTGTTGTTTGGTTTAAATTAAAATGAATAATTTTAAATCGGTTTAGATTTTAAATCAAATCACACCGTATATTTTTGAGATATCATTTAGTGTTAAAATACAACGGTTATAATATTGTATTAAAAATTAAATTACAAATTTAATTTATATAAATAAAAAAATTCTTACATTACATATAATAACTATACATCTATTTGTAAATGACAATTTATTAGAAGCAAATTTTGAAATCTAAAAAGATAATTTATTAGATAATATGATAAAAAAATAGAGCAGATAATGTTATCTTAACATTGATAGAAAGTAAAATAGATTTAAATAAATTATTAAATAATTATATCAACGTAGTTATCGTGTTACTAAATAAATAATTCAATTTTTAATCATAAAAATACTATAATAACATTTAAATCACTAAATTCTTATATGTTTACAAATTTTGCCGGTAACAAAGTATACAATGTAACTTCATGCTAAAAAGTATTTAATTATCTTAATAGAAGTTGGGAATTTATCTGATATAAAATTAAACATTTGGGATCCTCATGTTATTATCCCAATTTCATATTTTTTTCGATTGACGTGGCAAATGTTTGAAGGAAGTGTAGAAAACCAAAAATGATAACGGACGTAGAAGATACACAAAAGAGAAAAAGAGAGAGAAAGAAGCCTACCTGGAAAACAGTCAAATTCATACGTTGCTCGCCTACTTTCCCTTCAACTGCTCACATTTTTTTATTTTCCGTCAATTTTTTTTTTAAAAAAAATTCATTTTTCCATTTTAGCCGACACTGAGCATACGCTCTCTTTATTACTCTCAAGCTTCGAATCCCTCTTCTTCAACTTCTTCTCTCTCTCTCTTCATGTCTTATTCTTTAATGGCGCTGTCTCTAACAACTTCTCCTTACTTCAGCTTTTCATTCTCTTCTTCTTCTAGTTCTTCCTCATCTGAAGGTTTGCGTAACTCCGCCATGCACTCCATCGCAACTGAACCTCACCTTTGAACTCTTCAACCGAGAACGGGATACTAGAATCACAATGGCTGTCAGAAAGGCGTCTGTTTTTTCTGTTTCTTTTGTTGAGTTAGTGTTGCTCGTGTGGATTTTTTTAGCTCCATCTCTTGTTCAATGCACTACTGATTCTTCTGATGGTATTTTTTTTTTCTCTTTTTTAATTATCTGATTAGTTTTTATATTTTCAGTGTTTGATTGATCGAGTTGGTTGTGATTGGTTATCGGTGTTTTCTTCACTGTGAGCAAAAGTCAGTAAATGAGCTATGATTTTGGTGAACCATCATTTTTTTGGGTTTAAAGTTTAATCCTTTATATCTGTTTCTTTCCCAGGAAAATATAGGTAACTTAGATTTAATAAGGTAGAAACAATTTTTTTTTTTCTTTGTGTGTAATGTTGTTTTGGTGAATAAAAGGAAAAAAAAACTGATTTTTCTTTTTCATTTTGCAAGCCTATGGTTGGATTACGGTAAGTTAAGCTGGGGTCTTAAATGATGAAAACGGATTAAATATGATCTCTTTATTAGAAAATAAATGGCCGGTCTAATTGGGTTTTTGTTGCAGTTCAAGCTCTTCAAGTCATGTACACTTCACTGAACAGTCCTTCACAGCTAACTAATTGGAAAAGCAATGGTGGTGATCCTTGTGGACAGTCATGGAAAGGGGTAACTTGTGACGCATCAGCTGTCGTTTCCATGTATGGTTGAATACCACCAATGCGGCTTGTTGTTTTTAATATTTCTATTGTGATTTGATGAGCTATTAATTTAAGTGATGATTGTTATTTGTTATTTTTGTAACAGTGATATTTCTGGATTAGGACTCAGTGGAACAATGGGATACTTGCTTTCAGACCTTATGTCATTGAGAAAATTGTGAGAATTTTTTGTTTTTGTCTGTTACTGGTTTCATTCATATTTTTTTACGACTAAGTTGCTTATTTGATTGGGTTATTCTTTTTTCGCTAGTGATTTGAGTGGCAACAACATTCAAGATACAATCCCATATCAGTTACCGCCAAATCTTACCAGCTTGTAATGTTTCTAACTTTTACCATTTGGTTCTATTGTTTTGAACTTGTTATTGACTTGCTTGATGCGCTGATTGTTCTTCATTATTATACAGAAATCTTGCAAGCAACAACTTTAGTGGGAATCTTCCTTATTCCATTGCTACTATGGTCTCACTTTCCTATTTGTAAGTGGGTTGTTTTGAATGGCATGAAATTTGATTTGGAATTCAGTTTTATTTTACAATATTTCACGCTGGCTAATTAAACAATCCATGTTTCAGGAATGTCAGCCGTAATTCACTCTCGCTGTCAATTGGAGACATTTTTGGTAATCTTACTGGCCTCGCAACCTTGTAAGACATCTGACTTATGAATTTGTAATTAATTTTTCTGTTAGCTTTGATTTCCATAGCATATTAGCAATCAGAATGATTATGAGAGAGTTTATTTGTTATGATTTGTCATAATTAGCAGTTGAAGTATGGTGTTTGTGCATGAAAATTCCATGTTTAAAAATGTACTCTTTGGCTTGTTTCACTTGTGACCTTGCTTGATGATGCAGGGATCTCTCTTTCAACAACTTTTCTGGAGATCTTCCTACTTCATTTAGCTCATTGTCTAATATATCTTCAATGTGAGTAAAGTGCTGCATCCTTTCAAGGGCAAAACACAGTGTAATAATTGTGAGTTCTATGAGAGTGCTTATGATATCTGAACTTGTGGCAGCTATATGCAGAACAATCGATTGACTGGTTCTCTTAATGTCCTTTCAGCTTTGCCTTTGACTACTCTGTAAGTTGTTATTTTTTCATTGAAGTAGGTATTTTACAATCTCTCTGTGTTTTCTTATCTCAACCTATGAAACAGAAATGTGTCAAACAATCATTTCAGTGGTTGGATACCTCGAGAGCTCAGTAAAATCCAAAATTTTATGTAAGCTTTTGCTCGTTGTGTTGATTATTTCCTCTCTCTCTCTCTCTCTCTCGCTCTCTCTACTTTCGGTAATTTTTAGACTTTCACAATAATCAGCTTAACTTATTTATTGAAATCAAATTAGATATGATGGAAATTCCTTCGACAATAGTCTTGCTCTGCAGCCACCTCCATTTACCCCTCCTCCTCCTGGCAGAACTCATCAACCAGGCTCACATTCCCCTTCAGACAGCCAATCATCTGATTCAGACAAGGGGATTTCAGTTGGATCTATTTTGGGCATAGTTCTGGGTGCTTTGTTTCTGATTGCCCTTCTGCTACTTGCTCTTTCTTATTGCATTCGAAAGAAAAGAAGAAATGTAACTGGTTCTGCAGGAAGTCTCCCTCTCAGCACAAATAATGGTATGTTTTCTTTTCCCCTTTTTCCTGCTCCTGAAATATTGCCTTCCTTTTTCTTGTTTGGTTCTTTGGTTATATATGTACTCATTTGCAATATCTGTTTATACAGGACTAGAATCTCTATGAATATAGGTTTCATTATGGAGCAATATACAATAATATTTAGTTTCTAAGCGGGACAATTTTTTGCTTTTATGACCTAAATCATTGATGTAGATTTGTGCAATTTCTTGGCCGCACTTCCTAAATGTACCTGCCATGTAAACTGATGTTTTCTGCTTTATGTTGGTTTGCTTTGAACTGTAGTCATTAACAATTTGGAGTGTGAAGCTCTAGTGCCACTATCTGACCATTTGGGTGTCACCTTCTACTTTATTTTTGCAGCAAGTACTGAGATGCATGAGCAGCGGGTGAAAAGTGTCGCTACTGTTACTGATCTGACACCACCACGTGCAGAAAAGTTGGTGGTTGAGAGGGTGGCAAAAAATGGATCCATAAAGAAAATAAAGTCTCCTATCACTGCTACTTCATATACTGTTGCTTCTCTTCAAACAGCCACAAATAGTTTTAGTCAAGAATTTCTTATTGGTGAAGGTTCCCTTGGTCGTGTCTACAAAGCAGAGTTTTCCAATGGGAAGGTAACATATAGCATCTTGTGTAAAAATTAATAGCTTTCCCATGGTTCATAATGATTAGATGCAGTGCCAAAAGTTTGATTAGTAGATGCTATATGCATTCAGGAGGAGTTGCTAGTGCAGCAATTCTGCAGTGAGAATCAGCTAGTGTCCTTCAACGTACTTCTTTCTCTTCGGTTTTTTTTTTCCCAGTGATATTTGATTGGATCACTATTATCTCTATTATCCTGTTTGCACCCATCGACCTTCGAATTGCTGTCCTACATTGTAATTTGGATATGTATTGGGTCTCGCACTTTGCCTGCAGCTTAGTTGATAGTGGAACCTGGGTAAGAAATTGTTGCGTAAACTATTTTGGGGTTTATTGTCTTGGATAATTTGGAAAATACCATGTTAGACAGCTTTTATCCATGTCAAATTTCAGTGCCTCTGCCTTAGCTCAAAATGAAGGTTTTAGCTAATTTTCTATCAGACTTGCTGTTCTACTAAAGGGTGTACTTACAACCGATAATTCTGAATCAACAACGAGAAATAATGTAATCTGACGTTAATAAACATGCTTCTGCTTTTTTATGTCATAGTTTATATTTTGATATCACCAGCTTAACCGTTAAATTTAGTATCTGGCTATGCTAACCCATCATAACTCTTAGATGATTTGTTTTTGGTCATGTAATGATTTAATCGTTTTGCGTTTGGTGTGAACTAGATAATGGCGATTAAGAAGATCGACAATGCAGCACTGTCATTACAGGAAGAAGATAATTTTCTGGAAGCTGTTTCCAATATGTCACGCTTGAGGCACCCAAACATTGTTACACTGGCTGGATATTGTGCAGAGCATGGCCAGCGTCTTCTGGTCTATGAATATGTAGCAAATGGTAATCTCCATGATATGTTGCACTTTGCGGATGATAGCAGCGAGAACCTGACTTGGAATGCACGTGTTAGGGTAGCACTAGGCACTGCCCGGGCTTTAGAGTATGTTACATGTGTATGACATTTTTAAGTCTCAAATCCCTCTTTCCCATATTATGCTCCAAATTGAGGATCTGTCAGTGGTTGAGGTGCATATAGTTCTAAACTATAGCTATGTCTATCAGGTACCTGCATGAAGTGTGCTTGCCTTCAGTTGTACATAGAAATTTCAAGTCGGCAAACATTTTACTCGATGAAGAGCTCAATCCCCACTTATCAGATTGTGGTTTAGCTGCTCTTACACCAAACACAGAGAGACAGGTGATTATCTGGAATAAGATAATAATTTCATATTTCATGCGACCTGCTTTTCTTTATCTGCTTTGGCTTTATCTGCTTTGGCAGCTTCATAAGTGTCACTCCCTTCCAATTTGACAGGTTTCAGCACAGATGATTGGTGCATTTGGTTATAGTGCTCCTGAATTTGCCTTGTCAGGTATATACACTGTAAAAAGTGACGTGTACAGTTTTGGAGTGGTGATGTTAGAGCTATTGACTGGTCGGAAGCCGCTGGACGGGTAAACCTTGTACTAGACTACTGATTTGTTGTATTTTTGCTCTTTGAATGGTTATACTTCTGTGTGCACTTTCTGGAAGTTGGTTTACATGTATGGTGTTGTCATTCTTGTATTCCTGATTGCAGTTCAAGGCCGAGATCAGAGCAATCACTTGTGAGATGGGCGACTCCCCAGCTACATGATATAGATGCATTGGCAAAAATGGTTGATCCTGCCTTGAATGGCATGTATCCTGCAAAGTCTCTGTCATGTTTTGCCGATGTTATTGCTCTATGTGTTCAGGTAAATCGTTTTACCGATGCTAAGATTGAAACTATATCAAAGCTTCTGAAATAGAAGAACCTTTTCTGCTGCCGACAATTGTTCCTCATAAATTTTATTTCTTTGTGTAGCCGGAACCTGAGTTCAGGCCTCCTATGTCTGAAGTTGTGCAAGCATTGGTGCGGTTAGTACAGAGGGCAAGCGCTGTCAAAAGGCTTTCCAGTGATGAATCAGGATTTGCCTATAAGACCCCAGAACATGAGGTTATGGACATGTCATTTTAACTGTACCAGCTTACTTGAAAATGAAAGTGAATCTCTCGCAAAAATTCAATACACCATGCTGAGGTCCGAAGAAGAATAGAAGGACACACAGAGTTGAAAAGTTGAGGAAGGGTTTGAAACGATTGTCGTAATTATGTTCGGCAAATTCATCTGCAATTTTCAATTTATAATGCGAATCAAGGTATATATGTTCAGGTAAAATTGCTGCAATACTGTAATATAAAATTTTCTTCAGATATCTTGATGAACATACCGGATGTTATGCAGCATAATAAATAAAAATTTTCCATTCGGTGACTTTCCTGTGTAAACTACAGTAGCTAAACTCCGTCGTTGTAAACCTGCATTTCTACCAGCCAATTTCAACTGACTAGATTCCGTTAGGAAAATTTAGACACAATCCCATCAAGTCAAACTTCCCATGTGAGAAAACTCGTGCACGTTGTAAAGAAATTGTAAGCATGACGCGGTCAACGAATCAAAACAGGTTGTTCCACGTGCGTCCTTTAATTTTCTTTAATAATTCTAAATGAAGAAAGTGTCAAGTAGAAAGTAATTTAGAAGGATTGTCTTGTCATCTTAATGTAATAAAATTATAAAAAATTATTTATTAATTATAAATAAAAAATATTAAATAAAAATTTTATCATTTAATTAAATCTTAAAATTAGCTACAACACCACGTAACTCTCACATTAAAATTCTTTTTTTCTAAAAAATATTATTTAATTGGCAGACCAAAAATAGCCAATAGATCATCTAATTACCACTTAATAAAGGAAGTTAGGTTTAATTTAATTTAATTGTGTAGTTAGGAGACATAAGTGGTGAGATACATACGAAGACTTTGTTAATTACCTTTAATTAACTGAAATAGAATTTAATTATATCTCTTAAACATATTTTTAATTATAATTTAAAAAATATTAAATAATAAGTAAATAATATTTAATTATTTTTAAGAAATTTTATTTGTGAATCGCCAAGCAAAAGGTAGCCATTTTTACGGTTATACTTTGGTCAAATCGCACTCAACTCAGCAGCTTCCTCGTTCGGTAACCATAAACCGCCAGAATTTTCTCCAAAATTTTGCTCCAACCACACCGTTCAAACACCGGAGCTCGTAGCCGGAATTTGCAGAAAAGTGCAAACGGAACTCAACTCAGCTCAAGCAAACGCCGCCCTTTTTCTCGCTTTCTTGTCCTTAGACGAACATCCTCGTAAAAAAAAAACTCATCTTTGTCTCCGATTGCCTCTTGAAACACTCATCAATGTCTTCAAATCATCTTCTCGTTGAATCCAACAAAGAATATGACGCGTCGGATCGGTCTAACGCGGGAAATTTTCTTTCTGCTTCTCTTGCTACGCCGAGCAGCCGCCAGAGCTCGCCGCGGTTGGAGCGGGGCCGGTTTTTGCATAATAATGATAAAGAGAAATATTACATGTTAAGGAATGTGAAGAGAAAAGGAGGGAAGATTTGGTATCAAAGAAAGAGAGTAAAGAGTTTGGTAGCTGTGATTAGTTTGATTTGTTTGTTTTTCTTTGTTAATTGGTTTATGCTTTCAAGTTTACAAGATCATGGTAAAAAAAGCGAGTCCTTTTTGAATTCTTCTTCAGTTTCAGCTGCTGTTTTTGTTAAGGTATGCCCCTTATGTTGCATTAAATATATTGCAATAAAGTTAATTTACTTGGATTTTGGAATTTGTTAGCGTAATTTGTAACCTTTAGCTCACTTACATGACTTGCATATTGCAATAAGAATAAGGATTGGGAAAATGAAGTGTTATTGGGTTATTCGGTCTTGGTTTCTTTCAAAGGTCTATGAATTTATTTTGTCAATTAACATTTTGTTTTGATTCTAATGGTTATGGTGTTTGCAGAAAGAATTGAAAAAGTTTGGTAAAGGAAAGAGATCGCAGTATGGTGTTTATGGAAGGATGTTGGCTCTGGCTGCACATGCCTTGGCAGAGGTAATTGAATATCTAATTTTATCTTGTGTTGTTATACTTTCTCACTGGAGTGCTTAGCTTGCATCATTTGGTGATGGGTATGCTGGATGGCATGTAGGGGCAGAATAAACGTGAACCAAAAGATTTGTGGCAGGAGCCAGTGGTTCCTGCCTCTGCTTGGAAACCTTGTGCTGATCAACGTAACTGGGAACCTAGTGGTGAGAACATGTGTTGTGTGTGTATGTGCTAAGACAGGTGTAGTTATGTGAAGACATAATCTATGTATCTTGGAAGATAAGTAAGAACATGGATTTTGTAAGTGACGTCAATCACTGGTGCTGATTTTCAATTGCAATTTCTGTAATAAATAGGGGGAAATAATGGATACATTTTGGTCACGGCAAATGGTGGAATGAACCAGCAGCGAGTAGCTGTAAGTGTTGCATGTGATGCAACTTCATCTCTCTCTCTATAATGCGTCCTTAAATTGTGGTATTTTGTTAACTTTGTACACAAGCTTTACTTTGGAACTGTTCATACCATTTTCTATTGCCTAAACCCATGTTCTGACCGTAAACAGATTTGCAATGCTGTTGTCCTAGCAAGATTACTTAATGCAACTCTTGTTGTTCCCAAGTTTATGTACAGTAGTGTCTGGAGAGATGTGAGGTAACATATTTGTTTCTTTCTTGTTCATTATGACAATTTTATCTTTGCTTCCTTCTGTCTGGTTAATGTTTTATTCAATTTGTAAAAGCTACTTCAAATTGCGGGATCAAAAATATATGTAGGTCTCTTACAGTAATCGTTCAGCTTCATAGTTTGTTCCATTCATCCAACTTTAAGCTTCCCTTGCTTCCGATGGTTTAAATTTTCTGAGAATTGTTTGGTGGTATTCTGCACAAAATAAAGCAGTTTTGTTTCAGGCAGTATACATGTGTCTATATATTAAACCATTTTTATCAATTTTGAGGGTCAGTTTTGAAAGCTTTGCCGATTTCAAATTATAAAGCATTTGATCTAGATGGCAATAATATTAAACTTTCTTATTTCATAGTCAATTCAGCGATATCTATCAGGAGGAGCATTTTATTGACTACTTGACTCCTGATATTCGGATAGTGAGGGAACTCCCAAATGAGCTACAGTCATTAGATTTGGAGGCCATTGGTAGTCTTGTGAGTTCCTTGCTCAAACTTGAACACTTCTTAATTGATGTAACGGTAGCATAAGTGATGCATTTGTTTATAATGTTCAAATTCTGTTTCAGGTGACAGATGTAGACATCCCAAAAGAGTCCAAACCAAGGTTTTATTTGAAAAACATTCTACCTATTCTACTTCGAAATAGAGTCGTCCATCTTCTTGGATTTGGGAATCGTCTGGCCTTTGACCCAATACCTTTTCAGTTGCAGGTGAATTTGTAGCCCTTGTTACTCTAATCAAATGCAAGTTCTATACATTGTTAGCATTATTTGCTGGTCTGTCATAGTAACTTGGTCTTTTGCAGTTTTATGCCCTTCCTTTTTCTTACTTTGGTCTTCCTGATTGGATACTTCATCTAGAGACTTCGATGTAGATGTAACTTTCATGCACTACAATTTGCTCCTAAATTACAAGAAACCGGTGCTTTGCTTCTTCGGAGGTTGCGTAAGCATGAAGGTCATCCTGGGCCATTGGATCATTTTCTCGTTGGGTCATATGCTGAATCAATCACAAAGGAAAAAAGGGTTCAGTCTGCAAAAGCTTCTAGATATTTAGCTCTACATCTGAGATTTGAAATTGACATGGTAGCTCACTCTCTGTGCGAATTTGGTGGAGGAGAAGAAGAAAGACGAGAATTGGAAGCATATCGTGAAATTCATTTCCCTGCTCTGACACTTCTCAAGAAGACAACAAAGTATGCACTTCTCACTTCTACCGTGTTACATTTTTGGATATATTCATAGGAATGAGTGAGGACACACTGTTTTGTTCCTTGTGTTTATCCAAAGTTAAAAATTGTTTTTTTGCAACTGCTGTGATCTGTTATGTAAGGAAATTATTTTTTAACTTGTTGCAGGCCACCGTCCCCTGCAGAGCTCAGATCTGAGGGCCTCTGTCCGTTGACGCCTGAAGAAGCAGTACTTATGCTTGCTGCCCTTGGTTTTAACCGTAAGACACATATATTTGTGGCCGGGGCGCAGATATATGGAGGGACGCAAAGATTGGCTGCTTTGAACAGCTTATATCCTTATTTAGTTACTAAAGAGAACTTGCTTTCAGCTACTGAACTTGAACCATTCAAGAACTTTTCATCTCAGGTAAAAATTTCAGGAACTAATAGACTTTATCATTTTAGATTTATAACCGTTATCTGAATAATTTGTCTCGGTGTACCAAGTCACACCAGCTTTTATGCATTAATGACTTATTTCATGAATCTTGATTTCTTGTTAACTATAGTCAGCTTTATGTTTTATACAGCTAGCAGCGCTGGATTATATTGGCTGCACCGCTGCTGATGCATTTGCCATGACTGACTCAGGGAGTCAGCTGTCATCACTGGTATCTGGTTATCGAATATACTATGGAGGTGGGAAGATGCCAACAATACGGCCAAACAAGCGCAGACTTGCAGCAATCTTCATGAAGAATTCTAGTATAGAATGGAAAGTCTTTGAACAGAGAGTTAGGAAGGCAGTTAGACAAACTAAACACGTTCAATCCAGGCCAAAGGCAAGAAGTGTATATCGATATCCACGGTGTAAAGAGTGTATGTGCACTACTGATTAATCTGCTTGTCTTATTGAACATGCATTATTTTTCATTCATTGGTTTATCTTCTCGTTGGTTGTCATTTGAGCTCTGCGCCAATGAGTCCTGTCCTGCGGATGTTTAACTTGAGGAATCTTACTGGCTGTATGGCCAATGCCCATATCTTTATACAGAGTATACAAAAGACGCAAAGCTTATTGGCGTTTGAAGATTTCTTTTCATTTTTTTCATCTCTAGGCACTGCATGGGCCAAAATTGCAAGCAATTCCACAACAAACCGAAGTAACGTTGAGTAAAACATTGGGCTATATTGAATCTCAATTTGCTCCAGTTCTAGTGGCATTAACTCTTGATTTAGAATATGAAACTGGTTTTAACTGATAATGGTATTTTTACAATATGCTCCAAACTTCCTATCAAAACAATCTCACCAAGCGGAAATCATCCAATGCTTGGCTCAAGTTGAATCCCTTTGGAGCTACAGTAACCAAGGTGGATGCAAACTGGCGGTTGTCCCATTTGGTAGCAGAATTGAGCTTAAGTATGTGTCTGATTTGTTTGCAACATTCTTGAAACTCCGTCGCAACTGCAAGGATCTTGTTGCTACTGAGATTCTCACCGACGGAATTTCAGGTTTGCTGGGTGGCTAAGCGACTAACTGCACCATACTCCGGTGCCTGCCGATCAACGTTGGGCAAAGAGCGCAAGAAACTGATGTAGTCTTCAAATCCTACTTCAGGATCATGCATTGCATATATGAAGTTCCGGACGATAAAACTAGTCCTGGTTCAATAGCACAAGTTGCACCCACAAGGCCGGCGCCAAGATCGAAGCGAGTGGAAGTATGCATACTGCCATTATTATCTAATCCTTCGGCCATTATAAGTTCTCCAAAATTATCATACTTGGTGGCAATGGTGAAGATGGCGGACGCAATCATTGACGGCGTCCACAACGGGTTGTATAGCTTTATGAGAGCTGCTATTCCCGCAATATGTGGCGTTGCCATGCTTGTACCAGACAACAGTGCAAAATTGTATCCTTACACAAACAGTCATGTTTAATCCGGTCAATTTCTACAAATAAGGATTAGACAGCAAAATTAACTCTACTAGTACTAAATTGCTACATGCTAACCTCTAAGTGTAGGATCTAAGGCGCTGACATGACTCCTGGCGGCCCAAATATGGTGTCCTGGTGCAATTACATCAGTAGGATTTCTGTTCAAATCAAAAAAAATCCGGACCCCTCGAAGAAAGTCAGCTCTGTGGGAGCTCGACCTTCACATGAAGCAACTCTGCCTTCTCCTATGCCAGCTTGGGCGTTGAATTGGGTAGCAAATCCTCTGGCTTCCCTGTCTGTTCGTTGCTCATAGTACTGCAAAATGATCTACAAAACATAGCAACTTTTTTATCTTTTGTTCTTTTTTTTTTTGGGTGGAAAAAAATAATAATTTTTGTTGTGAATGTGTTATTCAAATCATTAAATAAAATTTGATTAATTTTGATAATTAAAAATTAATTAAATTCAGTTAATTAAAGTTAAGAAAAATATGAATTAGTTAAACAGATAGTTCAAAGAGTTGTATAATTTATTTTTTAAGTTCAAATATAGTTAAAATTATTAATAATAACTGTATTAACACAATATTTTAAATATATATTATCTTGTATCATAAATTATTTTCAAATATAAAAAATTAATATAATAAAATTTTTTTTTAATTTATCATTTCTTTATTTTTAATTTTTGAGTTATTTTTAATAAATTTATTCAAGTTTTTTAGGTAGTTAGATTTTAATTTTCTACACTTTTGTTAATTTTCAGTATATATACTTGCTATCTGTTACCGGTGAACTTGAGACTTTTTGGACCAGAATGCCAGAAACAGAAAAGAGAACGGGTTCAGCTATAAGATGTCCAAAATTTGGGTTTGCAATCAGAATAAAACCCATGAATCCTAGAGTTCTTGCTATGTTGGTTATGGCAGTGAGTGTTGAAGTTTGGTTATTGTGAGTAAGTGCAAATCACTAAACTGCCCTGGACAAGATTTAGCTCAAATGCTTTCGGAAATTGACACTCTTCTATGTATTGCTGGGAAATGTCCCGTTTATCTGGAGCACGTCCTTCGCCAACACTAGCCTAGAAAGAAATAACCCTTTTCCGCAAGTTGGCCCTAAGCAAGAAAATCCAGAATGTTAAGAGATTTGATTTTGATAATTTTCAATTATTGATAAATTCCGATATATACCTTCAACTTCTTGGCCATTTCCGAGAAGAAGAGAAACGGAATAACTTCTGTCTGTGTTGTAAGATGTCGGAGAATTTCTAAAATAGTGGATGCATGTGTGTATATATATGACGGTGGAAAACTGAAAGTTTTGGGGCTGCGGCCTTGCCCCAGTGGCCGAAGAACAAAGAAGGGTGGCTGCCGTTCGGGCAGCCGCGTGTACAGAGTTTACCCTTATAAACCTAAGAATGACTCGTTCTTATTCAATATAGGATTTCGTTATACTCTCTCCTATTCAATTTTATGACGCTCTCGTCACAGTAAAGCTCGCTACATATCCGTCCTGCTCTACTTCGAGACTTATGGACCATTCATAGATGCATTGGTTATGTGTAGGTGGTTGACTGAGATATTAGAATTGGAATGGTTTAACTCTAATACCACTTGTTACGAGCTGAACCCATTACCTTCTCCCCAAAAGATATGTTTATTAAGGTGTGCAGAGTACACTCTTATAAACTCTAAGAATGGCTCATTCCTATTTAATATGAGATTCTGTTATACGCGGCTCTAGGCCACAGCCCCTGCTACTTCATGACTTGGAGCTGCCCCTCTAGGTCGTGACTTTGCTATTTCGATTATTTTTGGGTTATACATAGGTAGTATTGCAGTTTGAATTATATAGATAGGATTCTTTAAAATATTATTTTATGTTTTAATTTAATTTATACTTTTAATTAAATTTAAATATAATTTAATAACTATAAATAAAAAAAAATATTATGAACAAATAAACGTATTTATTCACATATTTATAAATAAAAAATATACTATAATTTTTAAAATATAACAAAAAAGTATAAGAATTTTTTTTTATATTTCTCATTTACTCTTCTTCTTTTTTATATTAAATTTTATATTTTTTTCCATCAAAAATCAAAACTCCGATAATTATTGATCTATAGCAAACAAAACATTAATTCTTAATAAGTTTATAACTGTTTAATAATATTTAAATTTTTTTTTCGCTAATGCACAATATATTCAAATAATAAAATAATTTATTTTGTTTCGAAAATATATTTGTTTAATTCATATATATCACTAATTTGACGAGAGAAAATAAAGTTTTAAAAAAACTAACAAATATACCCTGATTTGAAGCGCACTATCTGCATTTATTTTGTGTCTACTAATTTATTTTATCTACCTAACGTTTGTTTGCTCCTCTTCACCAACTTAACCTTGTGATTGACCTTGCGAGGTTTCACACGTCCCGCCGACACAAGAAGCGATACCTACAGCCCAAGGGCTGTAAGACTACCGTTGACGGACCTGGCCCCAGATTCCTGGCAGCTTGCACCACGAAAACTCCTGCTCTTCTTGCAAACAACATGAAAACATCGGAAATACCAAAGAAAGTCATCGTATCTCTCGGTGGTTCGTCTGATCCAACGGAGAGTGTTAAGATATCTACCCCACCTTGGGTTGCCTGCAAGAACAAATAAAATACACACACACTTGAATTTTCTAAGTGAGATCGATTTAAGAGTATTAATTCTAGATTTGGGATTGTAAATTTTACTTGATCAAGCGCGGAAATCACATCTGCAAGAGTTTCCACCGTTGGATACACAGCTTTATGAACAGCATTCCTGAAAAAGTTAAAATAATTAGGTACAATTCACTGCTTACTACAGATGCAATGCTACAGAAACGAAATGATGAATAGCCATGCAGCAGAAAATATCAGTAACTTACCGAGCACATGGTACCATCCCACTGGCTTGTCCATAAAAGAAGCCATTGCCGACCACCGGAACACCAGCATTTCCGGCAGCAATTGATGCTACATGACAGAAAACAACCCATATTCCTGCTCAAGTTAAAACTGATTATGAAACTCAAATATGAAGAAACACATGATAACTACATATACCTGCCATGCCCAGCAGCGCTCAAATGGTGAAAGGAAATCTACAGAAGTGTCAAGAGTAGCAACAGCTTGAGCTCCAGCTGAGACAAACCTAGCAGAACTTATTTTTCCATTGCAAGACGTTGCCGGAAGACGAAGACCCGGCTGACAGGCACCGGTAAAACGAGAAATATTTGACTTGAACAGATTCAAGGGATCGTAGTCAAAACTTGGAAGTGAAGGGTTTATTCCTTTGTCAACAAAACCGATCACGATTCTTTCACCTGCATTTTTATCTCCTCCTCCTTGTGCCCAAACTCCTGTGGGAACCCTAGAAATTGAGCGAGTATAAGTTGTCATCAATTTGGCTCTTCTGTCTCCTTCTACCAGCTTTAGTTGCTGAACTTTTTCGAGTTTCTTTGCCTGAAATTTTCATAATTTGATCGGAAACCGAGATTTTCTAAACATATTGCGATTATTTGTGATAGATAATTAAGTTTATGTGGACGTGGGAAGGGGTGATGTGCACTGCAAAGCCATTAACAATGTGTTTAAAGCTCTGCAGTTTGTCATAGCTCCCTTTTTATAAAGTGCTTTCCAGAATTTGGTCCTGAAAATCCACCAACTTCTTTGCAATATGATCTTTGGAAACATCACTAGGCATTTACATGGAAATTAAACTGTTAACTTCGTTTACTAATGAGCCGAGATAGCTATCGAAATTAATCGTCAGCGGTGACCACAACAATTTTCGATTAAAATTACATGAAATAAGTTACAGAATCATACGTATGAATTCTACCTGTTGAGATTTGTATCTTCTCCTATCATTGCTGCTCGGAGTGCTGCAATGAAATGCAACTGGATCTCCTTCCAACTAACACCAAATGTATGTGTCGTTCTTCCGCGCAACAAGTAATAAAACTGGTGGCAAAGACAAGAAGAAGGGCTGCGTATCGTGATGAAGTTGCTGCATCACCGCCATGTCTACGGGGAAGGAAATTGACGTTTGAGAGGTCAATTCGATTACAAATATCGAGGGAAATTAAAGTTTCGTTTGCGTATCATTAAAAAACATGTGCTTAACCTCTTACATAAGCCGTCAGTTTTTTGAACTTTCGCTGGCTGACTCTATGGATACCGGTTTTCTAAAGCAAGTTCTTGAGCTAAAAAAATTTGGCGATCTTTATGACCAATGCTAGACGGCATGCCAATGTTTTCCCGGAGAAGTTGATAAAGTAAAATTCCGAAACCTTGACAATTTTTGGAGGGAACTGCTTTAAGTACGTAACGAGAAGAACTGCCATTCAGCTCCTGTAAAACCTGCTGGGAAACGGTTTTTAAATACTGTTATTTCGCATCCACATGCTTAGTCCAATGTAAGCATGCGTGCGAGAAAATGGATCACTTGGAAAACATAACTCACAGAAACACTGAAGCTCAAATTTATGGGTTTTAAGTGTTTAGCATCGGAGAACTACATTTGAATTCTTCCTTCCAGTACAGACTCAGAAAAAAAAAAAAAAAAAAAAAACGAAATTCCTAAACCTAGAATAGATACATTTCGTCTCAAAATAAACGAAATACTAACAGACCCCCAGACTGTCCGGAGCACGACAAAGCATTCCGCACTATACAACTTACACAACAGCTTTCTACAAGCTAAAACCGGAAGACGAGCCACCACCCTCGTGCATCGCATGTCAGGCCCCCAAAATGTACTCATCTCTTCCTTCGCTTGGGCTCCACCTGGTAACATAGATCATAGGTTTCATTAACCAATAATGTAAATATGTAAGACAAGTTGGGAGAGATTAGAAAGCTTGAATAAAAGAAGGATTGAACATTTATTAAAGCAGGCTCTCCGTGGCATTGACATTATAACAAATGAATAACAAAACTTCATGATGTAATCAAATGAATACTGAACTACTCATGTGGACATCACAGGACCTTGTCATCACAAAAATGCACAAGCCAAAAGCACTTTTTATGGAGTGAACATGTGAAAATATTATGATACAACTAATTGTCCTCATTACCGCCAACTGTTAACACAAGTCAGGCATGTACAAACTATCACATTTTCCAAGGCAAATGTTGATATCCAAATTGATTGAAAATGTTTGAACATCAGAAACAGGATATCACCAGACGTCAGAAGAAAGAATATCATGTATAGATCGCCAATTTGTGTAGATAATATTCAATGTAAATGATTAAAGGTCAAACTAACAATTGGATATTGATAATATTGCAATCCTTGAAAGATCAGTGCTAAAAATGAGAAAAGGGAGAAATATAACAATGCACATAATGCTTACACATCTGTCCATGAAAACTAGAAGTTGAATGCAATTAATAAACATGTATAAGAAGCTACAAACATGGCATTTAAACAAGCAAATGCAACTCATCAGATATTAAATTCTAAATTCATGGAAGCAGTGAGATGCAATGAGATAAGGTTCCTTACTTAAGAATCCAAATCCCAATATATAACCAGCACCTCATAAGAACTTGCATATAGATTCCAGCATTGTCTAGAAGAAGAAATCAATTAAAGACCAAGGAATCTGCAATATTAATTTTCCCAGGATTGTGCTTGATAGGGTAAAAGATTACACATCACCACTCAAAGATTGTGACCTTTAGTTTCAATGTTGAGAGACACAATCAAGAGCTTAGTTTTCATAGCTGTTGTCAGTTTGCTTCAAGAAGTTGTAGACATAGTATAATCTTGTGTTAGAAATCTGTACAGACATTTAACAAAAAGGTCAAGCTTTCTGAATTAGTGCACCAGTTATTAATCAATCATTAGCTGCTGAAATCCATACATTAGGCAAAAATTGATTATTTTCGTTCATGTATCAATCACTACTTCCAATTCATTGTTAGATAGGAAAAGAACTTATTCCCATATCTGAAAGCCTCAACGTAATAACCACATTAACTTTGGTAACATGTCCAATGAACTACATAAGAAGCAGCCAGTTACATTGTCAACAAATATTTTATATCACTTAGTTATTTGAGATTATATCATGAAAAATTTCAACTTCAGATATAATGGGAAAATATTAAATGAGAACCATATTTATCATGAAAGAGGAGCAGCATCTAAAATGTGTGCTTCTTTTTCCTTCTAACATTTTCTGCTTCATGGGAAGCCCCTGGTGCCCATGGACTACATAGCTGATTTGATCCCAGATACTCAAATATTTTGCTTATAGAGTACAGAGACAAATTCGCAAGGTCTTTCATCTTAAAACACAACATCAACCAGCAAATGGCCAATGCATACAGTGAAGAATTTAATAAGCATGGTAAAGAACACCTTAGAGTGGCATCAATAGTTGACACTAAAGAAGCATACACTGTTAAAACTGTCACCTGCTGGAATTGCATTTCTGATGACCTTTTCCTTGGTTTCAAATATCTTTTACCATCAAGTGACCACTTCCATTATAAGATAGACCAGAATTCTATAATTTACCTTTAGAAAACAATGATTATAATAATTATAATAGTAATAATAATAAACTCTACATCTGAAGAACTAGCCACAGAAAATCTTGATTTCTGAACATTTCCAGATCAATGTCCCAAATTAATTTTATAAACTACCAACATGAAACCCAAATACCAGCCCAGACAACATACTTTGCAAAAGCAGGAATAACTACCCAACTGCAGAAAACAAAGAAAAGCAGCAGCAATTAGTCTCACCTTGGCATCAGCTGCTAACGATGAAGAAAATCCATTCTGGGTTCTTTTGATGTCATCATCAGATGAACATTCCGAACAAACAAAATGTTCAAGCTTTTTTGCTTCTTCAATAGTCATGCCCACACAAGCAGGATGATACCTATAATCAGAATGGGATACAAACAGTATGACACGAGTAGATTAGCAGACATAGACCAAGTATATGTGTAATTTAATGCATTTTTGCAAGGATCTAGTCATCCAGCAAAAAGTCCCACAGTATATTGCAGCACCACACCTACCCATCCCCAACCCCAAAGAAAACTGAAAAATGGATTTTACCACTCATATCCAAATGATTAACATAGGGAACTGGATTTGTACAATTTAACTTCACCACAAGCCAGATTAACTAAAATCAAAGTCATGACAAGGAAACACAGGTCCATTCAGCAACATTTTAAATAGAACATACTCTAATATTTCTTACTGATCTTTGCAACCCGCTATCATCAACAATTTTAAATTCTAATTTTGTTTATGAATCATACGGGAAACTGAAACACTAACTATTGCCAAAGTCGATTAGCACAGAAAAGAAGCAGCAGACAAGAACATTACCAGTCCTTGCACCCCTCACATTGTACCATGAGATCATCCGGGTTATAAGGCATCTCACATTTGCAATACCTTGAAGACAAAATAACCAAACAGAAAAAAAAAAAAAAAAAAAAAGCCCCTTCAATGGTTGCAACCAAAAACACATCCCACCAAAAAACAATAATAAAGCAACAAAACTCACACAGCAACTCGGTCTGGTGTAAACCCCCCCGTAGCAGCCTTATACTCAAATCTACAATAGTAATCTTCAGCACCGACATTCTCCAGCTTAGTGTAGTTCTTGAAAGAGTGAACAATGCACTTTCCCTCAATTGTGTGAGCACTCTGCACGTCATAGTGGTCTGATAAAAAGAGCTCTTTTGCTCCATGGAACTGTCTCCTTCCCCCAAGTGATTCCTCTGGGCGGTAGTACCACCGAACACGGACCTTAACGTTGCTTCGAGCATCAGATTCAATCTTCTCGATTCGAGCTACATATGGGGGCTTACCGGTGTCAGACGGTCGCATCAGCACGC
Source organism: Swietenia macrophylla (assembly GCA_032401905.1). Lineage (NCBI taxonomy): Eukaryota > Viridiplantae > Streptophyta > Magnoliopsida > Sapindales > Meliaceae > Swietenia > Swietenia macrophylla. Next base: position 5,544,079 of record CP135572.1, read on the forward strand.
AATCCCCAACTGCAAAACCGACCAAAAATTCACTCGTTAACCATCCTAACCACATTTCTCAACATATGCATATCTGAAAATGACAAGGACCCAGCGGCAAAATCACCACAAATTAACTCCGTAGCCATATAAAAAGAAGCATTTTTTAATTTAAGCACGGACATGCAAACAGATAAACGAACACAATCCCCGACCGGAAAAGCATCAAAACAACATTTCTGTAGAAATAGACATTAAGAGATACGTACGAATTAAAAAAGAAAAATTCAGATGCAAAACCACCTCAAAATCACATATTCACCATCAAAAAACCTTTTTCAACACCATGTAGATACAAATAACAAGAAAAAATTATAAACGTCAGAGACAGCTTAAAGACTACGTACCTCTAACAACCTTGCTGGTGCCTCTGATGGTATAAGATTCAAGGTCTCTTTTGCCAGTTTTGGTCTTGGTTGCGATTCCCGGTCTAGTTTTGGCCATCAATCTAGGGTTTTTTTTTTTTTAATTGCGAAGTTCAAAAAACAAATTTTTTCGAGGGGAGACTTCTCAAGACGAGAAATTTTTTATTTTAGCGGTGGAAACGCAGGGTGTTAATGGTTTAAACCGTAGAATTGAGGAAGAACAGAAACCCTAGAATCTCCTCATGGAGAAAGAGGGAGAGAGAGAAAGAGAGAAGAAGAAGAGAAGAGAGTGTCACTATAGAGCAGAATTACAGTGTGTTTGTTTTATATGCGAGGTTAATTAAATATTTAATTTAGCCAATAATTTTAATGAACTCAAACCCCATCTGTTTTATACAAACAAAAACAAATCCATCTGTTTTATACCTTTTAATAGTGATTTTGTGCTTAGTTTGAGGATGCTGGATTTTCAACTCATGGTTGTCGTTTCCTTCTTCCAATCATATAGTGACACCTGTAATTTTTCTTTCAGCTCCGGCTTTTCCCCTCCATCCCCCTTCTTTGCCCTTGGTTTCTACTCTTCTACTTTCCATCGAAACAAACACCCATTGATGGTGAAATTAACATGGAATGTAGAGAATGCATAGGCGATCTGATTGCTATTATTCGTGTGTAGAATTGTAATTCGAAGGAAATGTTCCGTCCACAATTTTGAGTTGACATGGCAGCCAAGCATTTGAAGAAACATTCTCAAGGCCACAAAACCTTTGCACTACAGAGGCGTAAGTTTATGAATTTTCTGAATTTGCCAAGCAAAGGCCTATGGCGTCTCTGGATTTCTCCAGATACTTGGCTACAAAATTCCTAGCTGAAGGACGCAAATCTGAGTACAAGGAAAGGGGAATCGCACCATGCATTTGCATATTTTTAACAGAAATAATTACAAATTATTTTGGCTCTTTTCGCCCTTTGAAGATAATTGAAGATTTCTATTCGTATCCAAGACTGAAGAAGTCCAGCGGTAAGGTTGATGATTCTTCAACGGTTAATTGGAGTGTGCATCCGCTCAACAATCTTGTTCACGGCATCACGGGACATCACCAGTGTGTCATGCAGCAGGATGCTGTAGACATTTAAACCCTGCAAATGCATGATATGTAAATGGTTTAAGTTATCGGAAGAAAGCCGAATGCCATAATAACTAATCCGATCATCCACGGAAACTTGCAATGAAGAGCAAGGATCCAATTAAGGCTATTTTCAGAGTTCTTTCAGAAACTTCAAATACCAATGCTTAACCATTTTTTTATCATTCAAACACTGTTTGCAGACAAAATCTCGTATGTATTAAAATAAATAACAAAGACTTGAGTTCTAGATCTTACAATTGAGGGCAGCACGTTGGCATAATGAAGATTTTGTGTAGCCAGCTTCAGCTTTTCATTCATGGGGCCACCGTCCACAAGCAAAACTTTCTTTGTATTCTCCATTTGATTGTAATAGTTGACAATGTACTAGGTTTTATGCGTGGGGACCTCCAAATTGTCAAAAACCAGGAGCTGTTCATTTACCCAATTTTCCTAGGCTAAACTCAGAAATCATGTAAAACTGAAAGCAGGTATGGAAAGAATATCAATAGCTGCGGCCAAGACACAAGGGACAACAGAACACCTAAAAGCACAACAGATAGAATATAATAGTGATTGAAGAATGCCATATTGAATATACCGAAGGAAATATTGAAATCCACCACATTCTACATTAAAAAAAAAAAAAAAAAAGCCCACAACAATGACGATGGATGGTGATTAGAATAGCCTCAAAATAATTTCCCATACTAACAACAGAACATAAAACATCTGTGATGCAGGTATACAAGATGAGAACATAACAAGTGCCTCTAGGGTAACGCTTTAACAACGTAAACCGCACAACAGAGATGGTGACTCGTGAGAGCACAGTATTAAAGTAAAGAAGGAATAAGCAACTTTCCATGGACTTTGCTAATTTAACCAATGAACTTTTAGCAGACAGCTAGACTGATAAGATTGAGAAAATCAATCTCCTGACAGTATGAAAACATAGTGCAGGGAGAAAAATTAGCTGCTGTAGTGCAGATAAACAAAAGTCAACTTTGCAGAAGCCTAGACTTCTAACTGAACAAATGAAACAATAGAGTGCAGATTACATGGGAAGAGAAATATGCGGGCCACAATATGGAGTGTACCTGCTTTGGGTACCTGGGTTAGGACAAAAAGTAGTGTCTTACCAAGGAATGATAACACAGTGAATTTTGAGCATGAACTACTAAAATGGCATCTATTTTCACTTTTTTTTTCAGTCTGAAAGTGACTTCAGTATATAATAGAACGCACACTGTAACTGCTCAAATTGGTTTAAAAGTTACCTTATAAAATCTCAGAACCACCAAGTTCAGACCTGTTATAAGAACTTCAAGCTACCACAATAACCCTTAAGGACAATGAAAATTTCCTACTGACTGGTGCTAATATTTTACCATTGGAATCTGATATATGTCGCTGCAGGACAGCAAAGCATAGTAGCTTAAAGAGAATCATTTAAATCAAATCAATGCTGAAAATATTACATCCCTTTGGATTCCCAATATACCCAGTCTTGATTATACTGAACTCAAAATGTCCACTTGTTACCATCAGAAAGTGTCTGCACAATGTATCTGTGAGTGTTACATAGATAGAGAGAGACATAGTTACCTTGCCTTCTGCTGCTCGAGCAGATAGAGCAAACTTCATCCCTAGACGCCTCACCTTCTTATTCAGCTTTATAGCATGACTTCGAGGCTTTGGACCATGCATAGTAGCACCACCCCTGAACTGAATACCAGAAACAAATGTCATCAACAGCCACAGGTAAAAAATCCCAAAGACATGTCAGCCATGAAATTACATAAAATTAACCTAGCTGATAAAGCAGGGATACCAATGCATTACCTGGGGACCACGCAATGTCCCATGCCTAGCTCGACCAGTACCCTTTTGTCGCCATGGCTTTTTCCCAGTTCCACTAACCTCACTAATAGTTTTTTTTGAATGCGTTCCCTGTTGATCATCCATTCAGGAAATAATGATATCTATTTCTTCTACATGAAATCCCCCTAATTTACATCTACATACAACTACATACCATATAAAAACTCTGTTTTTACAGGCACAAAACTTCTTAAACACATACGAAATAATGGGAGAAAATAAAACTAACCATTGTCTGATCAGTTTGTATTATTAGAAGATTATATATTTCTTCCTGATGCACACATTTTCTTTTAAGCTTTTCCACTCAATAATTAAATGCTTCAGACATCTCAACATAATGACTAAGCATTACCTGTTGTTGTTTTGCAAGCTGCCATCTTACAACACGATGAATAATGTCCTTTCTAATAGGTACATTCAAAACATCACCAGCCAAGACCATGAAGCCCTCGTCTTCATTAAGGAAATTGGTCATTGGAATTACCAGGTCCTGATGAAGTCCTACATCGTGATACACTCATGAATTAAGTGCTTATGCGGAATATATGATCAAAACATTCAAAGTTTACTGCACTGTCCACAATAAGATATAAGATAAAAAATGCAAGTAATAACTATAGCTCAAACAAAGACGTTTCAACTCTTCTCCATACCTACGGTATGGTCCGGAGTTAGCACAGTCTCCTTCGACAATAATTCAGAAGGAAAACCACCTTCACTTGAGTCAGGAGTTAGAATAGTAGTTGAAAGCTTTTGACAAGCAAGGGAAGACAACCCATCCTACATTAAATAACATCAAAAATGGGTTTACAACAGAATTACTATCAGAAAACTCGGAAACAAAGAAAACTAAAGACAGTCATGCACCGAGCATACAAACATGATGCATAAAACAATAAAACAATTACATGGAGACTCAGTAAACAAGCATTAGAAGAAAAAGAAAGTTATTCTCCAAATCTTATAAAAAAATCGTTGAGAGATGAATTTAAAGTTCATCGTCATAAATACCCTCTACAAACACTCATAACTAATACATGTTAAAGAAAATACATATGCACACACAAAAAATTCGAAATTTACTCGATGAAAGAAAATAATAAGAGCAATAGTAACTTACATTTATAGGAAATGAGTTATCCCCAGAAACAGCGCCGTAGAAATCTGTTAAAAGTGTCCAAAATAGTTTTAGAAATTCTATGAATGAAACAATTCCATTCTCCAGAAAAACAAAAGTTGAGATACAATTTACAATTTACAATTTACAATTTATTTACCACGAGAAGTTCGAATCGATGGATTTGTAAAGCTTGGATTCTCGCAACGACCAAAAGCAGAAAAGGACCCAAAAGGACGCAAAAACCTTCTAGAGACCGACAGCGCCATATACACTTCAATGTCAGCAACCAATAATTAAAGGATGAAAAAGAGGAGGTAGATGATGCCACACTTAAAAACTGGCCGTCGGATGAGTACGGAGAACTGATAGCCGTCGATCTTCCCGACGGAAAATGGCTTCGGAGAAGGCGGCAATGTGAAAGAGGGCGACAGAATGAACAAATGAAAAACCCCGGAAGCTTTCCTTCTGTTTTGGGCTTTTCGGGGTTTAAGGGAAGCGGAAGAATAGTTTAATGGATTGGGCTCAATGGACCTGACTCTACGATGAAAACCCAAAAAGCTATTCACGTATGCTACACGACACGTTGTCCAGATATATACGATCTGTCGTCTTTGTACTGATTGAAAGCATGCCATTGCAGTCTTCTTCTTTTTCTCGTTTGCAGGAAGCCAGCCAGTTACTACGTTTTGTTTGTTCGTTTTGTTGTTGCTCTCTGTTTCAAGGAATGTAGGACGCCATGAATTAACTTCATGCACGGAGAAAGATGATCCAAAACTGGAAAGAATGTATAACCTAGTTCTGCTATTCTCGAGGAAAATCAATTTGAAGTTGCTTTAATTATACATATCAATTTATCCGTTACTTCCATCGTTTTTCAACAGGTCATCTTTATTAACAAAATGATCTCAATAAAACTATCCAAAGAAATAACAAAATTTTAATGGGCAAGCACACCAATGGCAATGCTCAAAAACTGTGGACATGAATGATTAACAATGGTATTAGTCTCTTCCTTTTCCCATGGCAATTAACTCTCAAGAGAGATTTTCTTTGCATTGGCAGCAACATTGTCTTATCCATGCTAACTGGTAACAACCCGTAAGTATTTCAGGTGTCAAAGATTCTTAACCCTGCGGAGCCAATAACCAATATTTCATACAGGAATTTCTATTTTTTTTCTCATTATATTAGCCAGTCCTACACATATTCGACTAAGACTCTTTGATTCTGTGTATGGGTGAATGAAGCTGGAATTTTCTGAAAATTGTATAAACTGGTCTAGGCAACAGGATCAATGTATAGGCATTCTAACAAGCAGCTCATTCAAGACTAGCTAATATTCTAGCAAGAAGTCAGGGAACAAGCGTATGAACTAATTTAGCTTGCAGTCTGAATTTATTTAAAGGGCCGCCAAATCCATGCGAGCATGCCATGCATATATATATATGATATAGGAGAACATATTGGCTTTGTATACATAAATAATACACAACTATAAATCAGCATCACATCAGCTAATTTTACTCAGAGCAGCGGCGTAGAAGAGAGATCCATTGGAAATGGATTACCCAAAACATTGTCCATGTAATAGTGAGGCGGTTGGCTTGAACCCATCACCATGAACTGCATATCCTCGGATGGCTTCCAGTGCCGTTTCCTTTGGTTAATAAACCAGTTGTTTATTTGCTTTGAATCCAGACCAGTTGATTCTGCGAGGGCCAGCTTCTGGGATTCCTGCTGACAAGTTTCAATCTCATATTAAAAAGACTAGCAGCATTGATATCTATAAGATAATTAAAAAGGCAAACAAATCATATATGATGTACAAGCACAAGCCAATGAATGGCTGCTGTGCCACACAAGAGACAAATGAAATGGTTGATTAGAGAACTAGCTAGCATGTGCATCCTACAATCATGGAATATCCAAAGAATGAAAGTGTCATTTCTATCTATGGAAATGAAATTTGGCATATGTATATAATTGACTATAGTCAAGGTCATCAATTATTAGCATATAAATACCGAGGGGTAAGGCCATTTGTAATGTTTGCTCCACCAATCCAATAACTGTAGCCTGGCTTCTTTAGGCAGCTTCCCTTTCTTTCTCTTTTTCAGGAATTCCTGCTTGAGGCTACTTAAACATCCACTGTACCTTCGTAGAAGCTGACCTTTCAGTTCCTGGTCTTCTGCTTGGGGATCTATGAAGTCAATATTCACATCAAAATCTTCTTCAGATGAACCGCTCCTATACATAGCTTCGCCGGGAGCTGATGGCAGCATGAACTAGTTAGCATCTCACATGAAACAAGATTATAACATATTACTGAAACAACATTGTCTGACACGCTGGTAAAGTACAGTATTTTACAAGATCCAACCACAAAAATATAAACTCACATAATGTGTAAATCAAATCTTTAGGCAAATCATTAAATCAACAATTCTGTAAAGGAGATAATCAATTTCACGGACTGGCTTTTGCAATCGTTCTATTTCTCATTCCTTTTCATTTTGCTTTATTGCTCCTTGGCAATATACTACTACACGATAAATACGGTAATTTGAAGATCATGTTTCTTCATGCTATCAACAAAATTCTACAATACTTCAGAAAAACATTATTACTGGATGTTCTTTTAACATCTACCAAGCAAACAACTGACAACTATTACCAAACTTGATATATTATTTCGAGTGTGATACTGGTGCAAATGGTTTCGAACAACAGTACCTTTTAAGATGAGAACATCATGTATATATGATGTATGGCATGAGATTCATGACACTACATCATTGCAAATTAACCCTAGACACATAAATTGAACAACATAAGGAAATTCTTTAATATTCTCAGAGTTCTTAGAAGGTGAAATAATCAGTTAAGCATTCATACCAAAGTTCAAAATCACACATAGTTTGTACTTAAACTCTGTTACTGTTTTGCCAATTCCTTTGTGAACAAAAGTAAACATTACTGCTCAATTTGTTTGAACAAATTGATGGCCTTGTCTCATGCAAACTCTATGAATATCATCAGCATTTCTATAAACTGTGACTGACTCAGGAAAGGATTATAGGATTTCCTGCCCCATAACAATCAACTGAGAGAGAGGAAGAGAGAGATTTTCTTTACATATACAAGGCATTGGGTATTGGCATTAATTTTTCCAAGTTCTTTCTTGCGTCCTTGTACCCAGGCTATGCTGAACTAAAGCAGATTGCGAGAGAATTCATTATATGTAATGATGAAAATCTACTGCACAATGAAAATAATTAACTTATCTATAAACTTGCATTATTATAAAGTTGTTAAAAGGATTCTAAACGTCGACATTAATTGATAAGGGTCTGATCCATATGAAGCCTATTTTTGATGGAATGGCCATTTCCTCCGAGATCAATAATTAGGGTAAACATACCACCTTAATCCTGGTGGGTCTACTTTTGCATTGTTTTACCACTCGAAAATTTTCTCAGCTCTAATATAAGTTCTACATACATAGTCCAAATTTTACCTTATATCGGTTCTCTTATAACTTTCTAGTCCTATGCATGAACTCAACCAACAAAGGAATTTTAAGACAAGACTCCAACAGGAGATTAGCAGCAGCGGAAATTGGATAACATTGATTATTCAAACATTGAAGTAAACCACACCTACAAACATGTCACTTTGAACACATATATCAAAACTATCAGTCAAATAAAGATAGAAAGATACATTCTTCCCTGTAATAAAGAAAAGGCCGTCTGAAGTTGAGCTCTTAAATTTTTTTTTTTAAAGCATCTAAACCATCTGACCTATTCCAGCTGCTTTAAAATTCTTAAGATAAATCAAATTCAGAGGTACCGGGGAAGAACAAGCTTCCCCGACAACAAAATTGTCAGATCAGTAAAGTACCGCAGGCAGTAATATACACTGGTCAAATACCAATAAAAAGGTATCAAGTTTAAGACAATAAATGTCAGCTAAAGCTTACAGGTTGCAGCAACTAATACAATTACAGAAAACATCTGTGCTACTGATAATACAGAAGAAAAAATACCAGTATTAGGAAAAAGAAACCGTGCTTCATAAAATAACTAGGAGGATTTATATTTATTTTCTTCGGTGCTTGTACTATGTCTAGTCATCCTGAAATTCGAGTGATATGCATAATATATATCGTATATCTGAGAGTAAAAACTTACATATGGGCAAAATCTTACCACTCTTACATACGTTATTCGAATTGTTCCAACACCTTGATAAATGTATTACTTCTAAAACTTCACTATCTTCAAGAGTATAAAATGAATGAACTATGAAAGCCATCTCAAATCGCAGAATATTTTACAGGGATAATAATGACAAACCATTTTCTTCAACTCCGAAAACAAGAAGAAAATATTTGTCAATATCTACCAATCTGGAAAGAAGAAATCACGAGAACCAATGAGGTTTAGCCCGCGCAACGCGCAAACATCAAGAAGAGAATCAAATCTTCATCTCTGAAAGAATACCCTAGTTTCTAAAACAGTTTAATAACTATGTAGATATAAGAATAAATGGCGGAAAAAAAATGAAAATGGCAAAAGAAGGAAATCCAATCAAAGAAGAGAATATTTGGGAGAAAAACATTTAGATTCCATTAGTTAATCAGCCAACGCATGTTATACTGTAATTCAAAGATCTAAGGGTGGAAGTGTGAAGAAATAGATGTTATCACCAGAATTTGGAGAGGAAACTGTGAAAGATTTGAATTGAGACTCGATTTTTTGCAGGAAAAGCATGGCTTCCTTGAAAGGTCTAGAGAGTTCTTGTTCATATTTGGTCAGCATCTCACAGTAAGCTTCCATGAACTGATCAAGGGCTGGATCTTCGCCGATACAACTAGAGCCGACGGGGCCCATCGTTGCCGCGGAGGTGCAAACTTCTTCCAGTTTTGCCACCACTTCTGGCGGTGCTCCGACCTGTTGGTTTTTTGTACTCTCATCAGAACAAATATAATCTTTGCTATGAAGAAAAGGGAAAAGAAACAAGACTATGACTCGTGTCTCCATCAAAGAATCAAAAGGGTTTTGTGTTTTGACCTCTCTTTGTCTATTAACAGAAATATTCATACACAAAATTGCAAAAACAAATGAAAGCAGAAACAAGGTTTTACTCTCGTTTCAAAATTTTAGAAAGAAAATAAAGCAAAGACGAAATACATGTTATGTAACGGGGAACTAAGTGTTGGGTTAAAATTTTCTTCTTGCACCTTCTGACAGCTGACATAAGCAGCCAAGAGACGTTGGTAGTGAGGATGAGCCATTATTTTAGCCTTGACAGAAGAAGAAGTGCTGCCATCGTTGCTCTCCATGAAATAACACCCAGAGTTGCTATTATTGTTGTGGTTATCGTTAAGAATCAGAGAAGAATTACCACTGCTGCTATAGTGGTTTTGGTTTTGATAGCAGTTTGCAGCTAAGGGAAGATATAGGGCATTTGTGTCTGCATAAGGATGATGATGATCATCATGTTGATGTTGTTGATGATGTGATGACATTAGAGGCATCATCGTCATCATAGAACATAGTCCATTACTGTTGTCTCCAATAGACATCAAACAAGAAGTGCTGTTAGAACCACCTTCCATTTCTCTCACTATCTTATCTTTTTGAAGTTTTTCACTTGGGTTTTGCTTTACTTCCTAGGTAGCAATAACAGGAACATATTTCACCATATTTCTCTCTCTTTCTGTTTCAAACGCAACCTTTTAAAATTGTTGTATGTTTTTCTCTGGTGCTCTCCCGAGATTTATGCTACAACAATCAGCCTTTTTACAGAAATCCTAAACAGTGATAGTAGAAGTAATAGAAGGAGCCAGTTTATGTTATCCAAGTGCGTTTTAGTTTTTACTCTCTCCTGCGCTTTTTTTTTCTTCCTCTGGCAAAGCCTGCTCAGGTTACCTTTGGAAAATGGGGGTTAAACTTTTTGTATGATTAGCAACATTAACTCTCACTGCTCTCTCTCTCTAGGGTTTCTCCTTCGTTAATGAGTGAAAGAGAGAGATTTTTCAGAGAAATAACAGAGTGCACGCGGGGTACACAGGAAAAATACAGAGATGAAGAGAGAGATCAGAAGAAGAAAGTGTTCGATTGGTGTCGTGAATGTTATCTGCGAGCCAAAGCTTTACCTTCCCGATGAAAACTCTCAACATCTTTTCTTGCACTGCTACTGATGCACTGCCATTACTGGCAAAAGATTGAAGAAAACTCAGATCAAGCTATAGCTAGGAATGATCAAATCGAGGAAGAGCCAATGGGTTTTGACGAAGGGAGGAAGGAAAGATTTTTTGTGCACGGAATCACTATACACTCTCTTTCTAAACGGTATAAAATCACTGTTTTACTCTTACTGAAGAGATCTCGATATCAACTGACCACTCATTTAATATTCGCCCTTGTTTTGTCCTCTTTTTATAGATTTCCTCTACTTTTTCTTGAATAAAAATAAAATTACATAAAATATACGGGCAAATATTATATACCATATAGACACGGTGAAAAGAAATAACATCATGGGTATGGCTTCTTTGCCTTCAATCTCTCCCAAAGTACATAAAACAATACAAGATATCAGTCCCATTTAAGAGTTTATATAAAATAATACGAGATATCAGTCCCCGTTTAAGAGTTCTCTGTCTGATCTCCATCTACCATCTTCTCACTACCCTTCTTCTTCTTCTTCTTCTTCTTCGTTAATTATTAGTCTGAGACAAGCATCTAATCCGTAATTATTGACCAAAGTAGTTGTGGGGTTTTGAGCCAAAAATTAATTATTAATAAAAAGCTGTAAAACAAAGTGGGGACAATTTAAAGCGAGAGTCTTACACGAAATAATTTCTATTACGTGAGTATTATTACAATTATAATAAAATTATTTAATTAATAAAATAAAAATATATATTTATTAATAATAATAAAATTTATTTAATTTTTATTATATAAATAATAATTACCTCACTTAAAAATCTCTAAAAATTAAATACCTCTTGAATTTCACTCTCTCTCTCTCTCTCTCTCTATTGGGAAGAACCGTGGAAAGCAGCTCCAATTCAGTTCAACAACAATAGTTGTCTCTTTTCCTTTGTCCCGCGACCCTAGCTACACTGTCTCTGCCTCATTCTCTAAGGACAGTTTGTGTTACATTTAGTATTCTTTCACTGTTACACATCGATTTCTTCTGTTTTATGTATTGACATCGATGAATTTGCCATCTACTAGTTCTTTCTTACAGGACACAGTAAATGTTGGGTCTCTGCAGCTTATTCCTCTTTTATTTTTCCTTTTAAGTTTCTGCCAAATTTGTTTCGGCAGCCACACACGTTTAAATAATCATTATGATTTCAGAGAATCCAAATTTCATAGAAAATCTCAAAGTTTTCTGAGTCACGTACATGTATTCATATCTTTGATGTTAAAAAGAAAATATTGAATGAATGTCATGCTCTCAAAAAATAAATCGCAAATATTTCGTTATAAGAAATTTACTCTACAAATTATTGTCAACTTACTCAACAAATTATAAAATTTACTAAAATTGTGATAATTTACTCAACAAATTTTAAACTTACTAGAAGAAAATTATTCCATAAATTATGAATTTATTCAATAAATTATTATTTTTACTCAAAAAATAAGAATTTACTCGACTTATTATGAAATTTACTCGATGAATTGTAATTTTACTTAATAAATTTTGAATTTTAATATACAAATAGATAATTTTATTGATAAATTATAATTCACTATAGAAATCCGTACTTTTACTTGGAAGAGTTACACTTTACAAATTGTAAATTTTACTCAACTAATAGTTAAACAAGTTTAGGTGCAAAGCAGATTAAAAAAACTTATTATTTTTATTTAAAATAAAAAAATAAATACGCTAAAATTATAAATGAGTCTAATTATTGAACTCTATAATAACAAAAAATTTTATTATTTTTTCGAATTTTAATCAATTATTAGTCCATCTTTATAGACCCAAACCGAGGTTTAATATCTAATTTAATGCATAATAGTAAAAAAATCAAGACAATAAATCGATTTAATGTTTGGGGTTTACAAAAAATTTGTTATAAAAATTTTGAATGAAATTTTTTTTAAAATAATCTTATTTTTATTATTCTTTATATTTATGATTAATTCTATATAATTCTTATTAAATAATTATTTTAAATAATTTTATCTCTATAATCATTTTTAAAAAAGAAAAAATTTGAAGTTCTATAACTACACTAAGGGACAAATTTTGGTTCAGTGTGATTACATTAGGGCACTAACTTTTGCTATTGTATAGTCACACTAGAGCACTAATAATAGGCTTGTATGGCCACAATAGCCCACACTATTTTTGTCTTGGTGCGACCACTAGATATAAATTTTTAATATTTTTTAAATTATTGTAAATATAATTTATTATAAATTTATTTATATTGAATTAAAAATTTATTTTTATGAATTTATTTAAATTCAATTGAAAATTTATTCTTTTTTATGAATTTGTTTAATTTCTTTTAATTTTTATTATTTTATTAATGTTTAAATATTTAAATATTAATATTTTTTTATATATTTTAAATATATAGCTGATAGTACACCAATTGATATTTGTCATAAAAAATTTTTCCTGTAAAATTACGTAAACAAGTAATTATTACTAAATATAGTATAAAAATACAAATCAACTAAAATTTTTATGCATTTTAAGAATTTTGTAATTAGATTTTGTGTATTTATTTTTACAAATAAAAATTAGTTTTTATTATAATTTCTAACATTTTTATTTTTCTAATTCAATTAATTACTCAAATTAAAAATAAAAAATATTTTTTTATTAATTAAATGATTTTTATTTTTTAATTAATTTCAAATAAATTAAAAAATTATTTGTGCGTGGTAAGAGAAGAAGTGTGAGAAGGTGCTTTTTCGTTGGTAAAAAGTCAAAAGTGTAAAAATTTATTACGAAGATAAAATTGTTTTAATAAGAAAGAATTAGGTTTAGTCGCGAATACAGGAGGAGTAAAATTAAAGTTACACTGAGAATTTTTTTTATTTTAAAACGGGGTTCGAGGTTAGCCCTAGGATTTAGGGTTAGGGTTTGGAAGAGAGAGAGATAGTGGGGGTTAGTACGCGAATCGGTCACAACACCGTCAGAATAAAGGCTAACAAAGTAGAAAAGAAAGAGTAGAGAAAGGACGTCATTGCAGTAGCAGGGGAGTATGAGAACATGGTGGAGAGAGCGAGAGGAATGGATTAGCCTGGCAATTTCAAGCAAGTAAAGCTTTTTCTGATATTCACTTTACGTCATTTCTATCAACAGTTGCCATGGTCGATCAGACATAAAGAAAGCAAGAACAGAAATAATAATTAAAAAAAGAAAACCAGCTAGCTTGCAGATGCTATGCCAGATGTTGTTTAATAAATGAACTTTTGAATGGTTTAAATTTAAAAAGAAAAAGAAAAACTTCATGTCATGGGCATCTTGCAATCATGGATTATCGTGTTTTAGATAAAGTTAATCAACTTTATAAACCACAATTTTGTTGGCATTAGTTTGTTAAGAGTACTGGATGAAACCCTAATTCTTTACTCTTACCAATTCCACTTCTTCAGTTCTTCCCACTTTGATTATTGAATTTGGACATGAAAGCAACTACAAAAATACAATATCATTAACTAGAAAATAAATAATATGATGGTCTTTTTAGATCACTTCTGCAATATACAATCAAGGAAGAGCCAACTCAGATTACACTACATCAATTCGGATACCTAATCGATTACAATTTCTTCAACCTAGACAGTCGTGTCTTATGTAATTACGAAATCTAGTATAAGAACTGATTACTTAGTCCGTGTTATCGAAGAACAGTTTCTTTAGATGATCTTGCAAGCTTTGACAGATCAATGGTCTGAATTCTAATGATCACTTACAGACAAAATGGCCAGATTCTTCACGAATTAATCAAACTACATGCATTTCCTTTTGTTTTTCTACCTCAGCATCCGAATCATCCACATCCATATGCTTGATTATAATTAAAGCAACCGGGATTTGGCATACATTTGTTTAAACAGTGAGTAGTGGAAGAAGATAAATATGCATGCATTGTCTTGCCACTTGCAACAAAGATTATCCTTTTACCCACTTTATTCATTTATTTATTTTGCAATTTTCCGTAAAGACTAAGACAAACTTAGATGCCATTGGATCACGAACCATCTCAAATGGTTGAAAATTTGATTATTAAAGTAAAATTCCAAGCCTTTATTGTATGCTATTAGCAATTATATTTTGCTCTTCTGGCTTTTTGTCCCCAAAAGGAAAACCCTCGTGTTGCTTTCCCATTTGTCATCTTGTATTGTATAATAATTGTATTCGAGTCCTTGAAATTTGTCCTTTTTCAGATAAAGATGTAAATTTTTTAGTTGCATTAAATAGTCTCTAATACCCAATTTAAAATGGCCAAATTGCTTTCATAATATTAAATTTTAAACATTACAGTGTAAAAATATGCAAGTAACGTCAAAGAATATTTTATTATTTTTGTGGGTATTTGAAACCTATTTGAAATAAATGAATACATTACATCTTGAATTGAAAAACTGTAAAAATTCAGGGATCTAAACTATATTATTTCTCTCTCTTTCTTTCAATTCTCTTCTATAAATCACGACTTGGTGCTTGATTTGAAAGCGGTGATATAATTGCGTACTTGTGGGCATTAAAAGAATGTAATTTAGAACTCCTAATGAAGAGTTAATATCCTTTATTTCATGCATTAAGGAAGCATGTCACGTTATTTATAGAGAGTTTAACCACACCAAAGGATGCATTAATCATCATTAACAACACAAATTGAAGCGTTTGAAAAAGCAAATGCAACTTTATTCAGGCAAATCTCAAGAATATCTTCGATGATGATCATCATCATCTAGGTCCACATGCAACAAGATGATTATAATGATCAAATCATGCAGTCAACTTCCAAGTTAGATCATCAAGATTTGAACAGTGGATTTTTTTAAAAAAAAAAATTCTTTCAAATTGTGTCTCCACCGCACAGGGTAAAAGAGGTACAAGAACCCCACCGTTTTGTATCGGGGATTTGGGACAGATTAAAAGGAGGATTTGTTTGCTTTTTTCACAAGCACGCACATAATTCAAGCTCATACTATCGTTTACTTCGTTAATTGTTGGTTGCCTTTGTATTTTGTTCCTTGAAATTACTCCTTCATTGCAAAAACCTCAAATTGTTTGATCACTGAGTGATACCATTAATTAAAGGATAATATATATATATATATATATATGTTTCATGGGTTACATACCAAGTTTGAGGATGACTGGACTAATGTGATGCATGGG
The DNA here is from genome assembly GCA_032401905.1 of Swietenia macrophylla. Taxonomy (NCBI): domain Eukaryota; kingdom Viridiplantae; phylum Streptophyta; class Magnoliopsida; order Sapindales; family Meliaceae; genus Swietenia; species Swietenia macrophylla. Next base: position 5,560,020 of record CP135572.1, read on the forward strand.
GATGAACTAGCAAAGATTGAGAAGCATGCATGGCAACCGAATCATGGTATGGCATATGTAGTAGTCATTGTCTTGGCCGACAAGGTGCATGTTGCCTTTAATTTATTTGGTAGTGCCATCTAATCATCCATGCCATATGCGACCATCAATGGGAAAATTAAAACTCCATGTTGTGTTAGCAAGTAGTCTCCTTCATTTCCTTCAGTTCAGCATGCACAGGTCTATTGACAAAGCTCATTTCATTATACATTCAATGAGAATTATACATGGACATGGTTTGCTTTCTTGTCATTCCAATTCCAGTCCCTAAATACAGCTGGGAGAGAGACTTTGCCCCACTTCAAGAACTGAAGTACTCTGGTGAGTCCCCCTCACAAGTTGTCTATCGGTAGCAATAGTCGAAAACATCCAAAAAGAGCCGAAGTATGACTGCAGCTACGTGTTCAAACACAGGAAAAGGTAAGGCCAAGTCGGAAAACAATTCAATAGGCTCCCAAATGCCTGACTGTACTCAAACCAAAGCAACCGTGTAAGCAATGCATTTTAGCTTCAAGAAATAATCATACGACTTCTTGTAAAGAATAGATACGATTGCCTCGGTATTTGATTCAATTTCTTGTTCTTAGTCATTCAGTTGGATGACCCAAAACGAGGCAAAGCCAGTTTGGGCTGTGGATTTCAAGTGCGAAACAACATCGATGTTGAGCAACTAGATGTCTAACCCACTTCAATTTTTCTTAATGACTATGGCAGGTTCGATTCTGTTTCTGCAATATGAATTAAAGGATTACGAATATGCTTCTCTTTTTATATTTCCGAGTGCAGAAACAGAAGAAACACTTATCCCCGGAAGTCCAAACTATATTACCACGCACACCCCCTCACCAACCCCACCCCCCCTTAACGCATATTCATGGTCGTGATCACATCTTCTGACAACTCTGCAACAAGAATTAACAGAAAATGCATACTTGACAGACTAAATTTTGATGAAGTTTAGATAACAACCATAATCACACTTCTCATAAACGAGCATGATTACACAAACAGCAGAGAAACTTTAAAGGATAAAACACTATTGAACAATGGGAGTCCAAAACTTACAAGAAAATATGCAAAATAGAATCAGTATTGACATTTAGAATATGCAAGGATTACAGTAATCGAAACAAAAAGATGTAATAAAGAAAGGAAAACACAAGAATCAACCCATTGACTGTAATCAGTCACTACAACCATTTCTATATGCAAGTAACAGACACAGGTTTTTTTTTCCTAGGTTTGACAAGATTTTCACTTAAGATTTAGCAACTGGTAATGACCAGGGAGCAGGTGGGTTGGATTAGAATTTCTGAATGATCACTGAATTGGCAAGGCCTGCCTGCTCTATAGTCTGAGTTCGATCAGTGAGAACCTTAGGAGGAAATCCCATCATTTGCAGCTGGTAGTTTCGTACAGTCCCAGGTCTAGAGGCATCAATGAAGGCACGAATGTCGTTGACTGTGTGGTGGAGATTGAGTTGTCCTACCATGCGGGTTCCATCAGCCAGCCTAATCTGAATTGATGTTGATGGAAGTTTTTCATCAACAACCAGGCCCTCTGAGGGGGTTGGAGCAGTGCTGGCAGGGGCTACATCTGCAGGAGGTTCAGAAGCTGGTGGAGCACTGCTGCTACCTAGTGTTCTTCCCACACCCTGAAATGGAACATGATGCTTCTCTGGTTCCTGTAAGAAAACAAATATTAAGAATGATTGTGGAATTCACATCCTCTGGCATGTCTTTAAAAATCAGCAAATTTGCAATAAGATGCATGTACTCCCCGGAACGCCTAAACCAATATGCTTGGTCCCAGTACATGTTATGTTGGTGAGAAGCAATATAAAATTATGCTTACCGGGCACTTCACATCCCTCCTTATCAGATTGACATGAACTGCAGACCTTCTATCTGCAGGTTCAAGCTCTTTTGGACACTCGGACTTTTTGATGCTCTGCAATAGAATGTAGCCACCTCATAAAAACAATACCACCGTTAAAAATCAATACTCTGAAAAGCGCACACACTAGAACCAGACATGTCTGGGTTATGAGTAACACTTAACGGTTAGAAGAGAAGTAGAAACTGAACACAAATAGAAAATCATCAACAGAGTCATACAGAATAAGGCCAAGATTAAAGGAAAAAAATTGAACATTTAACACTTGCTGTAAATTTTTCACACAAGTAGCCCAATCAACAGAAAAATGGAAACCAGAAAATATCAAACTCCAAGAAGAAAATACAGTTTCCTTCCTCTTGTATTTTATATCTGCATATGGCCATGGGCCCTTCTGGCTATTACCTCTAAGAAAGATGCATTTTCAGGATCATTCAACCCCCTCAAAGGGCCATCATTTACAGTGAAACCATTCGTCCAGAAAACAATGTTATGAATGACAGGCTCAGGCTGCTGAGGTGCAGAGGGTACGGTTTCCCCTGAGAGTAATCTACCAGTTCCGGTAAAGCTTCTTGAGCTCGAAGATGGATGGAGATGCTCAAGTGGCCCTTCAACTGCTCCCAGTTCCTTAGCTTGATTGAAAATTGCATCCACATCATTAGGATTGCCCTTTGTAGGATCTTGGACAAGCATACCGCTGCAAAATTTATAATCACAAACACTAGCCATACGTAAATAACATAAAATATATGAAAGCAAATAATTATACTCAGCAACCAAATAAATGGAAAAAAAATTCCCAAATTAGGTGGTGAAAATTGATAAATGAATAGAAACATATCAGTTGCCAATGAACATAAAATGTTTGTGCTAATTTTGGTCCTGATATGAAACTCAAGGTGGAAACACAAATCATAGAGGGCAACCAATACTTGTACCGGAAACACTGTCCAATAACTCAGATTATATAGACCTGTCATTCATATGGAGAACTAAAATTCATTGTGAACAAACACAGAAATACATGGACTGGCTTCTAGCACAATAATACAAGTCCAGTGGCAGGTTCATATTTTAGTCTTTGGCATTTGAATTGCATCCAAATCAATGCTTCATCGATTTTATTTCTTCTTGGAGTGATAAAAATTATTCTAGCAAAAGGCTTCTTGTTTGAGTCCCACGAAAAAGCAAAGAGTAAACAAGATATATGGCATGATAAAGTCAGGGGCAAACTTCCTCAGAAACATTTTTTGGCAAAATAAGATTGAACACTTCTTCCAAATCAAATGTTGGTCCCAGGTTTGTATCTTTGACATTTCCAGAAAAAAGTCTGCTCACCAACCTAGAAACACCACAACCGATTTTCCCAATCAATTTCCTCCAAGCACACAAATGAGTTCATTTTTAAAAACTTTCATCCAAAGCAAACTATCAAGTGATCTGACTCTAAAACTGCTTACAAGATAATATCATGCACTTCATTAAGCTAAAAGAATTTACATGAAAAAATAAAGAAATAAAAATTGCTCCTTTTTCATTAAGCTATCATAACATATTCACGCCTCAACTGGTTAAAAACTCAACTAAATGCAACACATACTTATAATCACTTCTTTCCAGTGATATTCTCTGCAACCAAATATACTGTTCGTATGCAATACAAAAACAACAAACGAGCATCAACAGTTGACATTATTAAATGATATTACACGAATATGTTAAAAATAGCAAAAATCGGATAAAGTACGATAATAGAAGCTAATTATAAATTTTTCTTCCCGAAAAAGAGAGAGATTTCGAAGCAGCGGACCTCTTCTCGCCACCAGTGTAGTACTCTTGAGGTTCATCCGAATCGGAGTCAGAGTCCGGTCCGGACCGCCGGTTCAGATCGGAGAGCGTGCGTATGCCGCCAGCACGACTGCTCGATGCCTTGGCTGGCTTCTTGTCACGTGACGCCATGAATTGGATTCTCTGATTGAAACTCGAAAGAGATGATTATCTGTTGAGTTCTTTATGCGGGAATTTTGTATGTATATCCGACATGATGGTCACGCTCTTCTGAGCGCGTGGAAGTGTTGACATTATTTTAAGGTCTAAGATATTTTTCTTTCAAAATAAATTTATTAAAATTTATTTCAATTTTTATAATGTACAAAACTCAATAATAAAAAAAAATGAAACTTCTAGAACCACCGACTCATATTACCCCGCAATTTTGCTCCAAATCGCGTCACTGCATTCTCGTGCTCTCCCTCGTTACACAGAGATATCAAAAATTCTTAATTTACGACCACTTCGGCACTCTCATGGTGACGCTGCGCAGGCTAGTGAAGGCGGCGTCTGCGTGGCGCATCATAACTGCTTCACGTGCTCCGCGGCGCGGTCTTCCTCACCGTAAGCTCACCACGATTGGACTACCTTTCGTTTCTGTTTTAATTTTTTTTTTACAAAAGATTTCAGTGGTTTGAATTGTTGCAATTGCTGTGAATGATTGAGTTTATTTTGCTTGCATCAAATATATGAGCAATTATTTTTGCTTAGCTGTCTTATTATAGCTTGAATATTATTATTTTCCGGGTTATATTTTGCTCCTTGTTTCCCTTGTGTTATAAATAAGTTTAACCTATGTCAGTGATTACTTATTTACTGACTCATGCAGGATCTTTGGAGCGCCCAATTCATTTCAGTGCATCAGAAATTCAGGGGCTGAAATTGCTGCCCGATGCTTCAGGACCTAACTCTATTTTTCCAGCTATCTTAGCTGGTCTACTTAGTGCTGGAGTGCTTAATGTTGCCTATTCAGATGCTGATCAGGTTTGTGAAATTTACGTATCACATTGAAATTACAGTCTCAAGTTTTTTTAGTTCTGAATTTTGCTTTCTGCAGGGCACGGGCACGAGTGTAGCCAAACCTTCATTGCCATCAGAATCTCCTTCAAGTTATGTGGACTTGGAGGAAATTGCAAAGAAAGAACGGCAGCGAGTTGAAGAGATGCTTAAAAGAAAAGGAATAAACTTTGGTTTTGTTCCCAAGTTCACTGTTGCTGTTAAGGGCCAAAAGGTGACTACTTTTGTTTTTCTTCATTTCACACTTTTATACTTCTGTTTGCTTGCCAAAACGACAATTTTTATCCAATGCTTTGCCTCCTAGTTGTTATTCTGTCTATATCCTAGCGTGGCCAAAGCTACCCAACATTTAATGTGTACCAATGGGCTTGTAGTCGAGGTACTTCATAGGCATTGTATATTCTGTGTCTAGAAAACTTAAATTGAAGGTCACTACTTTTATTGGCATTGTGTGATCTCGTTCATTGATGTTTTGCATCTATAATGTTTTGTTAGCTTCAAACTGTGTTCTGGTGGGATTGCAATATTGCAAATGGAACTCTAATGGAGGTGTTTCTGATCTCAAGGTCACTATTAAGTTCCAAGTCCCTCATACATGCGAAATTCCACAATTGATTGCAAACCTTGTTTCACATCTTGGACTAAAGGTTGAAGAGCATGGTGGTGGTTCAGATATGTCATTGCGTGCTTGGGACAGGTTAGGTGAAATCATCATTTTTTACATTCACAAGTTTTTCCTATTGTTGGTAGCCTTGGATAATAAGAAATTTTATTTGTGCCTAATGTTGGATTCGGTTTTGGTATTGCCATTTTTTAAGATGCACTAAATTTCTCTGTTTTCTATGTGCTACTTCAGTGCAGTTGCTTGGCAATTAACACTAAGGCATCCTGAAAAACAGAAGGAAAATGGAGAGAATCTAGCTCCGTCTGGAGATATGAATAGCCATGAAGGAGATCTGTGCATCCTCATATTCCGTTCACTCATTACCTCTGATAAAGCAGTTAGTTTCTCATTTAGAGTAGTTCATGTTTTATTGACCCTTATAGTCCTTTATATTGCTTCTTATATATCATAAGCAAGACTGAGAGCTGGTGGACAATTTGTTCTGACATAACTGTACATATTCTTCAGGAAATTGAGTTCATAAAGAAAGGAAGCTTGAGTTCTGGGGAGCTTGATGCTTTGGTATCTGTTTTACAATTGGCTGGTGCAAGGTTAGGCCAAAATAGAACTTTGGAAAGAAAACCAAGGGAAGGTATTACACAACAGCCATCCACAGAAAAAACAGTTGCTGCCCTCAAGTCTATGGGAGTCAGAATATATGGACTTGATGAACCACAATTGAATTCCACAAACAGTGAGATATCATGGGATAATATTGTTGGCTATAATCAACAAAAGAGGTGTATAAAGCTCTATTCTCCTCTCTATCACTTTTGGTACATTTACCTTAAAATGATTTTGATGTATTGAACATAAGATTTTTTTAGCTGTAGAACTCAGAGATGTTAATACCAGTGAATCATGTATGGTATAAGTCTTGCTTTGGTGCTTGTAACTATGTAGTCAATGTGTGTTTTGCATTTATTGCATGAAGGAATGTGATGAGAGATTGGCTTATACATCTAATATACTTGTTAGAGCACTGTCTTCGTGGGCATAACAAGTTTACTTTTACTTCAGTGTTAAATAACGGGATGGGATTTTCAACATATGGTTTTTCAGGACAATGCTTGTCAATGTACCCTTCTTGATGGCGTTTAGTTAGAGTTTTAAGGAAGTTCTGTATATTGACTAGAAGTTGTTGGACATTAGCAGCAATTTGATTTCTTTTAATAGGTTTCTTAGTATTTGTAAGTGACTCAAAATTTCACAACAGATGCTTTTGAACTGCTTATTGTGTAGAGAAATAGAAGATACAATATTGCTGGCTCTTCGTAGTCCTGAAGTCTATGATGATATTGCTCATGGGACTCGTTGCAAGTTTGAGTCCAATAGACCTCGAGCTGTGCTTTTTGAAGGTCCACCAGGTTTGCCTTTTTGCCCTGAATGAGTTCCTCAAGCTTATCGCTTCAAAGTCCGTACTGATATTTTAATATTTTTTGTATGCTTTTACATATTCCACATCATGTTCTTGAGGGGCATGTGATGTATCCAGGCCTTCCACTATAAACATTCAGTATGCTCTTTTCTTCCATCCTGTATCGATTCATAAATTTTTGTGCTTAGGATGTGGAAAATTTATTCTTGCTCTTCTCTGCATTTTTTTTTTTTTTGCTCAAATCACTGTATTAGTATCATAAGTGTAGCCTGTCTATAAGACGCATCAAACAGTTAAATCTAGCATGCCGTATGCTGTAAAAGTAAACGAATGCCAAGTCACTTCTACATATTTGTTCTAACCCATGCCATGTTTCCCTTGATGACAGACAAAAGAAAACTTATTTCTCAGGCTGTGTTTTGCCTTTCACCAGTTTATTTTTGCAACTACTTAAATTTGAATAAGGCATACAGCATATACTTGCTGAAGAAAACATTAATTCATAATTTCCAATGCATTCAACTCCCTTGTTTCTGTAGAGTTTTGCACTAAGCATGTTCCCCCTCTCTTATGTGGACGTTAATCCACAGTTCATCTGATCATTTTGTAAATTTAGTGTGCGTGTGCATTTAGTTATTCAGCTCCTAGTTTGGGTCAGTTGATGGATTGGGCAGACTGACTTGTAATGCATGTCAAATTTCAGGTACTGGGAAGACATCATGTGCACGTGTTATTGCTAATCAAGGGGTGAGCCACTGGCCAATTATTTGGAAATTTAAATGGATATTTGTTGTATCTGAATAATTTCATCATTTAAGTTTTATGATCTTGTGTTAAAAACATTTTCTCCCTATTTTTTGGCTGGACAAAAATAAACATCCACTTTATTTGTGTAAAATTACGCCATTATACCTTGTAAGCTGTACTGATGAGAAGCACAACCGAATTGTTTAGGCCTTTCTTTGTGGTTTCTTTTATTGACATGAAGTTTGGGTCCTGATTAAGCATTATCATTCGATTTTTCTTGTTGCATTTCAATTTGAACAAGCAGATGGTTGCTATTGGTCTAACTATTAAGGGTTCTGCTGATTTGCACAGGACCTCATAAAAGCAGCTTTTATATGTGCCTTTCTTGTTTATGCACACAAATATGGTTACCTATTAAATGCTTTCATGAGTTGCTAATACACCATTTTAATGCTGGCAGATATACATATGCTGATGATTTTGCTTACACCAGTAACCAGAGTAGTTTCATGATAATATAAATTGCATAGGATTTGAATTTTATTCGAGCTCAATAAAGTAAATCATGATATGAATTTTATTCATGCTCAATAAAGTGAATCATGTCACATTACTTTCTGCATGTAAATGTCCTGATTTTATGTTGGCATTCCCTTGGCAGGGTGTTCCATTGATGTATGTGCCGCTGGAGGTTGTCATGTCGAAATACTATGGTGAAAGTGAACGCCTATTGGGAAAAGTGTTTACCCTTGCCAATGAGCTTCCAAATGGAGCTATTATTTTCCTTGATGAGGTAGCCAATGTGAATGTGCATGCCTGTTTTTCTTCTGAGCAAATCATTATGTTTGTTATCCTGCCTTTTCCTCCAGAGAAGTTGTAATGATTCTTGACAGTCTAATGCCCTCTTTTCTTTCTTCATTTCCATTACAGGTAGATGCTTTTGCTATTGCCCGTGATAGTGAAATGCATGAAGCTACTCGAAGAATTTTGTCAGTGTTGTTGCGACAGGTGAAGCCAGCGTTTGTCTTTGTTTTATGTCCCATGAAATGAGCCTTTGTGCATACCTGTCAATTATGCTTCTTTGTTTCCCAACAGTTTGTAATGTCTGCTTGCAAGTCACTGGTAGAGACAAATCTTTATTTTGTCAATAAACCTGTGACCACTGTATATTTGTTCTTGTTTATGTATATGAAACTATGCGCGTGTAGATGTAATGACAATGGAATCGGTTTGTATGAGGTATGAAATTGTGTTGGGATTCCTAATTATATTTTGCTTTCTTTTCTGCAGATTGACGGATTTGAACAGGATAAGAAAGTGGTGGTGATTGCTGCAACAAATAGAAAACAAGATCTTGATCCTGCTTTAATAAGGTAATATATGAGCACATTGTCCAGATGTAGGAAGTTTAGGCAGTTTTACCTAAAGTTGAGAATGGAGTTAATTAATTCATGTTTTATCTACTTTCCTAGCCGATTTGATTCAATTATTACCTTTGGCCTACCGGATTATCATAACCGTCAAGAAATAGCGGCTCAGTATGCAAAGCACCTGACAAAGCCTGAACTAGTTGAGTTAGCCGCTGCTACAGAAGGGTACGTGATTCACATCTATAAAGGCATATTTGTATCTGCATACGTTCTTCTGACTGGTGTACTGAAATTATACTGTTAAAAATATTTTATATCTCCGTGATTTCCTCGAATTAGTAAAAGCTTAAATCCCAAGTCATTATAAACCTTGAATCTTCTTGCTTCTTGCTAATTGGCAATTGCCGAATGCAGAATGTCGGGAAGAGATATCAGGGATGTGTGTCAACAAGCAGAGCGTTCATGGGCATCAAAGGTAAGTCCTCTTTTTTCTTCGTCGTACTTTGATGGTCTTGTGGCATATTGCTCACAAACCAACATTCGTGGCCTTGATAGATAATCCGAGGACAGGTAACTAAGGATGGAGAACAAGGGTGTCTTCCACCTCTACGAGAATACATTGAGAGTGCTATAAACCGGCGTAAATCTCTACTTGATGCTGCGGAACAACGCAGCCAGATTTCTACCAATCGTACCAAGAGACAGCCATTGGATTTATGTTGAGGACAGACACAGTGAATACAGGCTCCTTAAATATAAAGCTTAGATCTGAAAAATTACAGGGTCTACGGGAGATGAACAAGTAAGAGTGACGGGGAACCCCTCCCAGTACGTGTAGATTTCATGAATTAACTTGTGGAATTTATTATATTTATAGAATAATTGATTGCATACACGCAGCAGAACGTTTTATTCAAAGAGAAAAATACATTACGAGGGCAGCAGTTAACTTCAACGGAGGAAGTTACATTGTAGCAGACTAAGCAGCAAAGCAGACTCCCTGCATTAGAAAAACATAACGAACTCAGTGAGTCAGTTAAAACTACGACGACTCGCAGGGCCAAGAGTTAAACTACTTCTCAGAAGGATCAGAAATTTGCCTTTGAGAAACTAGTGACTCATCTTCTTCAGCCCGCTTTCTCTTTCGATTCCGATTCATCCCTTTCCCCGCGACCAACGACGCAATCTGCATCTGAGTCTGTACCAGCATCTGAGTCAACTCAGTCTCCGTTTCCATTCGCCTTTTCTCTGCTTCATACCTCAAGGCCTCCCTCGATTTCATCATCTCTAGCTCGGCCAGTTCCTTTCTCAGCAGCGACTCAGAGAAGATACGGAAACTTGCCGGCAAATCGCCTAAGCGCGACGATTCACTGGCCGATTCGCAGCTATCCGAGTTAGAACACTCTTCTTCATGTGTGCCGGATAAGCATCCGGCATCAACGACATTTCTTTGACGGTTCTCATCACCGCTGCTAACGCCCCGCTTTGGTCTGGTCTGACCCGCCGGTTCAGCCATTAGCTTCGTAAAGATCGCTGCTTCCTGCTTTAGCAGTGCAGAGGAACTCCTGGGGGTGCAGACGCGCTGCCACGTCAGCATTATAGGTGGTATGACTCTTGTTTGCCACTTGCATCGTCACATGACTACAGAGAAGGACATCCGGGAACCTTTCAAAGGACGGGTTGGTTACTTTCTGGAGACAGGTCTGGGCCTGGGCCTGGGCCTCTCATCAAATAAAGTGCAGTAGTTGAGTGTAACGTATTACTTTCCCTCCTACTTCTTACTTATGGTTGGGTGACAATTACGTGCTAGAATTCCTCGAACATTTAGTTGTCTAGGATTGTGAAGAGTGCAAAATCAACGGGTGCCGAGAAAAGGAGAAACAGAATTGTGCAAATGCAATATAGGTGGCAGCCATTGGACCATTCAAATAATGATGGGAGCCCATAGGAAACCCATGAAACTTGGAGATCTACAACTCAAAAACCTATTTTAACAAATTTGATTCCAATCCTGTAAAACAATAACAAAGGTAAAAAGCTACAAACTCTCTTTCTGGTCAATGGTAATTACACGCGAAGGAAAAGGAAAAGGCAAAGGAAAAAAAAATTAGCTCTATGTTTACAGAATAGATTATACAATGGAATAAACAAGAAAAATAAATAAATAAATAAAAACATAAAAATGAAACTCCATCCATCATCATGGGTTTTGTCAATCATTCAGTAATGACATTAAGCTTAATAAACTTTCTTGGTGAAGAGGCTGCGGAAATTGAAGAGATTATTTCCACTACTTGCAACACCATTGTTGCCACCACCAGCAACTGAGTCAACACCACTACTGCGGCTGCTTTTGTTGCTGCCAACACCAATACCACCAAGCGCACAGTTTTCATCACTTCTACAGCTCAAATGATGTCTATAGCCAATACAGAGTGGCACATTCACGTTCAAATTCAAATTTCTACCTTTACTGCCATTGTTATCCACCAATTTACTTCCGCTTTCTTTTTTACCACTCCGAGCGGCAGCGTCGGAGCCCTTCATTACACCCGAACCTCCGCGCTTTACTTGCCAAATGCGGTTGCTCCGAGACACGTGAACCCCGGCCCGACCCGGACTACTTGGCCACTTCCTTGACTTTGACTCCCCAGCTGAATTACTCCTCGAACACGGCGCACTACTCACTTTCTGGGTTCCCGGAGCGCCGGGTACCACCCTCGGTCTGGTACCGCCATTTCCGGCGGATCTACTCCTCGAAAAAGGCCAGATATTTATATTCAACTCCGCCGAAGTCGCCGCAGTTTGACATTTCTTGTCTCTCTTCTTCTGTTTCTCTTTTTCTTTTTCTCTATCTTTATCTTCCACGTTCTTGGTCGTAGTCGTCTTTTCGCCTTTCTTGAAAATATCTTTCCAACGCTTCGATGACGTCAACCCATTCGTCGACTCAGCCGTTACCTGTCTCAACTCAGCTTCCGGTTCGGCTTCTTGGTCGCCGGGTTCTTTGCTGGGCGGTGGGGGATCCGTTAGCGGGATCGGGTCAGGCGGGTCTGATTGTTTGTGCGAAAGAAGATGAAGAGGGAGTAAAACTCCGTCAACGAAAAGTTCATCAGCAGAGAGGAGATTGGGTTGAGGAAAAGACGCGTTTCGAATCCTCCAAAACTCAAACTCCGGCGAATTTGAATCGTTGCTGCTCCTCCTTCTGGCACTGTCCATGTTTTTCGTTTGAAAAACAGAAAATAAAAACAGAGAGTGCGTTAAAGAAGAGAAAAAAGTGGGTGGGAATTGGGGAGTGGGAAGTTTCTTCGTTGTCCCAGGGCAAGGAGAGAGTTGACAAGTTTTTGTTGGTTGAGGATAGGACAGATGCCTACAGTTGTAATAAAGAAAAGAGGAGAGGATCGAAAACAGTAACATAAAGTTTTTGACAGAGAAGGAAAACGGCAACACATGTAAGAAGCAAAGGTAACATAGTATACTGTATACACCAAGCAAGCATTGGAACTTGTTAGTGTTATTGGTTAATTATCAAGATAGATTTTGGTGTATCTACCGATAAATCGTTGAGCTTGGAGAGCCAGCAAAGACAGATTGTTTCTCTTTTATCGCGCGTAGCCCGTGTAGATTAATTGTTCCCGAAGACTTTTTGTTGTCGTGAGTATTTTAAAATTTTGACTAAAGAATCTTGGCCATCCGATCCTTGAACCTTGAATCTTGATGTGTGGTTGGATTCTCGATGATCGCATCTCAAGAAAAAAAAAAGGAAAAAGGCTGGTGGAAATAGGATTGGTTGACTGAAGTGCAAAATGCAAATGAGGGGCAAAATTCCTGAAGTTCGGCATCTGGGATTTCATGGAAATAGTCTCAGAATCATACTTGCATCTTTCATGTGAGTGCAAGAGCGCTGACATCTGGGTTTACATCTTTCAGGCGAGATGATTACTTTCTCATATTTACATTACAAGTTCGGGACAGGCTTCCTATTTATGACTGATAATGGAGTAGTCGTAGGCTTTGTTTATCTTCTAGAATCTCCATAATTAACTGAACAAATTGACTATGATTTTGCATAACTTTTATCCAAACAATAATGAAAACAATTGAAACATACTTTTCAACAGCAGAAAACACTTTTCATAATCTGATTTGCCATTGTTGTTTGCAGTGCAATTACTGGAACAGCCCGGAGCCCCTGTGAAGGACGTTTAAACAGATAACTTGGCAATAACGGGAGCCAGGTATTATTTGGCCCTACTTCACTGTATCAATTCAATTCCCACCCTACGATCAACACCAGTCGGGATAGCATAACACCATTAAATACAACGATATTGATGTTTTATAATTTTAAAACATACCCGTGATTAGAAATAATGTATGGATTCAAACAAGCCCTAGAAGATTAATAATAAATCAGACGGCTGAAATCATATCAACCATGTAAAATGAAGAATTTAGGTTACAAGATGATAAACGAAGTGGACCCCGAAGAGAGGTTATGATGATAAACGTAAGTGTTTGGCTGTGCATGTAGAGATTCGTAGTGGTAGTGGTGCATGGCAAGCTGGGGATTGGAAATCTGAAGCAGAGAGGAAGAAAAGATAGGAAGAAAATATTGGTTAGCTTCATTGATTGATTGATGGGTTGAAGAAGAAGAAGAAGAAGAAGGAATGATGAGACATGTGAAGGCAAACATTATACAAGGCATTATCTCATTAATGGAAATGGGTCACCACTCCAATACTAACTGTTTCTTTCTTGTTCTTCTATTCTTTTAGCTGTTATTTAGTTAGCCCTTCCCTCGTGATTATGTTTGTGCACCACCACTCCCACACACAACCCCGCGCCACCACAGCCTCCCCCCACTGTGATCCAATGGAATCAGGACCACAGTAGTACCATCACCAGCTCCACATGATCTGAGTTTGTTTGATGATTGATTGATTGGTTCCCCCTACATTAATTGATGATGTTGTTCACTTTCACAAATCAGAACCTCATACTTCACTTACATACATAAACCACAACTTTCTGTTTGGCAGCATTGTTACATGCACATGCACATTTCATCAAGAAAGGAACAGGAACGTGATGGATCCTCAACAGCCAACCAAATGTACAATCTCCAATATTTATGTGAAATGATGCAGTGAATATGTGTTTATACTATTTTTCAAAAACAAAAACAAAATCCCATTTTACAAAATGGTATGGAAAGTTGTCTTAAATTTCAGATTGGTCCATTTCTAATGGTCAGGCGTGCCTTAGTTAGCAGTAAAGAGGGCTGGCATATGTCGACCACTGAAGAATCTAGCTAGGGTTGGAAATCCAGCCAGCTAAAAGTAAGGCAGCTTACAAAGATTTCTACTGCCAAGCACAGATACATTTATAAATTAGCAGTGGATGATATGCATTACTATAGCTTAGATTTGAAAAACCTAGTTTCTGCAGTGCACTGCATTTTTCCAGGCTCTGCTGCGGCCATTGCTTCGTACAGTTACGCTAGCTTTTGTGAGAAAACCACAGGCGAAAATCTGAAGGGCCATGGTAATTAGCATATATTGGGAAGAGTTTCCCAGTTACATTAACACCACAACATAGTACATTACACACAAACAATAGTTGGTTGATCTGGAGTTCTTATATTTTTAGACATAAGATTATAATTTATTCATTATAACAAATAGGTCCCTAACCTCTTTTGAAATTACACATTAACTTTGAGACTTACTTGATATAAGTGAATAAATAACGTTTTTATTAATGAAAATGTAAACACTCGGGGTATTCGATGTTATTATCATAGCCATGTATGTATGACTCGGCATGAGTGAGAGTGGAAGGGGGGCCGATTTCTGGTACCAATGTTTGGTTTGGTTGACACAACGACATTCCCCAAAGGCTAAGCAAAGGTTATTGCGTTTTATCTCATCATCATCATCATCATCATGTACGAGTAGGACATGCTTGCTTTCATATATCAAATGTTCATAATCATAATCATGTATGCATGTATGAATATGAATGTGAATGTGATGAAACCGAAACAATAGACCAATTACATATCACAAAAAACTTCAGAGACCAAGAACAATCCATATTCATGGCGGTATCTTCACTTAAATCTGTAGAAATGAGTGAGAAGCACTACTTATCTGAGAATAATGTTGTTCTCTTTTAAACATAAAAGATAAAATAGGTATCCTTTATTTCATATTTTTATTAATTTTGAGTTTAAATATCTGAAAATTTTCGAATATCCAATCCCTTTTTTTCGTTACCAAAACATTCTACTAACTTATTAGTCATGTTGTGGGAGACAATAATCCTATTTTTATATAAACAGACTCGAATTGTCATATATTTGTTGTTTGGAAACACTTCCTGACAGCAGAAAATCAAAATAGAAACATCTTAGCAGTTTCGCTTCTGCAAGCAACATATTGAATCCATTTGATCTACCAATGAAGACAAGTTTTAATAACGTTGATGCTAATCAATGGTTATCGGTCAAGACAAATGCCCCAATGAACATCATATATATATATATATATATATATATATATATATATTAAGCATTACCCATCACAAATATATAAATTCAACTAGTCTATTCAATCTACATAAACTATACATCAAAACAATAATTATAGTACGAGGACAATATTATTATCTAACATGTATATTAATATTCTAATACTTCTTGTCATTACAGTTACATATTCGTGTACTCAAAATTTTTTTAATGTCATTATGTTTATTTTAAAAATATAAAAATAAATAAAATTTACAATAAATTTATTTTTATTCATATTTTATAAATTACAAATCTATCCAAAAAAAATATAAATTTGCATTTGTGCAAGTTTTTAAATAATACGTGATCAAAATTTTAATCAAATACAGGAAAGGTTATAGTAATTCAAGTGAGACTTAAATGGTAGTAACTGTTAAATTATTTTTAGTTGATTAATACAAAATAAAAAAATTTTAAGTAAGATAATTTTATCATAGTAAAATAATTTAATTAATAAAAAATTATTAATTGATTATAAAAAAGTTCTATCAAAAAAGTTTCATATATATTAGATGAAAAAAAGGGGAAAAAAAATAATGGGATGGCGTGCGCATAGGTAAATAACTCTTGCCGGGTAAGAATTAAGAAGATGTTTAGCATCCATAAAGGTCTTACAAATTCATAGGAGGTTTGTGGAAGGTTTGGACATGGGTCCTATGGGTTTGGACAATTTGGCTCATAGCACTAGAGTTATTGGGCTTCACCCATTTTTTTTTACCCTTTGCTTACTTGACATTGATACTCATGAGCTTTGTTCTTGTGCGAAGCGCTCCATTCATTCATCAATATCTCCTGCTTGCAAATATCTTTGTGGGGTTGTTACGATGCGATGCTTATCTACTCTTCTTTAATTATGGGTTCTCAAAATGGAATTCGAATTTGTAGGTGCTCTCCTGGATTCACATGCAAAAGAGAGCTTTGAATACATATAAATCCAATGCCCTCAATTACTGCTTAAAAAGTGTTTGGTGGGTATAATTTAATGGACTTCTATCTTACGCTAATAACTCAATATCTAAGATTGCTTATTAATATTAATTTTATTTTAGCCCATTGTTTTTTGTTGGTTTAGAAAAGTACAGTTTGGTGTACTTGTAAGTATTTGAATTAAAGTTTTGATCAAACAACATAAACGATGATATCTTTTCTCTTGATGTCACACAAAAACTGAGAGCTTATTCATTGTTTCCTTTCATTAAGAGAGATTGTATTTTGTAATCCAACCAACCACTTGGGAGAGAAACTATAAAACAATTGTATGTATTTGAGCTTAAAGCTAGCGGTGCGATGCACCTACTCCTCTTTCCTAACACATACATACACACATACACACATAGAGAGAGAGAGAGAGAGAGATCAAATGTTATGAAAGTGCCAAATGGGTAAGAATGTCATTGAAAGAACTTTAAAGACAATAAGAACCTCGACGAAAAGTTAAGATAAGATAAGTACTGCTTCTGGGTTGTGCTGAATTTACAAGTAGTTGCGCAGGACACAAGCTTCCAATTATGCTTGAAAAGAAAGGGAGAAAGTAATAGATAAGCATCACAATTCATCATTCATTCATTGAATTTTTTTAATCTTGCTTTTGCTTTTGATGTTATCGCAAATGGATAGACTGTAGGCCCAATCGAGATCAACAAAACGTTTAGAGGAACATATCGACTCCCCAACAAGTGTTATTGTGTGTGTACCCACTGTCTTCTTTAACTTGTCATTTTCTAAATTCAAATTATCTTTAGAGAGGTCGAGGAAATCATTTCCTGGAATGTGAAATGTTTTTTAATTTTTTAAAAATTCGAGATTTCAAATCAAATACCAACAGGGGAGAGAGTTATGTCATAAATCAACAGAACACCCATCTCATTGATCAACCTCCAAAAAGATCTAAGGAAAAAAAAAATAAAAAAAACATCGAGAGATGGAAGAAGACAATTGAGTTATGACATTATTTTGTTTTCTTGTACACATTTGAACTTCCAACTACGCATAAATTCCAATTTAATTGCACGCTTAGCTTAAACTTGAGCACCGAGTTCCAGGAGCAGTGTGTGATTAACTGCCAGGGATCCTGGGCCCTCCAATTGAATAGGACCTGGAAGGAAATGAATGAAAACCAAATCAATCAAACGCGGAAGAGTTACAGATGAAAAATGGCCGGAAACAAAGATGCGTAATCAAACTTGGACGGGCAAAACAAAGACATAAACGGAGGCTATCCGATAACAAAATCTGGAACTCACCAGGACTGACGTAGCAGTTCTTGATGGCCCACTCTTCGCGCACGGATGCAAACTTCTTGAATGGTGCACCTGAAAATTTCATTAGAGATCAAATACTCATCAAGACTAAGGACTTGGTGGCATGGCAACTCTGATTTAATGCATCAATGACTTCTTACCATCAAGTTCCACCATTGCCTTCTTGATCACTGGCTTGAACTTACCTGGAAAACAACATCAACTTTAATGAGCTTACAAAGACTATGGAGAATAGGTACTATGCAACACATTTTTTTTACTATATAAATGATGAGTTGAAGGGAAAGGTTACAATACCATGTCTCCTCTCAACATCCATTAATGCAGTCAATGCAGTCCCACCAGCAGTCCATTGTTCAACTGGTGCGGCCAAATTTCCAACCTGGAAATGCAAGAGAGGCACATCCAAAAGAATCAACTGTGTTCACAGGATGAGTTATATGGCAGGTTAATCAGAAAGAGAGCACAAGCACAAACCGATGATATCAATCCAGTTTTCCCACTATGAAGGAGAGCTCCTGCAGCATAACCCAATGCATAGCAGTAGGAAGCATCAAAGTTAGTTGGCAAACCACATCTTCCTTCGTAACTGCAAATAGAAATACGATGTTGTCATGCATACAAGATGTCAAATATGAAATAGCTGAAACTTATCATGCACATAAAATTCTATTTCTAAGGGGAAGGTTTATCAAGTCCAAATATAACGTTACTACTGATGGTGAAACTTCATTATTAAATACCCGAAAAAGTGGGATTGCCCTTTAAAGTGGCCTTTGTATGCCCCTTCCTGCTTCCTCTTCTCCAACTCAGTCTCAACCATTTGAATAAGCATTTTTTCTGTTTCAATTTTGGCAACCTAATGGAGAAAACAAATGCAACATAAATAATTATCATCAACATAACTTCAGAAAGCAGAGAAAATAAAACAACGGGAATAAAGAGTACATACCTGGACATTTCCATGGGGATCTCTTTCAAGCATCAGTTGTTCTTGAATTGCTTGAGGTAAAAAGTCAAAAAGCTGTAGAGATTGTGCAGTTAGCTTCTTCTTCCATAGCCCACCTTCATCAACAACTTCATGGGCCAGAATCTCATTCAGTTCTGCAATAAGTTGCTGCACCTGCAAATACAATAAAAATGAAATACATTTAGAAAAAATACAGGAAATTGGTGAGCATGTACATTTGACTTCTGGAACACAATCATAAATGAAACCAGCTGAATAAAATGATAAAACATATTATGCTACAAAGATGAATACCTCCGGAATGAAATCAATTAGACCTTCTGGAATAAGGATGACACCATAGTTGTAACCAAGTGCAGCACGTTTACAGATTACATCTACAATGTAGTCTGTGACATTTTTGAGTGTTTGCTTCTTGGCAGCAACCTGCAGATACATTTACACAGAAATCTTACCTCATGAATGATGGATTGCAAAGCACTAATGGGGCTTGAAAGAAGAAAGCTCTCTTATGTGATATACTACAGAGCACTATGGGTTGCTTTAACCTAGAAAAGTAATGCAACAATACAATGCAATTACCTCTTCGCCAATGATGGTAATGTTTGGGTGAGTTTGCAAAGCACACTCCAGAGTAATATGGGAAGCTGCACGCCCCATAAGCCGTACAACTGCAGAGTGCAGATGCAAACACATTAAATATTACTCGTAACTTTTCTTCAAAAAGCACAAAGTATGAAAGAGATGGTAGCAGATAAAGAACACTGATATCATTTAAAGTATATGAAATAAATTATTATAATAAACATAAAGTTACATAAATTCCAAATTTCAATATAAACTAAAAACAAGCCAGAGGTGATATGATTTTCTTATACCCTATTGCCTATAGCTGGGACAAGGCTTTATAAAATTTGAAAAAAAAAAAAGCCATAGGAAACTCCAATAGTTGAATTGTAATCTAAAGTTAGAACCAGGCATCATGCAAGAAAAGGAAACCCGTAGCACATTTATATACCACACTAAGCCCAGAGTTTCCTTCCAAAAGCCCAAAAAAAATTAAAGCAAAAGGCTCCGAACAGTTTGGGAAGAGTTCAACCGAGATCCTTGTAAATTCATATATGTAAAGGCATCCAAAACAATGTTTGGTGCTGAAATGATCTTTTTCCTTGATTTTGTATCCATCACAATTTGATTATTTACTTTTTTGACAACAAAATTCTTCGTATAGGCAATATGCAAATTGTTATAATTTTATCATATACCCACAGTACATAACAATGGACCTCATTGAAGAAACATCAACAGTCTTAAACACTTACAATGATAATATTTTCCAGTTGAACGTGCATCAATCATAACATTTCCAATCATTTCCGCATATATCTGCAAAATACAAGAACTTGTTACAATTATTTGAAACTCTGACACCAAATCATTTCTGCATATTTCCATTAGCTGCATTCACATAATTAACATGCTAAATGTTTTTTAAATGACCCATGAAGACAACCTTTTCCTAACAACACTGATAATAATTACAAACCTGTGTCACGACCCACCCCCCCCCCCC
>CP135572.1:5580646-5624839 GCA_032401905.1 Swietenia macrophylla
ATGCCCTAAAACCATTGATGGTGACTTGAAATGCAAGGAGGTCCCCGCAAGCTTTGGATTTGATACTGCATGCAAAGTGAGTATAGCTCAGACGTTTCTCTTTTCACATCATTAGTAATTTTGATCTTTGATTTTGTCACCCAAAAAAAATTTCTAAAATTTTTGAAATTTGACAAAATCAAAGATCAAAATTACTAATGATGTGAAAAGAGAAACGTCTGAGCTATACTCACTTTGCATGCAGTATCAAATCCAAAGCTTGCGGGGACCTCCTTGCATTTCAAGTCACCATCAATGGTTTTAGGGCATCCAATCACCCGAGTTTTCAAGTTTTTAACCCTGGTTAATTATAGAATTAATCAAAACTACATTGAGTAGGTTACTTCCACAACTATAGCAGAGCATAATTTTGTCCCAGAATAAAAAGTTTCTTTCCCATATTCCTTTAATCATTTCCCAAAACAAAAAGCTTGTTTCAATGCAGTACCATGACTGTCATAGAAGAGGTAAATTTCCCAAAGACTATGCAAAGATCGCTACCAGTTAAAATTCACCTCAATATCTGAATAACTCCATGAGATTAAATTATCATAGCATACCTGAAGTTTTCAGCAAGGAGGCAAGCATTTGTGTTTGAGTCATCACCACCAATGACCACAAGGCCGTCCAAATCAAGCTTCAACGCTGTTTCTTCTGCTTGTTTAAACTGAAATTCACGCCCATTTAACTCAGCCAAGCTTTACTAATTAGTATTTAATACAAAATGGGTCAATCATCTTATGAATAGTTTCACCTGCGCTGGGGTTTCGATCTTGTCTCTCCCACTGCATATCATATCAAAACCACCCTAGTAGAATAGAACAAATAAAACCACATAGGGTTAGATCCTAACTTCATTACTTTAACAAGCACATTTTAAGTTACTGTTACATAGCCAAAATTGATGTGCAAATGCTTTAAATTCTACCATGACTGATTTCAATACTAAAAAATCCAACACAAACAACATATCACCACTTGTTTAAAACTAATTCCTAAAGATTTACAACATTTAACTAGCATATCCAAGTCAAAATCTATCATACTAACAGTTAACCTTTCTATTCTTTTTATTTTTAATTTTATGCATTAAAGAGTAAACACATTGAAAATGAGTTATTACACTCACAAAATTTTACCTGGTTTCTGTATGGATAAATATAATCTGAAGTCAATTCAATATACTTGCACTTCATGATTCCAGCTGGACCTCCCCGAAAGCCATACAAGATGCTACCTTTCGCACGATCCTGCAAGTAATCTACCACCAAAAAACACAAATCACGAAATGTGTTTCACATAAATCAAGTTTGAATTACAGCTGTGATAGATCCTCACCGAATATTCCACAGATCACATTGTGTCCACCTGGCGCCTGACCGCCCGACAAAACGACGCCGATTTTCAACTTCTGATCCGACAACAGCGTTTTGACACTGTTTGGCACCAACATTGAAGATGGTTGCCCAAACAGATTTGGAAATAATTTTGCAATCTCATCTATAACCGGAAAAGAAAAGAAAACATACATAACCTTGATCTCTAGGAGCACATTAAAAAATTTTAATTGGAAAATAAGCCCCGACCTGGGTTGCCGGCGGCAGAGCTACGAGGTCCGTCGACGATTTTGAAGGGGTTTTTGAGTACAGAAGGGAGAGGAAGCGCGTGGTCGATACGACTAGCCTGAATTTCGCTGTAAACTGAGGCAACGCGTCCTTTAACGACGCCGGACGTGACGGGGGTAAGATCGCCGTTAGCTACCAAAGACGGAGACATAGTTTTTATCGGATTTACCTAACTGTGTTACTTCAGTTCAGTTGCGAGTGTGACAGTGAGCGTGAGCCGCATTTTATTTGCCTTACACTGGGATATAAATATCGCTGATAAGGTCAAAAAAGTCTTTTCAGTATTTCCTTGGATCTGAGGGTAATTTCGCGATTCTGCAAAATTAAATGACGGTTGATGTACGCGTGTTGGCTTTGTGGAGATTTTGATTCTCCAATTAGTAGAGTGATGCGAATCGAATAATTGGACATGATTTGATTTACGGTGGACCTTGTAGCACTAGATTATTCCCTTTTTGGTGTACCTAACTCTTAGGTTGGTTGGTTGGTTGGTTGGTGAGCGCGTAATGACAACCGCTGAAGTATATCCGCATTCTATAACTCACATGCTAACCGGGCTTGGATTAGGATCTTGGGTCAGAAAAGGGATGTAAATTGATGTAGACAAGGTGTATATAGTAACCCTGCCATCAAGGCCCTTGCAAAATCTCAGATGGGCCTATGAAGTAGGGTGGAATCTAATTTGGATCAGCCCACGATTGTTACAAGGGACTAGGAGAATTGTAAGACAGCATGCCCTTGGTGAGAAGAATAAAGGGTAGTTGAGGCACACTCTGATCCTCAGCATCTACAGCTTCTAATAGTTTGGGTTTACTTTTAAAATAGAATCATGATAGCATGTGCAACGGGGTTAACTCAACAACTTTGCTACTTGAAAGTGATGCGACGTACTGAATTATTTAATCTAAAGTATGAATTAGAACATGGGTTTGCCATTATTTTACAAATCCAATAAGATCAGAGCTAATTCGTGATACAATCAGATGATTATCGCATGCTAATTAAAACCCTACGGTTTCTTTGATTATCTTCTTATCCGCTTTTGTTTCTCCAAAATTGCATAGTGGAATGCTTAAAAGATATTCAATCCTGGCATGGTGAATCTTTATGGGTTTTCTCCATAATTGGATACCCAGAAGTATCGGACAATGTTAGTGCTTGCATTTGACTCCGAATTGCTCCATCTTTCGCAAGGCATGCGAAGCCTACCATGGGTTTTTTTTTTTTTGAACATCTCTTGGTACAAAACTTTTAATTAACAAGGATAAGAGGATGGCACCTAACACAATACTTTATATAGGAAGTTATTAAAGGGATGCTTCAAATCATGATTACTAACTCAATTAACAAAACAAATGTTCCTCATTTGCCTTTCTATTTTCATCGTCCAACCACACCTAATCTCTTTTAAGTATGTACTTGTTGTTTTAAAACTCGAGACATAATCAAATATAACACGACCCCACTTGCCAATTGTGTTCATAAATGATTATTTGGCCACAAAAATTTCATTCAAAGCTCGAAGGTTTATTCATATTCTTGCCCGAGAATGAAAGGTTCATCCAGAGAACACAAGAAGCAGAAGCTTCAATTGAAAGGATGCAAGGCTTTGTGTTGTAGTTGCAGGCTTAGTGTTTCTTCTTCCGAAGAAGAAGCCGAGAGCTCCAATTCTGATCAGTTTGCTTCAATTTCAAGCCTAGCACACGCCATGGTTCAGGAAAGACTCGATCAAATGATAAGAGAAAGGCAAGAGGCAAGACGTAGAGATAGAGAAAAAAGAAAGGAAAGAAGTAGAAGTGGGGAAGGAACAAAATTTATTGTGATGGTAGCCATGGAAAAATGCTCTTATGATCCAAGGGAAGATTTCAGAGAATCCATGATTGAGATGATCATGGCAAATCGTATTGAAGAAACCAAAGATCTACGAAGCCTCTTGAATTATTATATTTCCATGAATTCCAAGGTATATCATGGGATTATTTTCGAGGTTTTTTACGACGTCTGTTATAGTTTGTTTTCATGTTGTAAATATTTCGATTAATGTTAGAATGATAGTGTTATTCAACAATATTGGCGATGATGAATATTGTGTGGTTTACAATTTTCTCTTTATGGAAATGATTGTGGCATAATTTGTAATAATTTGTTGAATGGAATGTGTTAGAAGGTTTACTCTGATACTTGAATATCAAGCGCCCAACATGTCAAAGTGGCTTCGTGATCTTAATTAGCATCCAATAAAGCAAAAGTACCATTGAATTAATCAATATTCCAACAAGTATCATGCTGTTTAATTGTTTCATTTGGCAAAGGCATGCTTTGCACCTACGCTGCTGCCGGTGATGAAGCCTCTGACAAAGAGTGGTGCTGCAGGTTGAATTACTCAGAAGAGTTATGGCAAGCATCACGCAGTTTAATTGTTTCATTTGTCCACGCATATTCTGCATTTTACCACTGAAAGTTACTTGTATCTTTGCTGAAAACAACGACAATGTTGCATTCTCTTTCCCTTTTGATGATTTGGTCTAGTCCAATAATCAATAACAAGTAGACATTTTGCTTTATCTTTTCTGTATCTCCTCAAAGAACCGAGATGAAAACTGTAAAGGGTTCTAGCATAATTAAGTTTGTAAGTCCACATAACATGACCTTACTTTCAAATGGAGAATAGACGTACATACAGACAAAAACAGTAGAAGATTATATTAACGCAGTAATATATTTTGTGGGAATATGATCACTCTTTATTGTGATGAATTCAAAATAGTATTTACTAAAATATTTATAAATACAATTAGAAAGATATAATTTAATATTAAATACTCACGTTTAACACACAAAAAAAAATTTCTTTAGTACAATATAACTTCTATGGATTAATATTTGAGAGAGTAATAATATTTACTACGTATTAACTTCTTACTGTTCTGACTTGAGCTAATAGGCTAAATAAATATTTTTAATAAAAATTAATAAGATAATATTTTTATGAAAGCTTTTTTATAACTCTGCGATTTTATTCATATCATAAATTAATAATTTACTAAAATCATAAATATGATTGACTAAGATATTTTATTAAAATATTACTATTATTACTTATTTTTTTTTTCTTGAAATTTAAGTCATTAAAATTTTAGAAACTTTTAATTGAGTGAAAATAGTAAGTGAATTTTTTCAAAAACTAATTGTTGCTATTCTTTTTGAGTGCATACAAGACATTTTTTTTTTTTTTTTACCATACTTGCATCTTACTTTACACATCTCATCTAGTTGATTTTTGAACGCCTTTTATACGAGAAACCATTATAAATATAACACCTTTTAAATCATTAAATTTTGTAAATGTACAAGTAATTTATTATAAAATATAAGAAGATTTTGTGTTTGTTCATGTAAAGATTATTTTTAATCTAATTCATTGAATACATTTAATTAAATTAATGCAATTACAATGAATATTATTTAATTCATTTTTTGATTAATTTACTGTATATTTAGTAGATTAATTCATATTTGATTAATTAAATTAGTAAAATATAATGAATTTTTAGTCAATTAAATATATGTGCATTAAATTTTAAATATACTCTATAAATAAATAAATATATTATTAGTTTATCAATTGATTTATATACTTTTTAATAATGAATTTTATCTGATCCCAACAGTACTAGCCTATAGAGGCCATACTGCAGTTTTTTCCAAAATTCAACTCTTAACATAAAGAATAAGGACGAGGTAAAGTCATCACATGAATGATGACTAATACACCAAAAAAAAAAAAAAAAATTTGTTACAATCACCGATGTTTTAGGGAGAATAAATAAATGCATCCCAAAATTTTTGAAATTTGACAAAATCAAAGATCGAAAAATACTAATGATGTGAAATTAAAGTGAAAAAAATCCGCATGCAAAGCTATACTCAGCTTGAATGCAGTATCAAATCCGAAGCTTAATGTGGTGACCTCTCTTTGCACTTCAAGTCACCACCATCAATGGTATGAGGGCATCTATTCGCCCGAATTTTGAAGTTTTTACCCTGATTCAATATAACAGTAATCAAAGCTACACTGAACCGATCACTTACACAACTACTCTATAGCAGAGAATTAATTTTTCCCAGAATAAAACGTTTGTTTCCCATATTCCCTTAATTATATCCCATATTCCCTTAATTATATTAATTAGTTAAGCAGCGATAGAGCAACGCTGCAGGTTGATGAGATTTGGCAATGGCATGTATTGCATATATGCCACCGGTGATGACGCCACAGACAAAGATTGGTTCTGCAGGTTGAATTGCTCAGAAAAGTTGTGCATGGCAAGCATCACGCAGTTTAATTAATTGTTTTCTGTTCAAAACAATTAGCCTTCTAACAATGATTTAGTCTTGTCTATTAACAATTATATCATTTGCTTTATTAATACTTACTTCCGACATCTGAGAAGATTTAATTCTTTAGTAAGGATTTATTCAAAAAGTTCAATTCTTAGCATAAAGAATAAGTAAGAATAAAGCAAAGCAATCCCATTTAAAGTTCAACGTGAGTCATATCTAACGCACAGTCATCGAGGTTTAAGAGAAAATATAAGCGAAATCATGGTAAATTTAGAGTATATTTGGAACTACTATTTTTACTTAATTTTTTAAAATATTTTATGAACATAAATTTTTATTTAATAATTCACTTTTATTGCTCGATATTAGTTAATCGCTTAACTCAAAAATTTAATTCATTAAAGAAATGGGTCAACGTTAGACATTTAATGACAAGCAAGTATCTCAATCAATATGTTTTTAACTAAAAGAACATTAATAATTAAACTATAATAAATCTAACAGCAGTTGAACTTTATAAACGATTGAAGCAAAGAACATCTACCACTTGGCTTTGTTCTTGGTATATATAAGAGCATTTTATGATATACAAGAGAAATCATCATTCCACTCAGCTAATAGTACATAAGAGAGAAATTTTTGAAAACATTTTTCCTCGATATTTTTTTCTTTTTCATTTTCTAATTTATTAAATATATCAATGGAGAAGTCGAGCTTCGATGNGGGAATCCTATAAATTAGGAAGACCACGCTCATTGGAAACTCCAGGCACAGTGTAGGCGGCTTCAAAGACGACGGTGGCGACTAGAACGGCCACGCTGGAGCATGACTGGCAAGTCTCTCTCATCCATCTGTGTGCTTCCTTCGGTTCTCTTTCATGCTGTTGTTTGAAAAGCTGTTTGGCAGTCGTATTTGATTTCATATCGTCGTGCACGGCAAAGTGTAGAGCATTAATTTTTCCACTCGATGCATACATGCATACAAACATGGTAGAATTCCAAGTTAGCCAATGTGAACATTCGTTAAATAGGAATTTAATGCAAATTAAATTTGATTTAGGTAAATTATATTTTGAAAGATTGTGACTAAAACCTTTAAAATACAATAGATTGTACCAATTATATTTAGTTAATACAATTATTTAATTAATTAAAAAATTTATTAATTAATAATAAACAAAAAAATTAATAAAAATTTTATTATTTAATTATTGATTATTTAAACAATAATAATTATTTTTTATTTAGTTTTAAGAAAAGGAAAAATGAAGGTTGATTCGAAACATTTTAGCTCGTCTTGTAGTTGGTATGACGGACCGGGACGAGTTCCTCCCGTATACTGCTCCGTATTGGTAGCACAACGTAAAATTGTGTAGCCATTTTTGCCAATTCCTCCGATCAATCTGAACATTGGTGTCCTCATCATGTTCACAAAATCGAAGATCTCCTTTTGACGGTGCAAAACAGCAACATGCAATATGTTCTGCAGCAGATGGCTAAGTGTTCAACTGCGATGCACACGAAGTATCTCGTTCACAATCTCTATTATTCCTTTTCTAGTTGCATCAAGCAATGGCATTTCGTGTTGTGGCTCTGACTTATTGGTTTCATGATGATGAAGATGTGGACTTTCGCCGCCAGCTGATTGTCCCAATGACTGCGGAGGTTCGTTTTCTGCTCCTTTTCCAGATTCGAGCTTAGTTTCCGCCGCTGGTCGTCCCACCTCGGCCTTTTTAGTTTGTGTCTTCAGGTTTTGGATCTTCGTGAGGATGATCTCCTTCTTGCTCACCAATAGCTCTGAAATATGAGCTTGAGTCTTCCGCAGCACTTTGCTCCCACCTGTTATCTCTTTTTATTAGAAACTTGGCAAGTTTTAATCCAAATCTATGCTTTCTCTTCTCTTTCCGTATTTTCCCCATCTCCTCCCACTGTTCACCACTCGAGCTACTATTTATAATTAACTGTTTACAGCAAAAAACTGACTGGAGCTCAGTAATTTTAATACGAAATGAGTTTAGGTAAAATTTAAATCTGATTAATCAAAAATATAGTAAGTAAGAAATTTATGTTAGAGATCGGACATTAAAGCGTGTGTGTCTGTGTGTGTAAGAAAAAAATGATTGTAATTAATGTACACATGTATATATTCACACTGGCAAGTACTAATTCAATGTAAATAAAAGGCAATTAAAAAAAAAAAGTGAAAGAAACTAGGGGAGGCAGATTAAAGTGGTTTAATAAAGAATAATAAATAAAGAAAAGTTGCAAGAGAATCTATAGATCTAACAACAATGACAATTGAACTTTTACAACTATGAACATTTGCATTTGAATTAAGTAACTTCCTGCTCAGAGAATTGCTAAAATATAAATATTTACTTAACCCTTTGTTAAGATATTAGTTGATTTTGTTTACTATTCTCCTACAGTAATCTAATTTTGTTTAACAAATTTGAGATGTCGTAAGACATTATGATCGACTGTTTTACGTGTGTATCTTAATTTTCATATAGAACACTCCAACAAATTGCTGATTCGGAATTAATTAAATTAAAATTTCAATTATCAAACAGTACATACTTTTGTTATGGTCATGATCACCATTTTCGAGGCCTTATAATAATTAATAAAAATTAATTAATTTTATTTTGAAAATTAAAAAAAAACATAATTATGATAAACGAATTGATTTTCTAATCATTTTTTTTTTTAGAAAATGATTAGAAAATCACCATTATCGGTGGTCAATCTTTCTTCTGTTTATGACCTCGGTCAACCATTATAAGGATAAAATAAAGATCAAATTTATGGTCCCTCTGCTATTGATAAAAGATTAATCTTAAATATTCTAACCGTCGCAGAATAAAGAGGATTATTATATGCTTTGCCTATTATGATAAAAAGCAGCAGGAACATCGAACTATGCTAAATTAAAGATAAAATTAATCAGGGATCATTATTCCTTTTTCAGAATTTAATTGCGTATCTCTTGAATAATCAATCTATGTTGAACAAGTAATTAATTTTCTTCTCCTGTGAATGTTCACATGTTTTCTTAAGAAATTAATGATATTCACATTTAAATATGAGCTAATTTGGAGCTTTATTACAAAATTTTCGCTTGCTGGTTCTGTCCTCCTCGCCCTCTTCATCTTGTTTGTGTATTCCCTACTCATAGGTTTAATCCCCATGTTGAATATAAGATCTTTCAACTTTCAATTCCTGAGACTAATTAATTCTATTCATTAATTAGCAGATAATAATCTTCAATAATAAACTGGTGAAGGACAACTCAACAATTAGAAAAAGATAAATATTCAATTGATTGAGTTAAAAAAGGACTAAAGAGAGGGTAGGGCGGTTTCCGGGTTATGGTGTTTGGCCTTGGCATCAGTGTGTGGTTCACGAGCATGTATTTTCGAATAATTTATAAAGTTCAACTATTTAGAATCTATTAAATTTGGCCAAGTGATTAAAGAGTACTAAAGCTTAAGGTGGTGATTCCATTGGTGACTTGCTCTAGAATCTCTATGACCATGATGCAGTATGTTTCGCGTGCAAGATCAATGGTATCTCAGTGTGTTCAACAGTTCATCAAATTATAAACTTCATTAAATTCTCACTTCAAATATAATTTGTTTTTTTTTTTTTTGAGAGAATTCCACTTTAGTTCCTGACTTTGTCCAACAATACATGTCAATCTAAAATTCCACATTGTGTTACAAAATTTACAAGTGCTTAGACAAAAATATTTAAGTTTCTTTGTCGCTCCTTCCCTAGATTAGAATTTAAATTTATCATCCTCAGCGTGCGTGCAAGCAATAGTATTAAATGACGTGTTTATCATTCTTCCTCATGTGTAAACTCAATTTAATAAACTTGGCCGATGGTTAATGGGGCCTCAGTTGCCACTCTTTTTTAATAAACCTTAGCCGACGAACTTGATATCTCTGTTGGGTTCAATAAATCCCCATATTTCTCGCACACTTTATCTATTGGCACAAAATTAAGTTTGCTATGATATTCTCGTCGCGACGTATGATGCATTCTTTTATAAATTTCAAATCACGTGGGTATCATTACTTTGCTTAATAAATTAATAAACTCAACCATTCCATTGTAAGAATAAAATAAAGGTAAAGTGAATCATCCTTCTGCCTTGGAAAAGAGAGGTTATGCTTTTCTAATACCAATTGGGTTGTCTCTGTTGAACGTCGTTGGAAAAAACATAATACCATAATTTTCTTGATGGTAGTACTCCCTCATTTCTTCCTAGTCTTCTTTCAGTAGTACTGCTTTACAGGCTTTCGATCGACTTCGAGCGCCTCCATTCATAAATTTAATTTACAAGAAAAAAATGAAAAAATGGTTTCAAAGTTACGTAATACTAGCTGAGAGGAATGCTGGTTTCTCTTGTACATGATAGAATGCTCTTACATACAAAGAACAAAGCCAAATGGTATCTTTCTTTGCTTTAATAGTTAATAACGTTGAGAAATTGCTTCTTGAAATATTAGACGTTGAGCAAATGATATTCTCGACAGTTGTTATGTTCGTTCTTTATAAAGGAGAAACAGAAAAGATAAAGCAATTGCTTTACTTGATAATTATTTTGTTAGAATAAATCGAGAAAGATGTTGTGATAATTAAAAAAGAATTTGGTTTTGCTTCTTTTATAAGCTTGAAATACATAAATATATGTTCACACACACTCACTTTGGTTCAGTCAAGCACTTGTAAAAAATAAAAGAAGAATATTCAGGTTTGGTAACATTACCGATAATAATAAGAATACATATAATATGAGATAAAAAGCAAACTCTGTCACATCCCACGTGGCTAGCGGGTGAGTCTAAACTATATAATATATAATTTGAATTCTTCTAATTAAGTAAACACATTTTGAGTTGCAAAACCCAAGAACAAATCTATGATGGATTGTGTACTTAAAGCGGACAATATCTACTCAGTAGTTGTTGAGCATGGGCTGTTACATTTCATATTGTTAGCGAGTGAGTTGGAGCTATATGATATATATTTTGGGTTCCCTAATTAAGTAGACGCATTTTGAGTTGCAAAACCCAAGAACAAACCTGTGACGGGCTATGTGCTTAAAGCGAATGATATCTACTCAGTAGTTGTTGGACTGAGTTGTTACATATGGTATCAAAACTAGGTTGTGATCCAATGTGTAAATATTCTGATCTGTAATATGTTTTCTGATATATGAATATTCTATTTGGTTTCCTCACGAGGATGTGAGGTTTAAAGGGGGGAAAATATCACATCCCATATCACTAACGAGTGAGTATGAGCTATATGATATATAACTTGGGTTCTCCTAACTAAATAGACACGTTTTAAGTTGTAAAATTCAAGAACAAACTCGTGACGGGCAGTGTGCTTAATGCGGACAATATCTACTCAGTAATTATTAGACATAAGCTGTTATATATGATAATAAATTATAGAATATCGCATCCCATATTACTAGCAAGTGAGTTTAGGTAACATGATATATAATTTAGATTCTTTTAATTAAGTAGATGTATTTTAAATTGTAAAATACAAAAATAAATCCATGACGGGTTATGTACTTAAAGAAAATAATATATACTCAATAGTTATTGGGTATGGGTTGCTATAAACACTCTTAAAAAGAACATAGATAGCACGCATTTGGAATACATACATAGTTTCAAATTAATATAAATTTATGGGCTTCTTCCTCCTGCGGTTCCGCTTCAATGACATGTAGAAGTCCTTCAAGCTACCGAGAAATGAAAAATACAAAGGAAACCACATGGATGCCAATAACCCGACTGGAATGAAAGCAGCAATGTAAAATAAATTAACCTTCAACTTCACCTTTATTGTTAAGAGTCAACCAAATCAAAGAGGTTTGGGAAACAAAAAATAAAGACTTGACGGGAACATGTGAAATGTACAGTTAAAGATTAATTTGTTTTTTAATTAAAATCTTTTAATACAGTAAAAATTAAAATTAATTGGTAAATTTGGAATAAAATATAATGAGAGAACATTTCATTATTAATTGTACCATGTATCATTGAATCCTTAAAAATAAGAATAGAGAATCCCAATTTATTTGTTTCTTATTTAATATTAATTAAATTACTAAATCTAAAAAATTAATTTATTAAAAAATAGTTTAACATTAGACATTTAAAGACAAGTTAATATCTCAATCAACATATTTTTTTAACTGGAAGAACATTAATAGTTAAATTCTAATAAATCTACTAGTAGCTGAACTTAATAAACAATTGAAGCAAAGAATAGATACCATTTGGCCTCCAGTAAATCTAATAGTAGCTGAACTTTATATTAGAAACAATTGAAGCAAAGAGCATTTTATGATATGCAACAGAAACCACCATTCCACCCAGCTAATAGAACATAAAAGAGAAGTTATTTTTCTAGTTAATCAAATATATCAATGAAGAAGGTCTATAAAGCAGCAGTGCTGGAAGATGACTGGGTGAAATGAAGTACGACACCCATGAAAATGATCTTGTTCAGTACTTTCCGATAGACAGACCAATTCATATGGCAGTGTACAGCAATAGCAACCAACCACTTCAACATTTTCTCGACATTGTCGACAAAGCCGATGACCGTGATAGAGTGGAAATTGTAAGACAAAACGCCATGGGAAACACACGTCTTCATAAGGCGGCTATTGTCGGAAACTATGAGGCGGCGAAGCTCTTGGTTGAAAAACAAAGAGAACTGCTTAAGCTGGAAAATAACGATGAGGAAACGTCGCTGCCGCTGTTTAAAGCTGCTGCGTATGGTCATACAAAAGTGATGATGTTTTCAGTATCTCAACCAGGACAAATAACTTCTGACGGAAATTAAGCTGGAAGAGGATCACCGATATAGAAAACTTGGAGACTTCATTCTCCACGTTGCTATCAAAGGAGAGCATTTTCGGTCTGTCTCTGTCTCTAGCAATCTTTTTATTCAATTTTCGGAACATATATATAACTGCAATACGGTTTCTGACAGCTTTCTTCGCTAGTGCTTCCTTGCCATGCAAATTGCAATGACTTTACTTCGTGGGTTATGCCACTGCATGCATAGTGTTTAGAAAAAAATTTCTATTAGGAGATAGATAATTAATTTTTTGTTTTTAATTATTTATCTTCTAATAGTTGTCAAGTTTTTATTCTAAGGAGTAAGGCTCTCTAAGTTCCTCTTATAAGTTTATCCTCTTTCCTCAGTTTGTGGAGTCTTTTGACATGCTGGATTCTTTTATAATTTCCGGACAGGGACGGCGCTGGCGTTGCTGGACTCGGATGAAACGTTGGCAGTCGATAAAGATGAATCTGTGATGAGCCTGTCTGAGCTGCTGGCTCATGTATTGTTGAAACTCATAATTACAGTTATGATGACATTAACAGCATTACTGATTATCATGTAAACAAAATGGATGAAATTCAAGAGCGTCCGCAAGATTTAGAGAACGATCAGAGCAATAATTAATTAATGATTCAAAAGCTTTTCACGTAAAAAAAAAAAAAAAATTAACATTGTGATCGTTACAGCTATTCCAGTCGGGATCAGATGATGATGATAACCGCGAAGGTACGTTGGATAATTACTGTATTTTTAGCCTGGTTGGAAGCATTCTTAGTTTTGAGTAAGTAAGAATATGTATATAATTTAAATATTTTGTTTATATTAAGAATAATATTGTTACGTTTCTCTCCCTTAAGTAATAAATTTTTGTCTCTTTTAATCAAAGATTTGCAGTAAAATAAAACAAAAAGTTGTGATACTCCAGTAAGTTCAAGTTCCCACCGAATTGCATAGATACTGGAAGTTTCGTACTTATAATTTCTTTTTGGAACACAACCTCAATCTCAAATTTGATTATCATGCACGCACTATTTTAATAGCTTCAAAGACGATTAGATTCTGGAGGTTTCTCTTTCAAGGGAATGTCTCACTCATGCGCACACCTGTGCATATTCTGGATCGCATGCGTAAACGTATTATCTCTCAATAATCACAGCCCAAAAAATTAAAAAAAGAGAGAGAGAACAGAACCTTATGGAGTCAAAAGAGAAAGCATAAATTTGCTTTGGAGCACGTCAAGCGTCTAATTGCCAGAGATTATTCGTGGGAGGACAGTCTTACAGTAGAATCGAGCACAAGCTTCGGAGCTACTGAAGAGGAAGTTGGAGCGCATCATGAAAAGCATAAAGACCAGAAAGGCACAGCTAATAAGCAGGACAAACTAATAAACTCGAAGAAAGCAAACGTCCGGAATCATCGGGACATCCAGCTGGACCTATTCGCGAAATCCCATTGCTATTGCAGATAGAAATGGAAGAATAGAGACTGTGGAGGAGGCTTCATAGCCAAATGGGGCAGAACATATTGCATGTTGCTGTTTTGCACCGTCAAAAAAGATCTTCGATGTGGGGAGAAAGATGAGGATACCAATGGCCAGTCGACGGAATTGACAAAAAAGGCTACACCATTTTACATTGGGCTGCAGACGTGACCTTTTATATCGGGAAGAACTCTCCCTGGCCCTGCTTACCAACTACAAGACGAAATTAAAAGGTTCAACGTGAGTTTCATTCTCCCATTTTCTTTTTCATTCATGAAATTTAAAGGTTGAAATTAAAAAAAAAATTACATGATAATAATCAAAACATTTTGCTTTATCATCTTTTCTTTTTTCCTTTAAAAAAAAGAAATGAAAACTGTAAAAGGGACCGGCATAATCAATTCGAAGCTATCAAATGTGAGTGTTCGTTAAATAGGAATTTAATGTGAATTAAAATTGACTTAAGTAAATTTGTTTTTCAAATGATTCTGATCAAACCCTCCACATGCAATGTTGTCATTTAAAAATAATATTTTTTTAGAAAAAAGGGGAAAATTGAAGCTTACTCTGAACTATTTTAGCTCGTCTAGTAGTTGGTATGCTGGACCAGGGCGAGTTCCTCCGGTATAATCCTCCATATCGGCAGCACAATGTAAATTTGTGGAGACATTTTTGTCAATTCCTCCGACCTGGACATTGGTATTTTCATCTTCTTCACAAATCGAAGATCTCCTTTTGACGGTGAAAAACAGCAACATGCAATTATGTTCTGGAGCGAGGAGGTTTGTTTTCTGCTCCTTTTCCAGATTCCGGCTTAGTTTCCACTGGTGGCCGTGCCACCTCGGCCTTCTAAGTTGTAGAGTCTTCCGGTTTTGGATCTTCGTGACGATGATCTTCTTCTTGCTCACCAATAGCTCTGAAATATGGACTCGTGTCTTCCCCAATACTTTGCTCCCACGTATTATCTCTTTTTATTAGAAACTTGGCAAGTGTTAGTCCAAATCTATGCTTTCTCTTCTGTTTCCGTATTTTCCCATCTCCGGCCGCTCTATTCACCGTACACCGCTCGAGCTACTATTTATAATTTGCCGTTCACCACTTCTCAACCTACATTTTAAAAGTGTTTAAGTCATTAACAAGTTGTATTTGCGTGTCTGACCTGATTGATCAAATGTATAGTAAGTAAGAAATTTATGTTAGAGAATGGACATTTGTGTGTATATATGTGTGTGAAAAATTGTTTGTAATTACTGTCTACATTTATATATTCAAACTTGCGAGTACTAATTCAGTGTAAAGAGAAAGGGAATTATGTAAAAAGGTAAAAGAAAATGGGGGAGGAAGAATAAAGTGGCTTAATAAAGAACAATAAATAAAGAAAAGTTACAAGAGAATCTGTGGATCTAACAAGAATGAAAATTGAACTACTACAACTGTGAACATTTGCATTTGAATTAAGTAACTTCCTGCTCAGAGAATTGCTAAAATACAAATATTTACTTAACCCTTTGTTAAGACAATAACTGGTTTTGCTTACCATTCTCTTACAACTCATAGTTGTTTATCTAATCTTGTTTAGCAAATTTGAGATGTCGTAAAAAGTTATGATCGACTGTTTTACGTGTGCATGTTAATTATCACATAGACCATTCCAACAAACTGCTGATTCGGAATAAATTAAATTGAGGTTTCAATTATCGAATAGTAAGTACTTTTGCGGTGGTCATGATCACCATTTTCGAGGCCTTATAATAATTAATCAAAATTAATTAGTTTTGTTTTGAAAATTAAAAAAATAAAAAACATAATTGTGAGGAATATATAATAATTAATTGATTTTCTAATCATTCTTTACTCTAGCCGGTCATTGTATCTCAGGAAGACACCGTAGGTTCACCAGCTTTTTCATTATTATAAGTAAGACTGCAACACCACCGCCTCCGCGTATCAATTAACAACTAAAAAGGAGGAAGAAAGAGAAAGATTCAATACCCAATTAATTAGAGAAAAAGAAATATTAAATATTACCGTCCCTCAAGGAAACCAGGCTCTCTCCTGGGTGGTGGAGCAGCATATTGAGGCGGTGCCACCACCGAGGTTCCTTGATATTATTAACCTGC
This sequence comes from Swietenia macrophylla, assembly GCA_032401905.1. NCBI lineage: Eukaryota > Viridiplantae > Streptophyta > Magnoliopsida > Sapindales > Meliaceae > Swietenia > Swietenia macrophylla. The sequence continues at coordinate 5,597,139 of CP135572.1, forward strand.
AATTCCCAACCAAAATCAAAAACAACAAAATCATCGAAAAGAAAGAATCCCAGGAGCAAATCACAAGAATATGTAAATATATATCCAGATTTTCTATCAAAAAGAAAGAAAATAAGTAAGAATCTGAAGGATAAATAGAAATAGTGGGAGTTGTTGCATGGAGGAAGAAGAATAACTTGAACAGGATAACGATTTATCCAGTGCCACTAATTCCTGAGCCGTCCCTGTGTGGATATTTTAAAAAATAACATATCACTCTCAGATCATTAACGGAAAGCCGAAAAATAAACCAGAATATATAAACGAAATATTGTTGATGAAAACAGAACAAAATGTTCTCTGTTATAACTCTACGAATTCAATCTTTATTCAAGAACTTAAAGCCAGAAAAATTAAACTGAAAATCCCCTTTGAACCTTCAAGATTACAGTATAACTGATGCAACTCATTCTAATGTAATCGTAAGATCAATCATCCAATCAAAGCAGCAGCAATATAATCACAGCAAAGAAACAAAGCTTCAAAGAAACAAGAGACAAAGAGGAATTACGTGGTTCAGCATATAGCCTACATCCACGATCAAGAACAGCAGCCAACAAACTTCATTCACAGGTTCAAGTCTTACAAGAATTACAGAGAATCGAGGTCAACAACTTACTCAAGTTCTATTCCCTCAAGCAGTTCCCCCCCGAGCATCTCACGAGCACTCTCCAAGAACACAAGAAGCTTTAGCAACAAAAACTTCTCCCTTATTCTAAGTGATTTCCTTCCGAGATTATATACTCAGTTTAGTTGACTAACAGTAATTGGTTAATTCTGTTTTCCAGCTCAATTTCCAGCTGTCAAACTAAACTAACTAAATTTCCTTGTAACTGATTTTTAACCAACTCTCTAATAATGTAATGTATATAGTCTGCTAAGCTGAAGCTTGCCGAACGGAGTCTGCCGAAGCTAAGTCGAACGAAGTTTGTTGAAACTAAGCTGAAGTCGTCTGCTGAACGATGAGGCTGTTAACTCTGCTGAGCTGGAGAATTCTGTTATTAACTAGTTGATTGTTAGTTGAATATTAGTTAATTACTCTAGTTAGTTAGGAAGTTAGTTTTTCTAGATTTTTCCAGAGTTTGTATAAATATCCTTAATGTGTTGTTTTGGTTCTTGACGAAAGAAACAGAGTTAAGAATTCCTTTATTTTTTTTCAGTTTCCAGCTCTCTGTTTCTCTTCATTTTTCTCTTTCCAGCCAAACAAGTTTTTTCGAACTATTTCACTCTCTTCATTCTCCTTGGATGGTACCATGGGGAATGGAAGCTCAGGGTTCACCATAGAAACTTTTTCTTTGGCGGAGAATTCTTTTCAGCTTTTATTGGGGGAGTCATTTGTCCTGGTCGAGAAGCGAAAAGCTTCATATCTTTGTGCTCCATTCGAAGCGGCTCTAAAGAGCGGCGTTTCACCAAGTATATTGGTAGTCTCGAGTAGATCACTATCTCTTTCAACCAAGAGCTGTACCGCCTCAAAGTTTCCATCCATGGCTTCCAGATGAGGAGCTGTTGCTTCCAAATGTGTTTTGATCGTAACGCAGTGTGTGTAAGATGATCATTTCAGAAATTTCAAGCAAATGTTGAAGCGGTTGTTGGTTTTGCTGTACACTGCCACATGAAAAGCAGTGTCCTGGGTGACAATCAGGCGAAACAACAAACTAATACGATTTTCTTCAGTGTAGTACTTCTTCATAGCTTTCCTATTTTCATTCAGTAGTACTTCTTCTTCGTTGCTGAAATTCCCTCCGTCATCTCCGTGTGCATTTGCAACTTAATTAATTAGCGAGAAAATTAATAATGAAAAACTACAAGAACCATTGGTACCAACTAAAGAGTTGGACGTTTCAACCCTTGATACTCAGGTGTCACCTAACAATCTTTATCATAAATATAGATAATACGATGTTATTATAAACCAATAGCAATTGATCGGGAGAAAATAATAGCAAGAAAGTGATAGTGCATGTCCTGATACAAGGTAAAATGTTCAAATTTATGTCAGATTACATTCTCATAGATGTGAAAAAGCCAAGGAACAAATAAAGATATTTAATTAAATTTTATTTTTTCAATTTAAATATTAAAACATAGCGAAGATGCACTCAAAATAGTTTAAATACATAAACAGCTTACAATGCCTTATTTATACTCGTTTAAATAGCAAGAAATAAAGCTGGCTAATCTATTTACTGGAAAAACAAGATTGTAGTTTCCAAATGTTAGAATTTTTGATGAACTTGGAAACGCTAATCGCAGATTCCACAAATGCAACGTACAAAGGGAACTGTGTCATTGCCAATATACCCACCGGTACGAATGCCGCAGTGTAAACGAGGGTCGAAGTCCACCGCCGTGAATCCAAACGAATGAGGAGCAAAACCGTCGCCGAGAACGCAAGTGTTGTTGTTGCCACCGAGATGAAGAGCAACGTGAATCCACAAGTTAGCTTTCTAGGGAGCGACTCTCGAAAATCATCCATCTCAAATGGCGATGAGAGGATAGAAAGGAACATTACGACGGCCGTCAAAGAGAAGGCCAAGGAGAGAACATCCATGATAGTGAAAAACAAGAACGCAGGGGAATTCATGAAATTTGGAAGACCACGCTCGTTGGAACCTCCAGGCACGGTGTAGGCGGCTGCAAAGACAACGGTGGCGACGAGAACGGCGACGGTGGAGCATGACTGAGATGTCTCTTTTATCCATTTCTGTGCTTCCTCAAGTTGGTCTTTGTGCTGTTGGTTGAAGAGCTCTTTGGCAGTCTTGCGGTTTATGCTATCGCGGTGAATGGTGAGATTTGGAGGCATTATTTTTTCTACGCGCTGAAATATATACAAACACGTATAATATTACTCCTTCTTTTAAATATTTATTTTCAAGATAAAAAAAAAATGAAAATGAAGCGTACTTTGAACCATTTTAGCTCGTCTTGTAGTTTGTATGCAGGACCAGGGCGAGATCGTCCTGTATAATGCTCCATGTCGGCAGCACAATGCAAAATGGTGTAGCCCCTTGAGTCAAATCCTCCGGACAACCTAGACAATGGTATTGTCATCTTCTTCACAAAATCGAAGATCTCCTTTTGACGGTGTGAAATTGCCACATGCAATATGTTCTGGCTCATATGGCTATAATGTTCGACGGCATGAGGAAACTCACGAAGCATCTCGTAGAAAATCTCTACGATCCCTTGACTAGTTGCAGCAAGCAATGGGGTCTCGTATTTTATCACCTTGTGAATCTCTATGACTCGTTCTCTTTCTCTTTTCTGCTGTTCTACCTCCTTTTGAATCTTTATTTCTTGTTCTATCTCTTCAAATTCTCCTGTTTCTGTAGCCGTAGGTGCCAATGAATGCTCAGCTTCGCTTTGACCTCCTTTTGCTGTTTCTATTATTTCCGCTCGTTGGTCTCCTGCTTCTGTAGGTCCCGACGAATCCTGAGCTTTGCTTTGATCTGCTTCTGATGTTCCCTGTTTTCCCGCTTGTTGTGGTTTCCCTTCTCCGATAGCGTTCAAAAATGAGCTCGGGTCTACCGAAGTAGTTCGATTCCACGTATCATCCTTCCTTATTAGAATCTTGGCCAGTTCTAAAGCAAACTTATGCTTTCTCTTTTCTCTCCATATTATTTCCATCTTTGGCCACACTATTCATTTTTTAAGCATGCATGCATACATATATAACGATTAGAAATATATTTATACAAAAAAGTTAATAACACTACGGAAGTACATTATAATCTCCACAACAAAACGTTCAAGCACGTATATTAACATTTTTTCAAGCAATTTCATTGTCACAACTTACAAGAAATAAAATATACATTGCATAATATTATTAGATGATTTTAATACGATGGAAATATTTGGACGCTATATTTGGAACTTTATTGTGCGACACTATGCATAATAGAGAGTACTGGATAAGAGAAACTTTCAGACAAATAGACCCATATACTTGATAATTGTCAAAACAGTACATGTATAATCAAATACTTGTATGCGTACGAAAATATTTTCTTGTTAGTATGTATGACAGTGCGGTTAATTAGAGAGTACCTTTAAACATAAATCTCCAGGTACTTGGGAGCATGCTTGTCTTTGAAACTGCTCAGGAACAACGCAGGCATAACAAATTTCAGGTCAAGGTAGAATTGATGGAAGTTTAAATTCAGATTAATGAGCATTAGAATCACTTTAAGAAAGGAATCATTTTTTATTATTTTTTATTTTTAATTTAAGAAAAAGTATTAAGTAAAATTGCTCCATTATATTATTTATAATAATATAAGGAGACTATTTAAATAAATATAAAAAGAGAGTCATTTTTACTAATAAAATTAAAAAAAAATTAAAATAGATCATATTTGAATAAAAAAATATAAGAATTAAATAATAAAATTTAGGTAGACTCTTCCTTTGATTAGTAATTTGGAAGTGGTAGTCGTTAAACCATTGTATTGGTATTTGACCTTAAAAACAAACAAAGATGCAATTATTGAATATGTACCTTTGCTTTGGTTGTCGTCACCTTTAACATCACCTGTAGTAACTAATCCGATTAAGTTAATTAATTCGGTTTGTACAATTCAATAAACATAATTAATTGAAATAAAAAGTTTTTTTTAACAGTAATGTTGTCCACGTCGTCATTATTTTGATTAGAAACTGTAGGACCTGGGAAATTAATCAGAAGTTATTTTTGTTGAATAAATGAGTTGCAGTGCATATGTGAAAGTCACCTGAGTTTTCTCTACCGCTCTCTATATCTCCGGAAGACACCCGAGTTTCACTGGCGTTTCTATTAGAAACTGGAAGACCTGGGAAAATAACCATAAGTTATTTTCGTTAAATAACTGAATTGCAGGAAAAACACCCGAGTTATTTCAATATGAGGGAAATATTTGGAAGCATAATCAGACACTTCTTTATGCATACGAAAGTATTTTCCTATGTGTATGTATGACAGTGTAATTAATTGGAAAGTACCTTTAAATAGAAATCTCCAGAAATTAGGTAGATAGCTTGTCTTTGAAACTGTCAGGAACAATGCAGGCATAATCAAATTTCAGGTCAAGGTCGAATTAATGGGAGTTTAAGTTCAGATTAGTAAAATTAGTGAACATCAGAATGAGTTTAAGAAAGGAATTCTTTCTTTATTCCATTTTATCTTTAATTCAGAATTTTGGAAATGGCTGCCATTAAAACATTGTTTTGGTATTTGACCTTATAAACAAACAAGGATGCAATTATTGAACATGTACCTTCGCGTTGGATGTCGTTACCTTTTACATGACCCGTGGTAATTAATCCCAATTAAAATTAATTAATTTTGATTGTATAATTCAATAAACATAATTAATTGTAATAAAATTTTCTCTACCGCTCTCTCTATCTCTGGAAGACACCTGAGTTTCACTAGCCTTTCTATTACTATCAGTAATGTCCACGTCGTCGTTATTATCATTAGAAACTGGAAGACCTGTGAAAATAATCAGGAGTTATTTTCGTTGAATAACCGAGTTGCAGTGCATGTGTGAAAGAATAAAACGCTTTATAATTCAGTGCACATACAGGAATAGAGGATTCTCTTCGCTGCACCCATGGTATATCCACTTTCGAAAGCAGAGGGTATATTGGCCAGAAGCCGAAGACCGATCATGCCCTGTTCGTCTTGTTCTGATGCTAACGATTCATCCACTTTCAGTAATTCCAGAGCCGTTCCTGCGCGGAAATTAGAAAAAAGTATCAATTTAATTAACACGTCGTCAGATGATCGCACAATTGTATTCATATATACTTAGAAAAGCAAAAGTAAACGAAACAATGTTGGAGACAGACCAAAATGTTGTCCTGCGATGGCAACGTGGAGAATGGAATCTCCAACTTCGCCGTATACTTTTTCTTTGCGGCGATGAATCCTTTTCAGCCTTGCTTTATCATGTCGACTCATTTGATCTGGTTGAGAAGCTAAAAATTTCACCACTTCTGTATGACCATACCGAGCGGCTTTAAACAACGGAGTTTCGCCGATATTATTGGTAACCTGAAGTAGCTCTCGGTCTTTATTAACCAAAAGCTGTACCGCCTCAATGTTTCCAACCACGGCTGCCACATGAAGAGCTGTGTTTCCGAATGCGTTTTTGATCTTATACGCAGCATCTGTAAGAAAATCCTCTTCAGCAATTTGTAGCAAATGTTCAAGCGGTTGCTTGGTTTTGCTGTACACTGCCATATGAAATGGAGGGTCCTTGGAGACCGTCAAAGGAAATAATAATCTAAGACGATCTTCTTCCTCGTAGTGCTTCCCTATGTCTTCCCACTTTCCATTCACTATTGCGTCTCGATAAAACTGCTTCTCTGCTAAATTACTCACAGTAGGAGTCTCCGAATTCGGCCGCATTATCTCTTATTGGCAAAAAAAGAGAGAAATAAAATAGCAAGACAAAAAAAATGGATTCAAATCTTCTCTTATATATGTACCATTAAGCTGAATGGAATGATGATTTCGCTTGTCTATTATAGAATGCCCTTGTATATATACTGAGGAGCGAGTACAAAGCCAAATGGTATCTATTCTTTGCTTCAATAATAATTCAACTATGTAGAATCTAATGATTATAGTAAAATGATAAAATGGCATTAAGATTAGGTGATGATTGCTTCAGTAATTTATAAAGTTCAAAAAAAATAAAGTCTTATCTTTCATAAAGAAAATAAAACATTTATCCTTAATTTTGATTAAATAATAAAAATAATTAAATTTGTCTTATTAGACCCTTATTTTCATGACACATATAATATTACATGACTTTTATACCCATATTTTCATGTCTGTTTAGAACTTAAATCAGCGAGAAAACAACGAAAAATAGCTAGTAAAAATAGTTTCAAATCCCTTATATTTACAAACGAAATGGTATTTGTTCCTTGCTTCAATATGTTTTAAAGTTCAACTACTTTGAATATAATAAATTTGATAAAGTGATAAAAAAGCACTAGAGCTTAAGCTTAAGTTCCACTATTTTATAAGCTTAAGTGGGTACCATTACTTTGCTTACTAAATTAATAAACTCAACAATTCCATTGTAAGAATAAAATAAAGGTAAAGTGAATCATCCTTCTGCTTTGGAAAAGAGAGATTTTGCTTTGCTAACGGTACGATATGCTTGTCTCTGTCGACCGTCATCGGAAAAAACATAGTACGATAATTTTCTTGAGGGTAGTACTCCATGATTTATTCCAAGTCTTCTTTTAGTGGTACTGCTTTACGATCGTTCAATCCTGTAACGACACCGAATGTCTCCAGTCATAAATTTAATTAACTTCAAAAAAAAAATGAAAAAATGGTTCAAAATAATGTACCGTAGCTGAGTGGAATGGTGGTTTCGCTTGTATATGATAGAATGTTCTTACATACTAAGGACAAAGCCAGACGGTATCTCCTCTCTGCTTTAATAGTTAATAACATTCAGCTATTGCTTCTTGAAATATTAAACGTGACACACGTGAACTTCTAGAGTGATCATCTTGGTCCTTTCACAGTTTTTATGTTCGTTCTTTGTAAAGGAGAAACAGAAAAAAGATAAAGCAATTGCTTTACTTGATAATTATTTTGTTAGAATAAATCGAAAGAGAAAGATATTAGGATAATTAAAGGGAACTTGGTTTCGCTTCTTCTATAAGCTTACTTGAAATACATGTATAAATATATATATATATATATATATATATATATGTATGTATATGTATATGTTCATACACACTCAACACTTTGATTCAGTCCAGTACTTGTAAAAAATAAAAGAAGAATATTCAGGTTTGATAACATCACCGATAATAATAACAATACATATAGTATGAGATTCAAAGCAAACACACTTAAAAAGAATATAGATAGCACGCATTTGAAATGCATATATAGTTTCAAATTAATTTAAATATATGGGCTTCTTCCTGGTACGATTCCATTTCAATGACTTGTAAAAGTCCTTCAAGCTACCCAGAAATGAAGCATACAAAGGAAACTGCATCAATGCGAATAGCACCACCGGAATGAAAGCAGCAACGTAAACGAGAGTGGCAGTCCATCGTCTCTTCAAACGAATGAGGAGCAGAAGTGCAGCCGTGAAAGTTATCATGCTTGATAATACAGAGAAGAAGAGTAAGGTGAAGCCGATCGCCAGCTTCCTCGGAAGAGATTTAAGAAAAGCCTCCGGATTATATGGCGACGTGAGGATAGAGAGAAACATCACAACAGAGCACAAGGAGCTGATCAAGGAGACAACATCCATGACAGTGAAAGCCCAGAAGAGTGGAGAGTGAAGGAAAATCGGAAGACCCTTCTCATTGTTGCCTCCAGGCACCGTGTAAGCAGCGGCAAAGACGACAGTGGCGACGAGAATCGCAACGGTGGAACATGACTCAGATGTATTCTTCATCCATTCTTGAGCCTTCTCAAGTTGCTTCGCATGCTCTTCCTCGAAGAAATCTGACGCAGTTGTCCACTTGTTATTGCGGTGCATAACGTAATGGGACGGCGTTATTTCTTTTACGCGCTGCACAATTCATGCATGGACACAATCAGATAATAATTAGAACATTTTTAGAACATGAATGAAGAAGCAAAGCTTAGTATGTCTTGTCGGAATGGGATTTCAGTGACTAAGATGAAATGTCAGAGATGAGTGTTTGTGATACAATGCCGAGTCAACTCAGCGGAGTGAATGAAATTTGCCAAAGGTCAGGAATTAAAGTGGAAAAATGAAACTAGAAAGGCTGACCTGGAACCATTCTAACTCCTCCTGATATTGGAGAGCAGGACCAGGGCGAGTTCCCCCTCGATAATAATACATGTCGGCAGCATGATGCAATATAGTGTAGCTATAGGTGTCAATCCCTGCAGCCAATTTTTCCACTACCATTTTATCCATACCCAGTATTCGATCGAAGATGTTTCTTCGACGGAACTTTATCGCCGCATGTAATATATTTTGCCCTTTGTCAGTAATGTAATCGACGGCCTGAGGATAATTATCGAGTATTGCGTCCAGAATCTCTATTATTCCATTGCTTGCTGCCATTACTAATGGGGCCTCAGTTCCACTTCCAGTCTTTTCTTTGCTAACGTCGTCATTATCGCCTTTTCCGGCGACTTTATTCTGATCTGTCATGTGATCACGAGCTTTTATTTTGTCTAGTCCTAAGGAAATTGGGGCGTCTTTATGAGTTTTGCAAGTTTTCTTCCAAGAAGTGTCCTGCTTCGCCAGCAACTTGGCCAGTTTAAGTGCTGATTCGTGCTTTCGCTTTTCCTTGTATATTTTCTTAATCGTGGGGAATACTGTGCATGAACATTAAGTACAACAAAGTAAGAAGATATGAAAAGAAAATCAACTATGAATAAAACTTGATCCAACCTTTAATCAAGCCCGTCCAAACAGCATTCTGCATCTTTGAAATTGCTGCAACATATTATATGCTACTTGGTCAGCACATTTTTAGAATAGGGTACTGTACGTGTCTTCAAAACATTATCTCAAATTTTAATGTTAAATGATGTAACATTCATGAAAAAGTAGTGAGATAGTGCCATAAATTCTTACAAATTACAAAAATATATAATTCACTTATCAATTACTTGTCTGGTTCTTTGCTTGTCGGATGTTGTCGTTTTTATTCTTGCCTTTCTCCAGATCTTGTCCCCGATCACCGGACGAAAGCTTTTCTTCTTCATCCTCCTTGTCTTTGTCATCATCATGTGATGGAAGACCTGCAAAACGAATACAATCGAAAGTCACCTAAATATTTCAGAAATGATTCCGGTATGCGTGTGTGTGTATATATAATGATTTTAAAAAAAAAATAAAAAGCTTGTATTTTCGAAAAAATTCCTACCAATATTTCTTTGTAGAAACGATTACTAAAAAAATTATTGAATTTTCGGTAAATAAATTTGCATGAAAGAGGCGTTTTATTTGCATGAAAGATGATTTTATTATTTTCGCAATTATTTATGCAGGTAATTACTAGTATGAATTTTAACAAAATAAAAGTACATTGAAAATTCCCAAGTATAGAAGCTCAGGCTTTATGAATTACGGAGCTGCTGTAAACTAATGTTACTTACAAAAATAGGCGAGTTCGGTGAATAAGCCGGTGGTCTCACTGCTGAAAGCTGATGGCATTAAAGCTAGTAGATTAAAACACGTCATGCCATTTTTTTCCTCTCGTTCAAAAAGTTTTTCTTCCCCGGGGCCATAGTTTTCCTTTGTGCCCAGAAGTTGTTCCTCCTTTTTCAGTAACCAAATAGCCGTTTCTGTACAAAACCAACGCACAATTAATTGAGAGAGATATTGTGGATGTTGGTAAGAGAATTCTATATATAAATAATGAAAGAGAGACGAGACAATACCAAAGTGTTGGCCGATGACAGCAATGTGAAGAATGGAGATGGCATCATTTCTACGGAAGTGACGGTGTAAGACGTCTGCTTCAATTTTTTTAGCCAAGAATTCCACCATATTAGTCTTCCCAAGTGCGGCAGCCCTATACAGCGGAGTTTCCCCCAATTTGTTCCCAATCAAAAGTTGCTTTTCATCTTCAATGGTAGAGTACTGCACGGTAATGTTAACCATGTGCTCCGCTGCCTCAACACAATTGGTTGTAGCCACTTCGTGAAGGGCAGTGTTTCCATGATCATCTTTTGTCGTCAAAGCCTCTAATTTCTTGGATGGATCTGGTACCATTTCAAGTAGAGCTTTGACCAGTTTGGCGTCTTTGCTGGCTGCTGCAAAGTGAAATGCGTTGTCTCCATTGACCGTCAGTGGAGAAAACAAGCAATCCTTATGGCTATCGTAGAATTGCTTGAAGCCTTTCCAGTCTTTTTTTAAGGCCTTCTCATAAGCCTCTTTCGTGTCCTCAACTCTATATGCATCGACTTCTTCCTGCCGGATCTCCAACGCTTTCTCACTTGTATTCATAATTGACGCAGAATTAAATTAGTGTTTTACTGTTATAAATATCTCTTCATTCCAATTTGTCTGACCTGTGATAGCATCCTTTCTTCTATTTATAACCTCTAAAGGAAATGGGTATCTTTGCTTTGCTTAATAAAATAATAAATTACCTCGATCAACCATTATAAGAATAAAATAAAGTTCGAATTGATGGTCCTCCTCCTATTGATAAAAGATTGTACCTCAGAATAAAGATGATAATTATATACTTTGCCCATTATGATAAAAAGCAGCAGGAACATAGAATTATGCCAAATTAAAGGTAAAATTAATCAGCGATCATTAATCCTTGTTCAGAATTTAATTGTGTATCTCTTCAATAATGAATCTATTTTTAGTAAGTAATTAATTTTCTTCTCCCGTGAACGCTTACATTTTTTCTTAAGATATTAACGATACTTCACGATTAATTATGATCTAATTTGGAGCTTTCTACAAAATTTTCACTTGCTGGTTCAGTCCCCCTCGCTCTCTTCATCTTGTTTGTGAATTCCTAATCATAGGTATAGTCCCCATGTTGAATAAAAGATCTTTCAACTTTCAATTCCAGAGAATAATTAATTCTATTCATTAATTAGCAAATAATAATCTTCAATAATCAATTAGTGTAGGACAACTCAACAATTAGACAAAGATAAATATTCTCTTGATTGACTTAAAAAGGACTAAACAAAGAGCAGGGCGGATTCCAGGTTATGTTGTTTGGCCTTGGCTTCAGTGTGTGTTTCACGTGTACTTTTGAATCAATTCTTAAGGGATTTCTTCAAGAAAGGAGATATGCAAAGGGAAATGATATTTTCTCATCAAGAGTAATTGGTCGCAAAATGTAAATGGCAATAAAGCAATCAGTGTAACAGGTTTATGCAATCGACAGATAATCAAATCATAAACTTTACTTAAATTGTCACTTGAAATCCATTTTTTATTTCATTCCCTGTTAGTTTCTGCCTTATGCCCCATTTCTTCTCTCTTTAGATGCTTAAATGCACTTTTGCAAAAGTGATGAAATGGTTAATTTATTGCCTAATTAAACAATAAAGGACTTAGTGGTAAATAATTTTCATAATTTTTAAAATTATGTATTACAAGTTTTAATTATCAACACAACCAAAATTACAATATAAATATTTTTTGAGATGAATTTTAAAATATCAAAACTTTAGACATGTATCATTATTTTTACTTCCTTTTATTCATTGTTATTAGTAAATAATAGATTAATTTTTTTATTATGTGTTACAGAATATGACACATATATTTTGCTTTATCGATAAATAAAAACATATAAAAAATATTTTTAATGGATCCTTTAAAAAAAAATTGTCATATATTTTATATATTTTTTATTGTTAGTATTATGATAAGTCGATAAATTTTAAAATAAAAATGTTTAGTTTAAAATTATATAACAAAACAACTTGTGAAATTTAACTAAAAATCTTAATTACTTTTTTACAAATTTTGTAATATAAAATTCAGTAAAAGTGGTTTGTTTGGCAAGAATTTTAGCAAGCCTTAGAGCCTTTTAATTACTGATGATAGTGACCATATTGATGCTAGTGATGATAGTGATGCCAGTTACTAAGTTTTTATTAATTATTTGAATGATTACAGTACAATGAGAATCTACTGGTATTTATACAAATCTAAGAAGGGTCTGGATTAATGTAGAAGGCTACACTAAGCTTACACAACTCATTCCTTACTGATTAAGCAAAATTACAGAAAATCCCAGTCTTATTCTTAGCACACATTTGGGAATACATACCAAATGTCAGTCACTCAGTGCTTCTTTCCAGGAAGATTCTTCTTAAGTGTCTTGTATAAATCCTTCAAACTTCCCAGAATTGAAGAATACAAAGGAAACTGCATCAATGCAAATACCACGACTGGAAAGAAAGCGGCAACGTAAATCATTAATTGTTGCAATCAATGGCCTCTCCAAACCAATAATAAGCGGAAGTGTAGCCGTGAAAGTTACCATTGTTATCAATGCAGAGAAGAATAGTAAACAGAAGCCAATCGTCAGCTTCCTCGGAAGAGAGGAAAGGAAATCCTGAGGCTGAAACTGCGACGTGTGGACAGAGAGAAACATCACGACTGAGGACAGGGAGCTAGCCAAGGAAACAACATCCATGATAGTGAAAACCAAGAAGAGAGGAGTGTGGAGGAATATTGGAAGACCATGATCGTTGGAGCCTCCAGAAACGGTGTAAGCAGCCGCAAAGACAACAGTGGCGACGAGAATCGCGATGGCAGAGCTTGACCCCGGGATGTCCATCCATTATGTGCACTCTTGAGCTGTTGTCTATGGTTTTCATCGAATAGATCTTTTGCAGTTATTCTATCCTCGTTGGCGTGCATGGTATAATGCGAGGGCATTATTTATTTTACACACTGCATAATCCATGCATGCATGGACACAATCAGACAGTCACAACTTTGATGCTAATGTAAAGATTATTACAACAACGGAGCGGAAATCAGCATCTTGCTAGATTTCAGACTAGTATCAATTTGAACCGAGAGTTGTTAGCAAATAAAATAGATATGAAATATTATAAAATAGAAATTTTTATATGAAAGAATTCCTATTTTATAAAATAGAAATTCGGTGGAAATTAAAAAAGTAATGATAATAACAGCTAACCTCACCTCCAACCAGTCTAACTCTTCCTCATATTGGAGAGCCGGACCAGGCGGGCGGATTCCTCCGCGATAAAATTCCATGCCAGCAATATACTGTTGCCATTGTTGTCAATTATTGAAGGCAATTTGTGCACTGACATTGCCAAACTCTTTATGCATACGAAGATTTGATCTTCACGGTACAGTGTCGCCACATGTAATACGTTTGGCCTTCTTAACTGTCGTAATCAACTGTCTGAGGATGATAATCGAGTGTCTCGTCAAAAAACTTAATAATTCCATTGCTTGCTGCCATAATTAATGGCGCCCCAGTTCTCTGTTGAGGTTATTTCTTCATCGCCTTCCCACTTTCATCAATTGATGATGAACTTGATTTCTCTGTTGAGGTTATTTCGTCGTCGCCTGTGGCTTTCTCTTTACCATTTTCATCACTTGTCCTTGGCGGTTTCTTGATTCCTCCATTTCCTGGTACTAATGAAATTGTGGATTCGTTTTCTTGGTAAATCATCTTCATCAAAGAAAGATCTTGTGGTTTCCAAGAAATGTCTTCCGGCACCAACAATTTGGCTAGTCAAGAGCCGATTCATGCCTTCTCTTTCCTTTCCATAGCTCCTTAATCATTGGCCGTCCTGTGGTTGAACAATACAATTAACAAATTTTATGCAATCCCATTTCAATAAATAAATTAAAACACCAGCCATCAAGTGGTAACTAAGCTAGTTCAAAGTGAAATTATTCATTGTATAAGTTTTTCTGAGCTTACATTTCGAATATTTTAACTGTGTACAATTTCATATTTCATGGTCGTCAAGATTTATTCCTTTAATTTTATTATTTTGTTGATAATGAATGACCATTTTGCAATTTTCGGATAGAAGCTAAGATCACAAGTTTCATAGAATAAAAATTTGATCTAACCTTTAATCAGGCGTCCCCGTGTAACAATCCACATCTCTGAAGATCCTGCAGCAATTAGAAACTACTTGGTAGTTTTCATTTTCAATTTATGGAATGCTAATGAAGATGCAGTATGAACAGAACAAATTTCTTTCATAGTTTCACTTATCACTTACCTGACTTACCTCTTTGCGTGGCGGATGTCATTGTCATGCTTGCCAGTCTCCAAATCTCGTCCCTGACTTGATGGAATCTTTATCTATATCTACTTGTTTCTCGTGCGGAATCTTTCCAAGATCTGCAAAAAGAGATGCAATCGCATTCAACAATATTTAAAATCCTAAATTTATAGAAATGCTTCTGTGTTATAAAAGCAATTATATAATTAGTGTGAAGACCATACAAGAATGGAAGAATTTCTTCAATGTGCCGATGGGGCTCGTACTCTTTGAAAGCAGATGGCATTAAAGCTAGTAGGTGAAGACATGTCATGTTGTTATGTTCCTTTTTTTGTGCAAGTTCTTCGTCCTTTTTCAGTAACCAAATAGCCGTTTCTATATTAACAACACAGGATAGTAATTGCAACTGTGCAATTCAATATATACATATATACATGTGCATTTCAAGAATGGGGATATTCACTGAAGGTAATGAAATATTTATACGAAATGAAAGGGAGATGAGAAAATACCGAAGTGTTGGCCGATGACAGCAATGTGAAGAATTGAGATTTTATCCCTTCTTCTGAAGTGTTCATGTAAGACGTTTTCATCAATTATTGTAACAAAATATCGCACGATTTTCGTCCTCCCAAATGCAGCAACTCTGTATAGCGGGGTCTCCTCCAAGTTGCTCCGACTCATAAGTTATTGAAAATTAAAATCTGATTGTGAAAAAATAATTAATAAAATTTTAAAAAAATTATCAAAATAATTCAAAAAAAAAAATTTATTGTATTCATCATTTAAACTTAATCTCCTTTTGATATAAAATAATGGCTGTTTGAAATAACTTAGTCATTTATTACAGCTATTATTAATAATTTAATTATATTTTAATCGAAAAAAATAAATTATCTATTTAACTAATTTATATTTCTCTAAATTCTTTTTATAGACTGTTTGCCTGTGTCTCTGAATTTCAACCGACAGTTTGCTGCGTCCGCACAATTTGTGGTGGCGACTTCGTGAAGGGCAGTGTTTCCATGAACATCGTTTGCCCTCAAAGCCTTGGATTTTCCGGAGTGATCCGGAACCATGTCAAGCAAATCTTTGAGCAGCTTTGGTTTGCACTGGTGGCTGCAATGTGAAATGAGTTGTCCCCGTTGATCGTCAGTGCAGATAACAATGCTTCCTTGTTTCTTTCCGTAGTAATTCTTGAAGCCTAGCCAGTCCTTTTTTGAGGCTTTCTGCTAGGGCTCTCTCATATCTTCAATGCTATATTTTGCTGCACCAACTTGTGCCTGGAACTCCAACTCTCTTTCCATCTCGCTCTCTCAATTGATTGTAGTGATGAAGAATTAAGTGTTTGTTCGTTAATAATTTCCTCCAAATAGGTGACCGCATTCTTTATAACTTCTATACGAAGTGGGTATCAATTTTTTTTTGCTCACTAATACAGCTTAACCATTAATTATAAGAATAAAATAAAGGTAAAGTTAATCACCTCCTTGTTTGAAAATCATATTACAAAAAATACTGCAATTAACTTTGCCTTAGGGGCACAAGAATCAGTAATCATCACAAAATAAAGGTCATTATGCTTTGACTTACAGAGTTTTATTAAAAAAAAAAAAAAAAAGGAAGAAGGATATATTAAAAAAAAAGATAGTTAATTAGGGATTGTTCTTTTTTCAAAGTCATGAATCCCTTCATAATAAGTCTACTCATAATGAGCCATTATCCTTTGTTAGTGTTCAAATTTTTGTTAAAATCCGAACTCGCATCCCCATAAACAGAGGATTGTTCAAATAAAATTTGCACCACGCTGTGGTTGTTATCAAAGCTCAATGATCTATCCTCTTGTGTAATTTTTGCTACTGTTTAGCAATTACGGATCTACATCCCATTGCTAGCTAGCTATATTGAATTTGTTCTCAAGAAATTGTTGATCTTATTGGCGTATCAGATGTATCTGGTTTGTGTGCAATCCGAGATTAAATGGAATAAACGCCTACAAGTTTAAGTACGCATAAATTTGCACTCTGTTCTGTAATATCTTAAAACAAAAGATTGCAATCTGTTCTCTCATGTTCAAGCCCATGTCATTATTACATACATATATATATATTATGAAGGCAGCAACATATCGAAGTCATCTTAAGTTATGTAATAAAAGCAAAAGGAAGGATGCGAATTTGTGGGCAAGCTCACGGCTTCAAGAGGGAGCTTCCTTCCTTGATGAGAACAAAGACGGCGCCAGCATCTCCCCGTGAAATCCGAAGATCTTCATCGAGGTATGTGGTTAGCAACCATGATTGAGCATTGGTGTTTGAGATAGGGAATTTCAATGGCGGTTGGTTAGATATGGTCTTAGCAAAAGATGAAGCTGTGTCTTGGACAGAAGTAAGTATGCCTTTGAAGGGTGTGAGATCAATCTTCTGTCCTAAGAATTCCACATTTTCAGGTAACACAATTGAGTCCGTTACCTGAGGAGTCCCAATCACACCTTCTTCGAACTTGATCTGAAGAGAGAAGGCGAATAGAAAGAGGACATTTAGTGCTGAATCAAATGCTACAAGTCTCATTACTGAGTAAACAGAACTTTGATCTTCAAAGGCATTTAGAATCATAAGATAGTGTTTTCCCCAACTCAAACGGCCGCAACGACCAAAAGACTTGCACATTGTCAATTTCCAATTCTCACAGGTGACTAAATCAATTATTAGAGAGTTAATCCAGACATGATAAAATTAATGCAACAACAAACCTGCACGCGTTTGGGACTTCGGACTTCAAACTTGGCATTGGTGGTAATGGAAGTTGTAGAAAATGGCCCAGCAAACCTGATAAAATTCTCGACGGTGAAGTTCTCTGAGTCAATTATCTGTGATATCTCCTCGACCCTTGCCAATGGTAATGTACCCCTTGACAATAAAGGGAACAAACCTGAAAAAGATGTGTACCTGCATGGCCACATATAATTCTCAAGTCAATACTTGCATGAATTCTACATTAAAAAGCATAAAGCCAGCTGTAGTTTCAGACTTCGTCCACTACCAAGAAAATGTACTTCTTTTGCTAGCACAATTGAAATCTTGATTTTTTGGCCAACAGACTTAACATGGTTTCTTTGAAATTTTTGGAAACTGCAAGCCTAAAGTCTAGCATCCGCATCATACTAGTTTCAAGGCAGAGTGATAAGTTACAATCAAAATTGCAGGATTCTTAGGTTGATTATTAATTTGATCTAAATTGGGCGGATAACAACTTCAAAAAGGTAATCCAAGCAAGCCAAAATATAGCACTGGTTACATTCCCTTCTGGGTATTTTTTTGTTAAAAAGTGTATATATCAAAGATTTTTATCTTGAATTATTATACTGCATCACGGTGTCTCCTCAAATTTTCAAACAACTTAAATGACAGATGATTGTTGCTACACAAATTTTTCACTATCATATGATTTTTACTTTGCAAAATTTTCACTGTCATCTGGGATCATCATACAGAAACATATATATAAACCAAACCGACACAAATTCTAATTCTCTGTACCAGCAAATAAGATTATAATTGATTCCAATATCTTCAAGCTGCAAGCCAGTTTGTGATCAGATTTCAACCTCCTCGGAGATTATAACCAAGATTTTTGTTTCAATTTCATAACTACAGCTACTTGAGATAGTCTTATTGCCCTCCAGAAATCTTATTGACAGAATACTGATTTGAATTTCCCACAGTGAAAATATGCCAATATATGAGCGTGCAAATAAAGTGTTAAAAACTCCAGTTTCCTTGCAAGAAATTGCTCTCAGTTTGGTTCTACAGAAAGGACGAATGGAAAGAAATTAAACCAATAAAGTAAAATCTCCCGCGTTATTTTCTTCCCAATGTCACAAAATTCAGCTCAACTAAGGTAGTTAATTATATATCGTTGACTAAGCTAACTGATTATATGAACTTCAAATAAACCAAAGTTCCAATTTTGCTCAAGTACTAAGTAAATATTCAAATACCCAAATTCAACAATTTCCAAATTCTATTCCTTTCCCTAAGATTTCTCATCAACCAAACAGAAAAGCAAAAACTTACGCAAGAATCCATTTTCCATTAAGGAGAGTCAAAGCTTCAGTTGGCGCAGCAGTCGGATTCTTGGCCTCGAGCTGTGTAATAAGCTCAACGATCTCAGCTCTTGTCTCACTCGTCGCACTCAATCCACGATCGGTGCCATAAAACGAATCCACTAACGCTTTCTTCAAATTATCAATCTCCGCCAGTTCCTTTGGCTTCTCCTCCTCCACCACCGCAACAGAGGCAGCACCGGATGCAACGGAGTCAACATTTTCCTCCTTATCAGGGCCCCACTCGTCGTCGTCCACGACCCGAGTCAAAAACAAAGGCCGGGACCGAGTGAATTTCTGGATTGAACTCAAGGAATTCTTGGTAACTTTCTGGGAATTTTTTACCGAGTTCAGAGGAAGAATTGAAGTTCTTGTATGGAGTTGATGGTGTGGCGGGATTTGTGAAAGAGTCTTGCATGGGAATTGGTTAACTTGAGTTAGTGAAGCCATTGGCTTTCAAAAAACTTGATCTTTGCTCAACTGAAATACACGCAGAACACCAGAACAGGAAAACGAGAGCAAGCTAAGTCAGTATTAAATTTTGCACAAAATTTCGCACCAACCAAAGTTGTCCGAAATATTAACCGGCTTGGAGACGACTCTGTCCCTGCATTTAACTGCATTATTTGCCGTGATCGTGAGGGCAATATTGGATTCGGAGATTGCATTGCACAAACATCTGTCGGGACTCCCAGAGGGTTTTGGACACGTGGACGTGAAGTTAGAGGACAGAGTTGGAAGATGGGAAGAAAATAAATAAAACAAACAAAGATCACGTGAGATTTGAGGCAGGAAAAAAATTGGTATTTTATTTTGAAATTGGTAGTCATATTTTTTAGGTGGTAGGAATCAACTCTAGAATCTTCTGCCATGTTTTCCTACCATTTCTATCGGTTTCCATTCGTTTTCATTTTCACACGTAATATCTATCTCGTCTTGTAGCTTATTGTAGTCGTATTAGGATTATTTTTTAATTTTTTTAATTTTTAATATAATAATAATATATATTATAATTAATAATAATTAATTTATATTATATTTTAATATAATTTATTAATTAATTTTATATTTTATAATATAAATTAAAATTTTTAAAATATAATTTTAATCGATTATTATTAATTACAGCACGTTAATATCTATTTAAAATAAAAAAATTATAAAAAAATTCTATCCCTTTTGTAATAATGATCAGGACAACAATTTTTATTTTTGATATATTATTCTTTATCAATAAAAATTATATTTTAAAAATTCAATTAAAATTTTTAAAAACTCAAAATTATCCCAAATTTCTTGTTTGTAGATAATGACGTGTACAAGTAGCACCTTGAATTGGAATTAACATATTTTTCAGAATTATTGGTATATTTATAATTACTCTATTTTTATTTAATTTTGAAATATAAATATTAATTTCTATTATTTATATAAATGATAAATAATTTTATTTTTAATAGTAATTACAAGTTAAAAATTAGAACATCCCAATTTTAAAACGTATCCTACATTTGGATCATGAGATTTGAACGGACGGAAAGGATGAGCAACATACATTTATTTTAATCTCTAGAGGATTCCGTACGGCGTTTTGTTTGCGATGGTGCGACACGTCGTCTTTATAATTTTTTGGGTAGACGATATGCCGTTTGTAGATACAAAACCATACCGACACGTTGCTCCTTTCTTTGATATAGACTTGAGCCTTGGATTGAACAAGCACCTATTGGGACGTGTTGTGGGTCAAGTGTCAATCGCAGCTGGCCCAATTGTAAGTACAAACCCTCAATTCTTGGGGTTGTTGCGCCATACAACAACCCTCAATTCGTGCGAAAGAAGGGACCCAGAAAAACTTACAATCATAGATTTACAAAGACTGCCAAACCCCAAGCATGATATCATCCGCTCTCTAAATTAAAAAGCATGAAGGTGAGCTTTCGGGGCTGGCTTAGGACTTACCATGGCTATGGCGTCCACGTTAGCGGTCTTGTAATTGATTGGACTGTTTAGACCAATCACTCGTCCAAACTGCAGATAAACATAAATATTGTAATGAGAATATATGGCTGACTAAAACTGACTAGGATGCCAATAATTTGAATGAAGAACTAATTAATTAACTTATAATCGGGAAACTATGATTGTGACAATGATGATACACCTTCTTTGTTAGGGATTGAAGTCACCCAAAGGACTAAGCCAACTCTTACTTTTAATCCTGTATGCATAAGATGGATACATGCATGTAACATAAGCTAGGTTTACGATTATTCTGTTGTTTCGTACTCGCAGCGATTGCCATTTGGCAAGTCATCGGTACATGCGCCATCTTGAACGGCTTTTGACTCAATTTTTGGTCGGCGGACAATCGGTACAAGAATACAAAATCTCATGCTAGCCACTAAAATACTTCGCAAAACTGTAAAGCACTCCCATTTCCCCCTCTTCTTCTTCCTTTTTGTTCTCTGCTTCTCCTTCTATTTTGTCCTGGTTTGCTTCTCCAAATTCTTTTCAAGCTGGCCATGAGCTTACTGCCTCAGTATTTATTGTCATCTTTACAACTAAGCAACAATCTTGCTTTCTTTGGATCCTGTTCTGCACTTTATTTAAACTCTTTCGTATTGTCGTTTTCATTTCAATGAATTAAACAAGAGCTGGGGGTTTTATTTCAATCCTTGAAGAAACTCACGAGACTTACATGGATGCACTAATCAGTTCTGCACCCTGATCCAATTCAAAACAGTATGTCGTTTTTAATATTATCAAAAAAAAACTATATTTCTCGAGTTCTTTTTATATAGTATTTGTGTTTTCTTTAGTATCCTGAGTTGTTTTTGGGTTCTGGGTATGCGTGAAAATGAGTCTACTCAGTGTAATATTGCAGGAATCGCGTGACAGAGAAAGAGAGACGAGAACGATTCTGGCTTTTCTGAGGGAAAAAATGGACGGTGGTGACCGAATCAGAAGGAGAAGAGGAGGTCTAAAGGAATGGCTAGGATTAAAAAGCATGGGCTGTTGTGGGGCCACTTGGGGTTTGAGACCAAACACGATTAACCCGAGCGACTGCGAAGGCGAAGAACAACGACAAGAAAGCCAACAGCAAACGGAGCAACGGGAACCAAGTCAAGAACAGGAAATTAACGCGGGACCGGACCTGTCCGAAAACATATCGGATCCAAGCTGCGTGGTCCGGGTTCTGCCAAGTTCGGGTGGAATGAATCTAGCGGCGGCTTTGGCAGCAGAGCGACATTTCCGGGCAGCTGAAGGAACTAACGTGGCGAGTCCCACTGCTGATAACATCAACCACAATACTGTGGGTCCCGTGGGAGCAGCACCCGAAACGCCGTTGCGAGTATCGTTGATGAGACTGTTGGCGGAAACGGACGGATGTGATGGGGAGGAGAAAGAGGGAGGAGTGGGGAATGATTCAGTGTGCTGCGTGTGCATGGGGAGAAAAAAAGGTGCAGCATTTATCCCGTGTGGGCACACTTTTTGTAGGGTGTGTTCGAGGGAAATGCATTTGAATCGAGGCTCTTGTCCCCTCTGCAACCGCTCAATCCTCGAAATTCTCGACATTTTCTAATGATCGTCTTTAATCAACGGTGATGATGCATCGAGGTTCATGTGGGATTGTATTGATTGAAGAGTAGTTCTAAGAAATGAAACTTTCCCATTTTAAAATTAGTGTAATACGAGCTTAAGGAGGAATTAGTCTTGCTTAATTATAGATTCTGAGGTAATCATTCAATATTAAAAAACTCTCTTAAATTCGTTATCATTTGACTTTCTTAATTCATCGTCTAAGCAAAGATGATAATATAGATTAATATTTATTTTATAATATATTAAAAGAATTTTATTTTTTTCTTTAACATTGTGATTACATTATTGTAATTATATAATAAAATTAATGACGCTAAGTTTGGACTATCATCTACAAGCTTACTAATTTTCATTTGGGCTTACTTCAAAAATAAAGTCGGCCCAAAACTGTCGGGTCTCTGCCCAAATTAGAACAAATTTAATTTGTTAAATTTTGAGAAAGTTTAAATAAAATAATTTTATTACGTTATTATTATTAATATAATAAAATTATTTTATTTATTATTTTTAATTAATAAAATAATTTTGTCACGTAAATATAATTAATATAATAAAATTATTTTATTAAATTTTTTAAAATTATAATATGATTTAGTCAAAGTAATAAAATTTTTATGTTTATACACGTGGTGATAAAAATGTGCATGGATGTATCTATGCTGTATAAAATAATCAATATCTATGTACTTACATACGTACAAATATATTTATAAATTTATACTCAAATTTTTGTGTCAATCTTATGGTTGAAGTTAATTATAAAGAAAGAGAAATAAATTTTATATGAAACACATCTCTCTCGTAAAATTAGTTATTTTTGTAACAAAAAGTCTGTTATATACATACATACATGCATGCATACATAAATAGAGAAAGACTTTTGGGTCAACTCTTATCATAAAAGATTCCGAATTCGTCGTATTTAAATAGTAACTAAAATTCCTTTTTAGTGATAAAGACATATTTCAGGTGAAAAGAAAGGATTAAAAAGAGAGAGAGAGAGAGAGAGAGAGATCCAATAATCTCCCTAAGGATATTAAACGAAGAATATTGATAATGATAGAAGGAGCTGCATGCTCAACCTTTAAATCTCTTTTAGGATCTTAATTACGTTCAAAATAATGCCCATAATCTTTAAGACGTGCGCGTGTGAATATGTGTTGGTGATGTGTGTGTGTGCGTGGGCCAGTTCTTTTAAAGTCGGCAGCATCGTGTGCCATGGATAAGCACGACTTCGTTGAAATCTTGGCGAAGAACAAATTATGACAGAACAAGAAATAATTACGCGGCAGAACTGAAAGCTCGTGATTCTCTAGTCATTTGACTACAATGACTATTTATTCTCTAGCCATTGAAAGCTCGTGATCTTTTTTAATATTTATTGGAATCTCAGTGGTCTCGGCAATATGACATGTACATACATGGACTATTTTCTATTTCATTTTCACCCGCATTTTCTCATGCTTTCCCGGAAATGGCGAAGTTTGCAACTCTCACGTTTGGTGTATGTGATATTGTCCCCAAAAAACTCGTTTCTCGATGTTAATTGCACAAAAACAAAGCATGATTTTGGAAATCAAACGTGGGTAAATTGCCAAATTGTGCTTTAAAAAATGAGAATCACATGTCATTTCGATATCATTAATTAGGAATGTTTTATCGTAATCACTTTTCAGAGATCCCATCTTAAGCAAATTTCACTTGATTAAGAATCTCTCTAATTTTAGAATTATTTTATGTTTCGATTTAACTGAAATTAAAATAAAAATTATTTCTTAAGCTTTATATTGCATTACCGACCAAAGACTGCTTAGGATCCCAACTACAGAACTTTACATGGAATATATTAAAGGAACAATTATCATAATCAACCACCGAGGTCGGCTATAATTCTTCTAAATGAATATTTCAAAATTCGATTTGTTCTTCAACTAATCTTCAATACCTAATCACATGCACGTTGAAATTTTTAAATAGAGCCCATTTCGGATGTATATTCCATTCAACCATAAAACTCTTTTTATTGCAGCACTGATCAAATAATTAGTCAATCACATTTTTGAAAAACAAAGGTTAATCATATGATTAAATCGTATCAGTGATGGCCCCAGATCTGATTCAGGTTACAACGAAGATCTTAGAGTTTGACCTTTGGATTGATTCCTGATAGTTTTCATGATTTGGACCTACAAATAATGAACAACTGTACCACTCGATAGAATTGTAATAGCAGGCCAAGTTCATGCCTTGGTGTTTCCACTATGATCAGCTGGTTAAATATGTTCTCTTCTTGTAAGAACCAATGACACGTGCACACACTCTTATGGCAAAATAAGTGTGTTTTATTTTTCTAGATTTATCGAGAAATGGCAAACGGATAGAGCCAAGATGATAACTGTTGGATCGGTATGGGATGCAGTAATCACATCCAATTCGGATAATATATTGTAGCAAAACAGTGCGTGTGCACTGTGCTTGTTTGTGCCAATTGGGTATTTATGGTTACAAAAACTATTCATTACTCATGTTCAGGAATGCATGCCGTAGAAAATTTTGCAAAAAAGTGGCACGAACGATAGAGTTCTGAAGGTTCAGATTGCTTTTTTTTTATTATTTTTTTTTCCCTTTTTAACGCTAAGAAACTAGACCCAGAAAAAGAAAAAGGAAAAAGCAACAAAAAGAAAGAAATTATTCGGGAATTTTGAGCCCACAGACATACGAAAAAAGCAAGCAAAGGGGAAGTTTCAAAGAATCTGGAGCTTGATCCTGGAGAGCCAATGAATTACGATTAGAAATTTGTGTTTCGACAGTACACGAGCAATGCTTGATTTGCAATAAGAAATATTATTATAAGTGGATGCTGAGTACTCATTACTCGTAAGAAGGTAGGCTTGAGTTATCAGGTGATAGTTCTGCATCTCCCATTTCAATGTATGGTTTGATAGTGGTACAAACTTTCGAAGAGGTGAGCTACATTAACAGCTAATCTTGAACTCATGTCTATATCAAATCTAGCAAAAACCCAACTCAAATTCATGTCTTGCTTTTAAAACATATATATATATATATATATATATATATATATATATATTCTCATAAATACTAAATAAGTGCAATCCATTCATAAAGTTAAAGTAGAGAAAGCGTCGACCATAACATTAAAAGGTGGTTGTCTTGTCCCATATTCTCTATCACAAGCGTAGTTCAAACTAGTGTGGTAGATAGATCGAAGTAGGGAATTAGATTTTGTTTTCGTTATGTTCTATCAATCTTTTATTCTTTCACTTGATGAAAAGACACCCACTTCAAATACTCAATGCCAAGGAAGAATAAATAAGGTCATAATCTTACCACTCCCAGCAAGCACTGACGAAAGGGAAGAAGTTCATAAGCAACACCCAAGAATAAACATCGCATGTGGCTTTGAGGGTCCAATTCTTGTCAACTTACGAAGCACATAGATTCTCGTCAAGTAAAGGGTTTCTTTTAATGTTAATAACTTTAAGAGTAAACGACTTAAACTATTCTGTTAAACTAAAATTTTGCCTTTTGCTACCTTCTTTACCGTAAACTAGTGAACATGCTACCACTTTCAGTTGCTCTTCTTCTCCTACATTTAGAGCATCAATGTCTTCCTTTCTCGTCCTAATAATAAAGCAATAAAAACAAAGGAAAAACCAAAGTCTCGACGGAGCACAATAATGTACATGCTGTAACACCATTAAAAAAACTGACCACCGTACCAAGAACTCGAAGTTCGTGACAAACCTTCTCCTATCTCTATATTTACAACTCATTATAAAGAAGTAATGAATCACGATTCAATACCCACCTTCGCTCGTCTTTCCACAATTATTCATTTGCTAGTCCATAAAGGAATTTGTATGCTCGTGAGTGATGACAGAAAGTAAGCATCAAGCAAGAAAAAGCTAGCAACCTATAGATAGATAGCTAGCTATGTCCTCGATCTCGATGATGCCTTTGTTTTAAGTGCGCATGATAGATATAGGATTAGACAGAGTAGTGCATTGTCCCACGTCTTTCTTACAATCTTTCACTCATGTTCACCTCCCACTTTCTCCATTTTCTTTAATTCGTTGCATGCTTTGTCTTCTCTTTAATTTCAAGAAACCATGATTAATGCCATTCTACTGCTATCATATTTTGCCATAATTAGGTAAAAAAGAATGTCACTAAAGAAAAAGAGAATCGAATGTAAAGTAATTTAGCTACTTGATGAATATATAATCAATGTTCTCAGCTCGGGTTACTTCATTCACAGTCATGTACAAGTTCATATCTTATAGACATGCAAAGATTTGAATATAAAATAAAATTGTAATCAAAATACAAACCTTTAATAATTCATAAATCTATTTTTTTCTAATCCTTAATTTGGACACAAAAACATAATCAATCAATAGCATTATTGTTAGCAATTTGGTTGAATTCAATTTCATTTTCCTTTGCGAAATCAAACGTAATGTTATTAATGGTAGGGTTAAACAACATTTCACCTTTGCTTGTTGATTGTGATCAATTTCTTTATAGCAATTGCTTGAATACATACTAACCCCTCTTTTACGAGTTATGACAATGATTTCATTATCAAAATCACAGAAAAAGTACTTTTCAAAAACATTTTTAACATGAAAAGGTAATAATATGTAAAGGGTATACAATCTGGCAAACGGGGGCGCCACCCTCTTTTTTGGCCACCAAAAACTGAGTCGACTGGTCGATCCATGTTCATCGTATTCTGAATAATATGTGCGTTAGATACTCTTTCTCCAATATTAAACACCGCCCCCCCAACTTAATTAATTTATTAAATTACCCCATAAAAATAATATTGATGCAAAAGAGAGGCAGCTTACTAGATTTCCATTTCTTTTTTTTTTAAAAAAAAAAAAATCTAATCCTCAACATAAAATGCATACAACAATCTTAGAATTATTTTAATGAAATCATAGAGTGGCGGCCACTGCAGGGTTACCAGGCAAAGTTCCAAGAAAATAAAGAAGGCAAAAGGATGAACAGCCACCGGGGCAGGGTCCCACGAAAGCAATTGTAAATAATAATAATAAAAACAAAGAGAGATGAGATGAGAAGGGAAGAGAGGGATAATCAATCTCGTACTGACGATCACAACTCTTGCTCAAGATAGACTGAAATAATTTTATTACGTAAATATTATTAGTATAATAAAATTTTTATTAAAATTTT
>CP135572.1:5629833-5806718 GCA_032401905.1 Swietenia macrophylla
TAGAAGAAACAATATGTAACCAATCACAATGCATGAATGACATTTTGGTAGCTAATGTTACTACAAAGGAACAAAAGCAGGCTACTGATAACATGGTCTAATATGCCACCAAATTTTTGCACTCAAGACGAAGGTTTCATTTGGTATTGAGATGTGGTGACTTTTAACTTTGCTTTCAAAGCAAAGTAGAATCACCGTAATACCAGACGAAGCCCAAGATTGCACAAACATATGGCAGAAGTTACTATTGTGGTACTGCAAAATCTAACAAGCATATATGATACCTTTCTTGCTTTCATATCTATCTCAGCCTATCTAGCAGTTAATGTCCAGTTTAAAAGCTCATAATAATGCTGTTATACCTCCAAAGCAGAAAACCAATTTAAAGACCCAAATGATGATTTTTTTCAACCTCCAACACACAGTCTGAAAAGGTTCATCATTACTCACGTTATGTACTTCGTCACTTTTTTAATGATATCTTCACTTTTTAATGATGTTATTAATAGCACAAAAGGAAATTGCAAATGGAGAACGAAATATATGCTGCAAAGATGGGTAGAAAGGGGGTGACTTCTTTAGTGACAGCCAGTGGGTTTTGGGGTAAGTTCGAAGGTGGGCAGGAATATTAGTGTTAAGAACTGATAGCAAGTTGTTATAATGATGATTTATACAATCAAATGAAACCAAGATAAGCTCATATAGACTGCAACATATCTGGAACAAAGGATAAGGATACAAAAGAAACTATGCCTGGAGCTAAACCGAAATCACCTGAACTCAGTCGAAACAAATAATCAAGAATTCAGTCTATTTTATTCCAGTATTCTCGTTCCAACCCAGACATGGCCGTTGAAGAAGAAACAAGAATCAGAGTGCTAGACTAAATAATAATTTGGACATAAACCTAAATCACCAAAATTCAGTCACATCAAATAATCAAGCAAGCCCTGCAAAAACCAACTCAGTGAGACAGAGAAGTAACATAAACCTCACAGAGCACAGAGCAGACTAAATTCCACAATAACAGCGAGTAATTGCATAAGAAGCGTAGAACATGCATTGGTTTACAAACTCTGTTCTTTATAACTAAACAGATCCGACAGATTTCAAAAGCTCATCTAAACAACTAGCCTTTTAGGTAATAAAAGAATTGCAAAAAATATCAGTTATGTTCCACAGAACTTACATGTATTCATTGTTGATTAGATACTTAAAGAGATAATGTTACTATACATGATTGTCAATCCAAACATAAACAACATTCTTATAGGAAATTTAGGTGATTATATACTTGTAAAAAATGTAAATTCTATCAAATAACATAACTGCAAAAAAAAATTTCCATTTCGACAATCATCGGTAAAATAATGAAATTTATTGAAAAAGACGAACAAAATCAGCTGAAATCAATATCGTACCTTGCTTCCATCAATGCCAAACTGAAAAAGCTGGATCCCATTCGCTTTCAGGAACTCACTATTCAAGTCCGGATAAGGCTCAGGGCACAAATATCTAAGAAAATAATAAAATATGTAATCATGCAAGAAAAAAATTTATTTCATAGTTGGAATATTTGAATATCTCCAATGTTTGTTTACAAATATAACTCCTAAGTTCCAAACTTGAAATTCTATTCAAGTATTATTGCAAGTCTGTGATAAAATATCTGAATATAACCGAGAAGGAGAAGAAATTTTCCGTCGAAAATGTTTTCAATGAGAATGGACAAGAATTCTCATCCTAACGCATTAATTATCAACCCCCTAAAAAAACCGCAAGAGATTAGCAGAAAATTTACTCACATGACAGAACGGAGCCCTAGGGACTTCAAGAAGCTGAAATTGGCAGAATCAGGAAAACCAGACCGGAAGATGCCGTTATCGACAATCGCAAAATTAAACGGCGGCACTAACAATTCTTCATCGTCTCTCTCATTCTGGTCAATTCCGTTCACCGAACCCGGCGACTTCTCCGTCCGACTTGCCTCCATTCCAGAGCCAATCTCTCCACCAAAGCCGTCAACTTTCATATCTTTCCCGCCAAAAATTTTTAAAAAATTGAATTGCAATTCTGATTTTGATAAGAATTCCAGTCGTGGTACAGAGAATCTCGCGTAGGATCTCTGGATGTGAATCTCAGAATCCTCGCCTTTTATACAGTGCCAAAAAGGCAGATTTTAGACGCGGGGGGTGGTGTGCTTCGGCGTACATAAAAGTTTTTATTTAAAATTTTATTCTTTTTTTAATATTAAAAAATAGTGATTGTTGAATATTGATAGATACGCAAAGGGGCCATCTCGTGGTCAAAAGCGGTGCACAGAAAGTAAGGATTTCTAAGCAATAACATGAGTACACGTGTAAAGTTTATTAAATTAAATTATTTTAAATTTTTTATTTTTCACTGCAAAGGAAGGAACATGGATGGCGTTTGTCTTCATGAGGGGCCTAATTTTCTCTGTGAAGGAATACTTTAACGATTTCTGAACTGATTAGGTAATCTCCTTTTAAAGAAAATGGATGTCTTAGATGGCCCATAGACACCCGTTTGACATTGACGTTACAATTTTCTGGCTCGGACGGTTGGTGTGTCAGTGGGAAGGCTACTGCTTTTTTTCTCTGCTGCTTTTATCTGATAATATGATTAATAATCGACAAGAGTAGAGGAGGGACTAGGCATAATAGTTCAGGAAATGGTTGTAAAAGTCTCTCTTGATTTTACCTTTCAGGCTGCGAGAAGAACTTTAATTACTGCTTGACTGTTTGCAGTTACCATTGTTGGGCTGTGACTCTTCCAGTACACGGCACTCGTGAAATAAAGAACCAAAAAGCCATTTCCATGGTCCGCATCAGAAACCAATCTATGTGAAGCAGATGGTTTGGAGATCGCCTGCAAAAGTACGAATAAAATTGAATTACTTGAATGACTCGGTGCCAGAATGCCCGATCATTTGTTGTTTCCTAACCTTGTGATACACAAAAGCTTCATTTGTTTCACTTCCACAGGCTATGTATTTACTGTTTACAGTAAGACCCACAAAATTCTTCTCATTCTTGTTGGCTCTAAGAGTTCGCAGCCAAGAAAACTGCAAAACATGAAAGATCAATGTCTGTTTGTATATTCTAGATCAATTCTTATGGTAATTTCAGGAATAACCCATCCATGCACTTGAGGAAAATGATCACAGCGAAAAAAACCCTGAAATGGAAGAGATGGTCATGGCCCGTTAACTTACAGGCGAATTTTCCTTTACATCCCACAAGCGCAATGTGCTGTCAGTAGATGCGGAAGCCAGTTCATCGTTGGACAAAAATTTCACATGTGATACAGTTTTCTTGTGCCCACTGAAAACATAGAGAGCTTAGCTAACATTTCTCAGGTCATGGTAGTGAATGTGGTGATCTGCTGAACCCCACAGCAAACACTTCAAATATCAGTCACAATTTATCAAATAAGTTATCCAGGTTTCAGCATAAAGGTTACAGAATTTTTAATCCGACATTGGTAGAAGAAAATGTAAACATAGATGTACATCAACTAACTTATATAATATTTTGAAAGATTATCATGCTCATATTCTTTTGGGAGGATATGGGGCTCAAGAGAAGAGTACTATAATCACAGCTTTTAATTCCTTGAGCATTTAAAAGTTTCAAGTTAGATAAAGAAAAGATTAAGGGAGACACCACACATGAATGCTGGATCCAGGATTATACTGGACAGAACAAATATTTGCTTTGATATCAATGTTGAGAGCAGAAGCTTATTGCTAGGTGCAACAAATTTTAACCTGCAAAATACGCATAAGCAGAGAACTAGTTATACCTGCAACATATATTTCTCAAATGCAAACTCTTACAATATCATGTTTAATAGAATATCCACTCTACAAGTACCCTTGCAGTCATCACTACCAGACACTAGTATTGAAGGTTCGGTGCATGAAATATCGACACTACTAGCACGTTTTTCATGCTCATCATAGTCCATCACACTGGGAGGAAAACAGGATCATGAATTCAGATCAATAATAAAAAAGTACTGGAACGACTAAAAACATATGCATGAATGAGCAACGCACATGGAGGCTAAAAGAAATGATTAGCTAGCATTTATACTTGACTAGTAGTTACATCCCAGACAGTTACTATTCCTTCATAGTCACTGCTTTCAATGAGATTTTTTGAGTACTTGTTCTAGTTCAAGATAAAAATGGATAACATTTCTACTAACCTCGAGGTTAACACCGGCAACATGGAACAGGTTCCCGTGTCTGAGTTCTGCAATAACCCTCAGTTGGACTGTTTTAACAACAAATCAGAAAATACAAGTAACTAAAGCAAAGAATAAATGAATGCAACAACTAAGCGATCATGTAAATTTTTCTTCAATGAAACAGAAAACTAGAACTACAATCAGTACAGCAAGAATTATTCATCTGTGCTGAGTAAAAGTAGTTAGCATGGACTGAAATTCCTTAAGAGCAGGATGGTAACCTTCTCTACTTATTGCACACGAGTCCCTTTCTTCTCTTTCTGGTCCAATCCCGCCGCTGTGTCAAATACAAGATTTTAAGGGCAACTTCAATAGAAACATAAAAAATCAATTTAAATTTACAACATGACGGACCTGAGCATGGACTCACTCATTTTCTTGCTGTAGTCACTCCTGATTGAGAAGCATACTGTGAATCAGACACACCATAAGCTTCCCTTGTTCACAGTCCTTTGGAGATTACTTGAATCTTCTCATTAGTCTTCTTGCTCAGCGTAACAGATAAACATATCCAGCTTTCTATATTACGGGCAGTGTAGATATCATCAAGTGTCCTTAATTTTCCTAAGCAACTTCCCCTTGCCCTGTGACAAATTACATCAAATAAACTTGAAACTAAAAATCATTTGTTAACCCTTATGGGAGATGTTCAACGATGAGATACCACAAGTGAAATTATGCCATAAACGGCACAAGGCACTCAATTGGTTGCAACTAGAGAATAACGGAGCATCAAAGCCCAAATTTAGAAGTAAATCTGTCCATCTTGAACCAAATTCAGTCAATTTAAGTTCCATTTTAAAGCTCAAAACAGCTCTCATTCGCAAGTTTATGTCACTGAACTTTTCCGGTTACTTCTTAATACGAAAATTCATCAATTTATGCCAGGATTTCGTTTGAGAATTGCCATTGACATTCTATACTGTTTTAGCATACATCCAACGAAGTCCTGAATTTAATAGAAGATTTACCGGCCAGTAAGACACTGTCCATAAATCACGGAAGCAACTATTAATGTAAGACTCTATATGTATAAATTTGAAGTCCAAGAGCCTTATTGAACTCTTCAGGCTTTTGCTTCCTCAGACAATACAAGAAGTCACCTAGAATTTGCATATTCGTCTCTTCTTCCACTTGGTCCACCTTTCTCTTCTTCTCTACAAGCAGAGACAGTAGCCCATCAAGCCCCTTAACTGGCCTCACAACCCTGTCTAATGATCACAAACGCAAGTCATTCCATTAAATGAAAATCAGTCAGTCACAACTAATCCAAGCATCTGCAGATACATCCGAACAATCATCATAATATTCAGCAGTTAATTTTGATTGTCATCACTGTTTGTAGCAAAGTTTTTTGAACTAGCTAGTACAACTGACCCTGTTCTAGTGCCAGACGAAGATTCTCAACAGGAGATGCGGCGCTCTCCATTTGACGAGCAGATGTTTTCTTCAGCGACTGCAAAACTCAAAACTAACAATAATCAAAATCATTTTCACTTTGTTAGATAAAATTTGGCAAAACTGACTAGCAATGCAAACAAGCAAACCTTATTGAGCAGTAAATATGTTTGCTAGGTAGATAATAACCACAGAAAGGACAATCGCTCTTGTTTATCAAATAAGTGAATTTGCACATGTAACAGAAACCATATCCACACGGCAATCTGCATGCACATCGAACTCAGCGTGTCATCGTCCACCTCGTCTTCCTCAGCCACTAGCGTCGGCGTTTATCGTGACTTACCTGCGTTTTCCGGACACGATGGCCACGGTTCCGATTTCAAGGCCGGGACCAC
Source organism: Swietenia macrophylla (assembly GCA_032401905.1). Lineage (NCBI taxonomy): Eukaryota > Viridiplantae > Streptophyta > Magnoliopsida > Sapindales > Meliaceae > Swietenia > Swietenia macrophylla. Next base: position 5,635,905 of record CP135572.1, read on the forward strand.
CGCGCCAGCCGCTGAGCTCTCTCCCATTAGAAAAGGAATCGCTTTGTTAAAAATTTTTTTTCCTGTGTTTTAAATTTTCTTAATTTTTGACTCTGCTTTTCTGTATCAAACGGGAAATGCAAGTCTGAATGTGTGTACAAAACTGGTTTGATTTAAATTTTCTTAATTTTTGACTCTGCTTTTCTGTATCTAACGGGAAATGCAAGTCTGAATGTGTGTTCAGAACTGGTTTGATTTGTGAGTAATACTCGTTGAATGAGAGGGAAGTTTGTGAGGGTGAAAACCGCCCACGTTAGGCGGGGAAATTCGTGTGTACGTTTCCTCGAAATGGAAGAAACTGGATCAAACGACAGCGTTTTAGCTTGTTCGTTTTCTATTCCTTCCCATAGATTACTTTGCAACTAATGTTAATTAAATGAAATAAAATTATGGAGTCCAATACACGAAACAACCTAGATAAAGGAATGAAAGAGGCAAAATTTTAAATGATAACCAAAGAAACAAGTGAACAATAACTGTAGTTATATTATATATACTGAATCTGTGTCATTTCTTTCTGGGTATACAAGTGTATCATTATTTGTAAATTCTAAGCAAATTTCTCATTCTTCTCTTCCAAGCAAGAGAGAAAAAAAAAAAAGCCTTAATTTTGTGTCACTCGGGGAGATATAACAGCTTTCTTTATACAATCTACAATTCCTTCACAATCTGCTAGAGAAACAACACAGCCAGGCTCATCTTCTATCTCAAAATCGTCCTCTGGATAAGAATGAGGGGAGCGAAGGTTTCCATGTGTCTGACAAGCCTTCATCGTTTTACAATGTTCAGCTTCGTCATCTCTAATGTTCAAAAACACATCGTATAGATTATCTGAGAACCCAAAAAAAAAATGAAAAGATATATTACAATTTCTGTCAATATCACAAGGAAACGACTTGTGTAATTAGTTCTTTCGATCAATTACACCACGCAATGCCACGAACAAAAACAGTTCACGTCTTGCAAATTACTACACTGGTATAGAGCTTGAACTACTTAACAACAAAAGGAATGTAGGTTTACCTATTTTCGGTCTTCGAGAATTGGGTGCTCTGGCAGTTTGAAATTCATCTGGATAAAAACGAGGACAACTCATTAAAAACTAGATATGGGTTTACAGGTCGTCCATAGGTTGTAAGAAAACAGACTTACCGAACAAGTACAAGTCACCTCCAGTATAGTACTTAACAGCAACCTCTGGTGCAGGCATCTTTTTCAACTCCTCTGTAAAGAAAATGGACAGAGAAAATCAAAACTAGCAAAAATTTACACGGCTTGTGTTACGAATTATAAGCAAGGGAGTAAGAAGTTAAACGTTTTATTTCAACATAATGTCAACATAAAATACATCCACAAGTGCAACAAAACTAAGCCTACCGACATACTAATAACTCTTTACCTCCTTGGGCCTTGATAAATTTGTCATAAGTTTCGAAAGCATGGCTCTCCACGCATTCCGAAAAGTGATCTGCACAAGTGAGAAATCAAATGTATTGAAATATGCATTTGGAGATAAATGAAACATGTTAGCTTATTCTTAAATCGTCTTCCTACGACGCCTCTTGTGCACAGCTGAAAATACCTCAGAACTGTGCAGGGGAAAAGTAACCATTCAGGGATTACTACAACAGCATAATTTCAGGATGCATGAGAGAAAATATAGTAATGAATTACTAAAAGAAAAAATCCAAATTGGCATACTTACATGCCATCCTTGGGCTTAATGCATACATGAGGACTGTCACAATATAATAAACGATTGCTATATGCTGAGCGAGAAAGCGGTCGAACCACCAAGCATTTCCCCCCAATTCCTGCAACCAAATGTCCATACAATCAAAAAACAAAACAAATGTGCCAGTAGTAACACAATATTTCAGATTATTTTGGAGCATAAATTGGCAATATGGTTGATTAGATTAAGCCAAGGAAAAAGATTAGCAGTATGTTTTGTGAGTTAAGAAGAGCAAAGTAATTTAAAAGGCCTCCATTGTGTCTCATTAGGTGAAGTCCATTTTCGTCCTTAATCCACTCTGGTCTTAAGACATAGCCTTTTGTTCACCAACGTTATGTTTTCTTTTCATTAGGTTATGGAAACATCGACCAAGATATGTATTGTGGACGGAGAACTGGAGATGGGTGGTATAAAGATTCACATGACAAAATACAGTGGATTTTTGGAGAATATAATATGATGCCTGCCTTATGTAACAGGGTGAGCCCATTAAAATGATCTCATACACATAAAGAATATGAAGAAGAATGTAATACAAACATTTAATAACAGAAGCCTTACTTCCATAATGAGCAAGTGGTGCATCTCATTCCAACTCTCAGCAAAATGGACTTTCAAATAATCTGCTCTTCTCCACCAACCAAAACTCTCATACATGTGCAGAACAGAAATAAAGGCTGTCATAGAAACAAAGTAATGCTGTCGAGTCAAAACTAATAGCAATATGACTGCAAATGAAAAGTTTTATACAACTCAGTATTATTGAAGATCAACCACTAAGGTTTGATATCATTCAAAATTCCTCCAAATCAAATAAATGCACAACTGGACAAAATGATTACTTGTGCATATCCTTCCACAGGCCATCACAATACATTTTGAATTGGGGGAAAAAAAAAAGGGGGGGGAAATTATGGGCCCCTACTTACCCTGGTGCATATACCAAATTAATCGCAAGTTCAATAACAAGAGACTAATCAATTGATTATGTTTCAAAGGACCTCCCAGTTTGCCATAATGTTTATGCAAGGTAAATCTATTATTCTAAATTCCATAATCTATCAAGTGATGATGCATGTTAGCGCAAGTCTCCTTGTCCAAACAAGCAAAAGTAAGCTATCACACCATCTTGCAGTATCTTCATCCAGCTTGCAAAAGAAATCCCTATATTGGCTATGAATGCCCTTCAGACATTCCAAGTAAAATTTAAGTGACAGACAGCACTCACCAAAATACGGAACTCTTGCAATAGTTTCCAGTACGAAGAACCTCGCATAATCTCGGTCATGGTACAAAGTATCAAGTACCTTAATCACTGAATCCTGGAATGATCGATACACTTTATTAGCTATCCAAGCCTTCATATGCATACGCCATAAACAAGAAATTAGATGCATTTATAAGGATACAAATACTCTTTAAAAGATCATTTCTTTGGCTACTTATAGAAAACTACAATCATGTGCATCTGCTACTTAAAATATAAAACATAAATGAAATGAACTTTCGAATTCAACAAATACTTGGCGACCATGATAATAAACCGACTATATTCAGAACTTGTAGAGAAAATAAAATTACCGTAAGAAACATGTTAACAGATTGTTCAAACTTGATAATCCATCTGTCCAATACACTAGATGACCGAGTATCCGATGGCCTCCCGAGACTTCCTTTTTCTTCACCATCGGGAAAATTCTTGACCACAAATGACTCCTCTACAACCACTTCCTCTTCATCATCTTGCAAAACCGTCGCTTGTACTCGACACAACTTCCTAACAAGAAGTAAAAAAATAAAAATAAAAATGGGTTACCCATTAAAAAAAATCAGCAAAATTTGGTTAGAGATATTCGTCGAAAGCAAACCTGGAGAGACATCGATTCGAAGAAAGGGGGGGATTGCGACGCAAAGTGTTACGAGAGTTGAAAGAAGCTAAACTTTTATGATTTGTTGATTTAATGGACGAAACGGCTGTAGTTGCAAACACCGATGAAGAAAGAGCTGCTGTCATTTTCTGTAACCAATTCTTCGGTTATAGAGAGAAGAGAAATGATAATCTATAAACAAAGTGCTGCTTGCTGGCGGAGGCAAGATTTTTATAAGATCAAATTCGTAGAATTAGCGAAAGGGATTTTCAGGGAAAAGTGTTTGGCGGTTTTCGGTTAGGCAACGTTGGCGGTTTGGGTGGGCGCATATTCCTTGCTTCTCCCCACTGTATGCCCGACAAATGACCAATTCATGAGCCCGGATATGCGGGCCGGTCGGGGCCTGTTACGGTAAGTCAACTTTTAACCCACTACTTTATTTAGGATTCGTGGATTTGGTGAACTCGACACCTCAAATCTACGGGCCTCAAAACCTTTGGTCCAGCGCAATTCACACTACAAGCTAAATGGGTCGGACTTGTGAAAATAGTGGATCAAATTACGGACCCAGTTACCAGACTGTTTCAAAACCTCCAGAGGAGATACTGGCCCACCAGCGGGGTCCACTGAGAAGCAAAGTTGCGATAACCATTTTTCGGCGTGTGGGGTTGGGATAATAACATTCAGATCCCTACATTTTAGTAGTTTAATAAATTTAACATATTTTTTTTATGTAATCAAATAAGTCTTAACTTGAATTCTAACAGAATAATACAATTATAATGTAGACCAAAATTCTATCTCCAATGCAAACAAAATTTTACCCACAATTTTATTTGGGATGCCTTTCTCGGAGTTTTAAGTAGCAATGACAATGGACTAAGGATTACAATTTCCATTTTCAGCATATTTTACAAAATAATGGTGAGTTATTATCAAAAATATTTAAGCCCATCCATCTTTGCTCTTAGACCATTTATAAAAACAAAACCAAATAAAATCTTATTCTTTATTTTAACAAGTAAAATTATCTTATCTAAATTTAAAAAATTGAACTCGTGCCCTTCATTTCGAGGGCGTGAATACCAATCAATAATATTAGGGGGTTCAACTCTTTAGTCTCAAGTCACTAGTTATTACTATATTCAAAATTTGAGATTATGAAGTTAATTTAATCATTTTAATAACAATAAAAATTTGTTTGACATAAATAAATAAAATATATATATGTTATAATAATATAAAAATTAGATATTATGATGTTATTAAATTTAAAAATAATTTTAAAGTGAAAATGAAATAAAGACAATAAAAAAATTTTGGGGTGATTTTTTCGCAACAGAATTTATAATATTATTGATATACGATAATATTATTTAATTAATAAAATAAAATTTATTAATAATAAATAAAAAAATTATTAAAAAAATTTATAAAAATATTTTATTATTTAATTAATATAATAAAATAAATTTTTATTAATTTTTTATTTATAATTAATAAATATATTTTTATTATTTTATTATTTTTTATTAATAAAATAATTTTACTTTTTTGACAATTCTCTTGTCTAAAACTTTCTTTGCATGCTAACCTCTGAGGATGATAACGACAGGTGGTGGAGAAAACAAGCAGAGCTGGTAGATTTCTGTCGACTTCAACCGACCTGTCAACATATCCTAAATAGTCCTCTTACGTGTGCAAACAGGTGCTTGATCTTGAATTAGCTGTAAACAACTTCTTTCTTTGCCCATTTGAATGTTCCTTAACTCGAGCAACCTCCTTTCAAGAACTCCCTGTCACGTGATTTTCTCGAGAAAATTAAAGATCGAAAAACTTTGCGGGTATCATGTGAAAATGATCACGTATCAAGGACCTGCTTTTTCAGGTTTTGCTTTAAAACGCGGACACTATGGTAGGTAATCAAAAAGCTGAAGGGTTTGTTGAAATTTGGGTGGTAGGCATAGAGAACAGCAGTAAAATTTGCGGCAGTGACAGGCCACCTGGTTCATTATAAGAGGGTCCCAAAAACAGCTATGCCAGTTATGCGCGAAATTAAATTAAGATTAAAATATATTTTATGATTACTTCTCTGTATGACTTTCTTGAAAAGGGAAGAGAAATAATTAGAAATTTGGAAACAACCATTTTCTGGATCTTCTCCTCATGTTTTTACCAATAATTTTCCTTATATGAATTCTTCCGGGACGAAGAAGACTCTGATTCTGAGTACTTCAACAAAGTTTCCGAAATTATGGAAGATGAAAGACAGTCTTTCCTGTCCAGAAACAAGGCAGATATTAATAATTTTAGCCACCCAGGAATTGAGTTGAAGAGTTTTACAACTTGTCTGAAATTGGTTTGTGTTGATCAATCTAATATTTGGAAAGCCGGTCTTTCATGGTCAATTTTCTTTCTTCTTGCCGTCGGTTCTCCTCTGGTTTCTCATTTTGTTCTGTTATGTTCAACCTGCGATAGTAATCATCAACGACCTTACGACGGCATCGTGCAATTATCTCTTTCGGTTTTTGCTACCATCTCGTTTATTAGTCTCTCTTCTTGGTCTCGCAAGTATGGCCTCAATCGGTTTCTGTTTCTCGACAAATTATCCGACGAGAGTGACAAAGTTCGGCAGGGATACGCAGCACAGCTCAGTGTATGTTTCTCCTAATTTATTTTCATTTTTTTGAAAGTATTCAAGCCCTAAATTCAAGTCAATTATGTGTTTGCTTTAAATCCCTGTTCATTAATTTGCATCTGCTTCTGTGGAAACTTCCTTTCTGGAATTTATTTTTGATATATCAGAATCTATCTCGATGACTGTATGATCCCATAGAACAGTTTCTCCTCTTGTTTGAAATCTTTTATGGCGCATCCATTATTGCAATGTTTTTCAGTTATTCCCCAAAATTTGGTGTGAATTGGAGAAATAATCCTGATAATTGGAAATTTCGCTTTTAATGTATTAATTTGAATGTGAATTTTATAAATCTTGCAGAGATCAATGAAGCTTCTGAGTATATTTGTGCTCCCCTGTTTCGCATTCGAGTGTGCCTATAGAATCTGGTGGTATGCAACAGGAGCATCAGAAATACCATATTTTTTCAACATCTATGCCAGTGATATAATTGTCTGCGCGTTGCAGCTTCTCTCGTGGCTATATCGAATATCAATTTATGTCATTGCTTGCATTCTTTTTCAACTCATTTGTTATATGCATATTCTCAAAATGGAAGACTTTGCTCAGTTTTTTCAGAAGGAAACTGAGGTGGGTTCAATCTTGAAAGAGCATCTCAGAATCAGAAGAAATCTTAGGGTCATAAGCCACCGGTTTAGAGCATTCATTTTGTTGTCTCTTGTTCTTGTCACTGCGAGCCAATTCATTTCTCTGCTTATGACCACCCGGTCCACTGCCAACAACAATATATTTGAGGCTGGAGAACTTGCTGTAAGCCTTTATATCACAATATACAATCTGGAAATTTGCTTGCTTGTAATGTAATTTGATGTATTTTTCTTATTTTGTCACAGTTATGCTCCATAAGCCTGGTGACAGGACTCTTCATCTGCCTGCGTAGCGCGACAAAGATCACACATAGAGCACAATCCATTACAAGCCTTGCTGCAAAATGGCATGTCTGTGCAACAATCAACTCTTTTGATGAACTTGATGGTGAGACACCACCGGCTCAAATTTCTTCCTCCCCATTGTTTCCCGTCATTGCTGGTTGGGAATCGGATGACGAAGAAGTAGATGGAGATGATGATCTAGATAACGCCAGAATTATGCCTATTTATGCACATACCATTTCTTTCCAAAAGAGACAAGCTCTAGGTAAGTGAAAACAGAGTAATTCAGTGCCTTCAGCATAATTTGATGTGCGATACATACCAGTGATCATCAAATTGTTGGTTTGCGATGCAGTGACTTATTTGGAAAACAATCGAGCAGGAATCACAGTGTTTGGATTCATGCTGGATAGAACTTGGCTTCATACCATATTTGGTATAGAGCTAGCTCTATTGCTCTGGCTGCTCAACAAGACAGTCGGTAATTTCTCAATATGCAAAATAATATTCTTCATCCATCTCACCTCTACCTTGATTTTATTTTATTTTTTCCATTTCAACAGTGAACTGGAGTTGAAAGTTCGTAGATTGAGTCAACAAAACTGAATCCAAGATGATCATCTATGGTAGCTTGTGAGCATCGTTCATAATGTTCGAAGACAGAAATGCTTTTAGTGAGCCTAATTTGCAGCAGTTGCCGGATATTTCATAGCAGAAGAGTTTCAGATACTGCAAAATCAAAAGATCAGATCTCAAATATGTATCAGAGTAATTGAAACTTAAGAAATCAGCCATCTGCTTTGAGCATCACAAGGTGATCATCAAGTATCATTTTATCTGTTTCACAGATATAGCAGATGAAATCAGCATGTATAGCTTCTCTTAGTATTTCAAAGAACTTCCAACCTATTCTGAGTGGATTGAACTGAGCTTTATGTTTAGTTGATACCAACACTACTTAAAAGTGATACAAGATCTGAAGAAGTTGTCTCTTTTATGTATCATTTCAATGATTTTGGGCTGTAGATGTTTGATTGGAAATTATTAAATATCACTTGAATGGTAACTTGTTGCAAGGTCATTTCTTGAAGTGACAAGTCGTTCTAAGTCTCATGTAGAGGACTAGAAGTCGCTTCTAGTCTAAATTTTAGAACGACAAATCGTGTTTAGACGAATCTGAAGGACGATCAATCGGTTTTATTCTTGTAAAGTTGACACGCTACATAACACTGTATTAAAACTTTCTGATACATAGATTAAAAGAACCCGAGTGCGTCAAAATTATTCCAGTCGCTTCCTCTCATCGCATTTCCGCAATGCTCAAAATCCAATTCTGCACAGAACAAAAAACTGTTACCACAAATTAAACAAAATGCTTACATACTGATAATTCAATCTTCTCCACAACAAAAACGAAGTGGGGAAGAAGTTATTTTACTTGCTGCAATCAACATCCGGGTCAATCGGCACTGCAACTTTGATGCCACACAAATCTGGAAGTTGCTTAGCTTTATCAGGCTTAACCCCGAGAGCCGGTCCAGATTTTTTGAAGCATTCGCAAATAGCCTGGCGATCTTCTTTCGTTTTAGCCTGATCGCTCACAGTTTTCACGCCTAAACAACACGCCGCCGTTGGCTTGTCCTCGCCGTCGACCAGGAACGGCTTGCACGGCATCAGTGTGGCAATAGCCTCGTTGCATGACATTGCATGCACGCGATTCGCAACCTGTAGAACTACTAGGGCTAAGGCTAAAGCCAAAACAGACAAACCCATCAGTTTCTTCCCCATTTTTTTTTTTTTTTTTTATAATCTTCCGATGAATCGATTAAATATTTTGCTAGCTTGGATGTGTGAAGAGAATCGTGTGAGGTGGTGATTTATAGGGTTAATGCAGTTCGATCTGTAGCAGATATGGTGATGGTGACTTCTCATTTCCCATATTTGGAAGACTTAATATTGACTACTGAAGCACCACTTTGTTATTAAAGTTAACACCTTTCTTTTACGGAGTTACCCTAAACGTACGTCACTTTAAGATACTAAATGCATATATGAATCATCTTCTTATAAAGGAATACTTTTGTAGACACGATGAGTTGTCATTTCCCATATTCGGAAGATGTAGTATTTGAGTCAAGCACTACTTTATCCTCAATTATGTTTAGGGCATTTTAGAGTTGATTAAAATATATATTTTAACGTAAAATTTAAAATACAAAATAAAAAATTTGAAAGATATATTTCATGTCTAAATTTATTATAGCAAAATCAATAATGTATATAAGAAATATCTTCTTTAAAATGCCACATCTTTTGTAGATATGATTATTTTAATGAAGATGTAGCATCAGATGATTCTTCCATATGCATTTTCAACCGCAGCGTCGTGAATCAGGGTTGATGTTGGACGGACAAGTTATTTTGTTGCCATTTGCTGCTAATATTTTTGTCTCACTATACGACAAGTCATTGAGAGGCCCTTTATTAAAATGACAAGTCATCTTTAACTCACAGTGACAATGACGATGCATCTGCGTGATTATAAAATGGCATGTAGATCAGTAGTTCGTATGATTGTCCTAAAGACTGATAAGTCGTCTAGAAACCATTTATTAAATGACACGCCGTTTTTAATTTCATGACGAGGACCGAAAAGGCATCTACTATATGTAAACGATAAGTCGTGCGCGTTCTCTTCATGGTAACGACAAACCATTGCAAACGCATATGTTGGAACGACAAACCATGTCCATGATGCAATCCAATTTGTACAGAATCAGATGCTACCCAAAATTATTCGAGCAACAGCTCGGTGATTTCCACTCAGAAATCGAGATCTTATTTTATGAAATCCAACACTGCACAAACTAGAAAGAAAAACATAATCAGTTACTTAACTTCGCAATCCACTTAGATCAAGAGAGAGACATTTTACTGGCTGCAGTCGACGTCGGGGCCATCGGGAACCGCAAGCGAGACGCCGCATAATCCGGGAAGTTACGTAGCTTCTTCAGGCTTAATCCCCATCTTGGTCTGAACTTCTTGAAGCATTCACACAAAGCCTGGAGATCCCTTTTCTCGTGGATTAGTATTTTTTCTAGTATTTTTTTCTTCACTTAAACAGGTAATAAATACATAATATAATTTAAATTATATATTAAATTTATTAATTTATATAATAAAATATAAAATTTATATACAAATTTTATTAAAATATAATTTTTAATATTTTTTATTAATTATGTCAGATATTATTATTTTATTAAAAATTAAAGATAAAAAAAAAACGAAGAAAGAATCTCATCGGTAATTTCCTCTACACGAAGCAACACAACAAGAATCGTTTGGTTTGTCATTGTGGCCGGCCAAGAACGGGTTCCATGGTGTCAATATCATAAAAGACTTCATGCATGATCTTATTAATCTAAACGATAAATCAAAAGTGTGATGAGGAGGCAATTTTCGACATCGTCGCCGCGCAGGCCGCTCTTGGTGGCGGCGACGTAAAACCAAGAGCTCCTCGTTGCATTCGCGTACAAACTTTGTACAAGAAAGTTCCCACCAAAGCCGATCGCTAAGCCTTGAAGGCATGTTTTAAGAAGAGAGGACCAGGTTTGGGGGGGTTAAGCCTGATAAAGTTATGCAACTTCCCCGATTGTGTGACGTCCCTGCTTTAAGAAGAGGGAAAACAATTTTATGATTTTATTTAAATCAAAATCATTTTTTCCGAGCGCTTTCGCTATGATATGCTGCGCCAATTTTATTATGATTAAAGAGGACTGCGATGTTAATTAACTGTTGCGGTTTTTCTGTCTTTTGCAGTGTTAAACTATGTACTCAATCTCTGACTGGAAACCGTCCCGTTTCTTGAATAAATTTGAGTATAAGAACTACGTATATGTAGCAGAAAGTTTGATAAACGAATGAATGAAACTGCTTACTTTACTTGGAAATAAGATGTGCTTGGCTGTCGTCCAAAAAATTCTTCTACAACGGCTTGTTGTCCTCATGCCAGAGTGTGGATTTGGGAAAAGACACTGAAATCTGTAGCTAGTAACAAAACCAGCAATGCAGTGCGAAATCCGCCATATAAGGCTATCCCTTGTTGCGTCGTTCTTTGGTCCACTGCTTATGAATCAATCAATCAATTGTCCGCAGGAGAAGAATAATATAATTAGTCTCAGATAACTTCAAATAAATATAAGAGAAGGGACAAACAGGTCCCATCTGGCGTGTCACACAACGACAAGAGTACCCGAGTGACTTGGAGGAAGATCATTACTTGGGGGAAGAGTCCGAATATTACAGGAAAGAAAATGTTGTCGCGATGAAAACAAAAGGCTTGATTCATGGCAAATCATTGAAAATATTCGGTATCTTTCAAATAGGAACTAAAGAAAAGATGAAAAGCCTAATATTTTCGTCGTCTTTCATTGGTACATAAACTTTGGAACCATCGAAACGTTGTCTGAAGCGAGCCATGTCCTTGGAATTTCCGGTGGTCAAAGTAACCTCGAAATGATACAAACCAAACTCGGGTTCTCTTCGTTTTCCATTTTCGACGAGGATTTTCTCTTACCGTTCAGAAGCAACAACTATAACCCACCTCAATAATGGCTGTAAGTGCTCTTCTTATAAGTTTTTCTGATGTTGGATTACTGGGTTGTTATTTTTGCCGTGTGTTTACTTTATGTTTGATGATTTGCTCGTTCAAGGAAATTTTACGCTTTAGATCAATTTGGATCTTAATTATTGGAGTTAATTTGCTCAGAAGATTGTCCTATTTTAGCTGTTAATTAGATTTCATACATTTCTAAATACAAATGAAAAAAAAAAAAAATCCCTGATGAATACATTAGTAGAAACAACCAAACTCTACCAAACCAAAGGGGCTTTTTCATAGTTGTGGCTTGAATTTGGTGTTTTCATTTACTTTCTAAATTGCCTCACGTCAACTAATCATATCTAGATGGTGCATAGCTGCAAGTTGCTACCTTTTACTTGTACAGTAGATAATTGAACGACACCGTTGGAAAAACATGAGTCTCCTCCTTGTATTACCAACTTGCTATCTTCCGCTTTGTTGCCCTTGATAGTTGCTGTCTCAAACAAAACAAAACAAAACGAGGAAGAGAACTTGAAAAAGATTTTTAAAAAAGGTGAATCTTTTCACTCTCTGCATACAGGAGTTAATCTTCATTTCCAAGTCAAAATGACATCCATATATCAGGTAGATTGTCCCTTTGCTACTAGTTAAGTTACTTTTGGTTCCGATCACCTAATACACTATTGCACTATTTACCGATTTTGCCTGTTTGCCCAACAATGAGGTGCCTTACCTTTGTGATGTTATGCTAGCTCATTATTCCCTACCATGATGATTGACTTGGCTGCAGAAAAACTCCCACGTCCCAAAATTCGGCAACTGGGATAACGACAACGTACCTTACACAACCTACTTTGAGAATGCACGCAGAGAGAAAGCAGGTGTGAGGATGAACCCAAATGATCCGGAGGAGAATCCAGAGGCCTTTTTGTGGGGAACAGTAGGCCTGGAAAATGATGCTGATTATCGACCAGTTCATGCTCCTCGCCATGTTAATTCTGATAAGTCCATTTTAGAAGAAAGACAGCACAATGAAGGACCAGTCCACGCTCCTCGAGGGAGAAACACTTATGATCACCAGAAGAGTGGAAGTCAAAAGAGCAGTCCATCGGAATTCAGCAGCGATAAGAGCAACTCTGATCATTCCATGCAGCCCGGTCACCGACGTTTAAAATCTGATCGAAAGAGGAGACCGGCTAAGGGAAGTAGTAGCTTCTCTCCATCGGTACCAGGACACTCTAGTGGAAATTCTCCATCTGATGTAACTGTAAACTCTCTTTTCCAACTTCTTATATTTGGCATTCAGTTCTTATAGCCAAAACAAAATTTTTGCCTGACATTGTTGAGTTTAACGGATGACAGCATCATAGAGCAGCATCAGTACCCAAATTTGGAGCTTGGGATGAAACTGACCCAAAATCAGGCGAAGGCTTTACCGTCATATTCAACAAAGTGAAGGAGGAGAAACAAATTTCATCCACCAAGTACCCTGCTGCGCCTGCACAAAAAAACAATTATTCAGATGGTCGGAAACGTAATGAAAGTTCTTCCTCCGGATCAAAGGTAAGCATGCAATGCAGATGATCAAATGAAGCGTGATTGAACGGGCAGTCTTTATCTTCTTGTTTCCAATTAGGCCTTTCATGTTTTTAAAGTTAATTGCTGGAATATCATGCAGATATGTTGTTGCCCACTTTCACGCGGAAGAGATTGATCCATATTGCATCGGCACCATGCTTTTTATCCAGCCTATGATGAACAACATATTATTCTTTACATTTTTGTTTGTAATTTGTTCTCCTTTTTCTTCGTTAGAACTGGAGGGAGAGAAAATTCCTGCATACTGATTGTTTTCGGTGCGGCGTTTCTCTTTGGCAATGTGTTGAGAAAAGCATGATGCATTTGTGCTTAGCCTTTTTTTTTTTCCTAAAAGTGAAAATTATAGGGTTTCTTGTGGCAAGCCCATTATTGTTTTAAAAGAGGATTACGGGATAATAATTTTATCATAAATATAATTAATATAATAAAATTATTTAATTAATAAAATATAAAAATTTATTTATTAATAATAAATAAAAAATTAAAGAATAATTTTATTATTTAATTAATGTAATAAAAATTTATCAAATATTTTTTATTTATTATTAATAAATAAATTCTCTTATTTTATTGATTAAAAATTTTCTTTATATTAATTATATTGATATAAAATAATAAAATTATATTAATAAATAAATTCTTTATTTTATTAATAAAATAATATCAATTATAATTTGATAAGGTCATATAATTTAAAATTATTAATTTAATATTTATTTTAATTTCTTAAAATTCTATCCATTACAGTATATGTGCACGTGGATCAAGCATGTCCGTTGATTCATATTACTGTAGAATGTTGGCATGCGGTGGGCACGGGCCTGGCTCAAATAAAAATGGCGCTATAATTCAAACTTCAAATTAAGCGAAGGGGAAATATACAGCGTGGATAATCACCGTTCAATGCAATGATTATCGGATAAGCGGGAATCAAACGCTTTATTAAAGGCTGTGGAACCAAAACTACGTCGTTTCACATTCCTTGGGTAGGAGTGCCCAACCAGTTATAAAATGGAAATTATTAATTAAATCTTTTCATTCTCTGCTATCGGAATTGATTTAAAAACTCAAAACAGGGACGTTCGCTTACAGTTCAAAAATGGAGATAGCGCCATCGCCGATCAATTTCTGTTCGAAAGAGCACCAGAACATCTACCGTGAATGGTTCGATATTGCCGATTCAGGTTCGTCCTCGTCACTGAAAATACTGCTTACTTTTTATTGAAAGTGCAAACTATTGTCGTTATCGATTACGTTGTATGTAGACGGAGATGGACGCATCACTGGAAACGACGCTACAAAGTTCTTCGCTCTGTCAAAGCTTTCTCGGCAAGAACTCAAGCAGGTTCTAAACACTTTCGACGCTTCATTTTTTTTTTATTTTGGTTTATTTTATCTTACTAGGATCTTCTAGATATTATCAAATCGATGATTGTTTACAAGTTTATTCTGTGTTTTCGGCTACTTCAAGTAACATGTTTCTTAGATTTTGTGTTTTTGCTTTAATATCAGTTTCTTTTGTACTGTTCAGCAAGAAATTTTGGATGTTTGATTTTATATCATGTTGGCAGTTGAGTTTGTGAATGCATTTGACTTACTTTGGTTATTCGTATTTCTTTTATCTAGATTTGGGCGCTTGCAGATTCCAAACGACAAGGATTTTTAGATTTCGCAGAGTTTGTTACTGCAATGCAGGTTGTATAATGAAATGTTATGTCGGGAATTTTTTTTTTTTGTCCAATTTATGAGAATCTTATTTTTAATTAATTGTCACAGCTTGTTTCTCTGATGCAAGCGGGACGTGAAATAACTTCTGATATAGTTAAAAATGGAGGTAAGTACATTTGCTTGACCTTAAAAATATTAGTTCTATTTGTTCTTATTCATTTAGCAGTCAGAAACATAAATGAAGTACATGTAATATGTATTCTTGAAAAAAATTGTAAGAAAATGGAATT
The DNA here is from genome assembly GCA_032401905.1 of Swietenia macrophylla. Lineage (NCBI taxonomy): Eukaryota > Viridiplantae > Streptophyta > Magnoliopsida > Sapindales > Meliaceae > Swietenia > Swietenia macrophylla. Next base: position 5,651,280 of record CP135572.1, read on the forward strand.
GAAGCATGATAATTGATGCCATGATTTGAGCACTAATGCATACTTATATGCTTTCTTACAGATCAAATGCAAAATATTGAACCTCCTTCGATGGAAGGTTTGGTTTCCTTTGCAAGTGTAAGTGTAATCCCATGTTAGCTGTAACTCTTGAATGCATTGATCTTATCTTTTTTGATGTTTCTTTTTCTAGGAAAAGAAGGGTTCAATAATCAATAGTGAGCCTCCTGCAAACGGTAGAGGATCTTCATCTCTCATCAGTTTAATTGACATTGGTGAATTTGATATTCGTATGATAATGTGCTGGTAATGATGCAGGGTCTGCTCAGTCAAAAACTTTATCATCGTCTCAATGGTTTACTTCAAAATCTGCTAAGAAGGTTGGATTTATATTCATTGTCTATATGCACTTAGAAACTTCTGAAGAATTTTATTTAAGTGAAGCATTTTATGCTTAAAACATGGATATTCTGTTACTATGATGTGGTCATTTTTCCTTTACTATCCAAACTAAGGTGGCAAAAGTTTATCTTGCTACTTCTCTTCGCCAATGTTTGCGCTCTGCAAGCTCTTAACAATTTTCTCTATAATTTGTATTGCCTGTTTGGCATTTTTTTATTTGTTTTTGTTTAAGTAGCATACACTCTAACCTATTTTCTCATCTCTTGAAGGAGGTTCAGTTTGAATTCTGCATGATGATTTTTTTCTTTCTTATTTTTTCTTGCCTAGACGCCTGTAAGTGCAGTCACGTCAATAATTGATGGGTTGAAGCAGTTGTACATCGAAAAACTAAAGCCATTGGAAGCTACCTATTGCTTCAATGATTTTGTATCTCCCTTTCTGGTGAGTGAACTGATCATGCCATGCGATAATAAGCATGGGATATAGAGATTTAGCTGTTTCCGTTCTTTCAAGTACAGTTTCGACTTTGGGAAAGGGGATACATGTTGCCCTTTTTTCATGTTCTAGTGTATAGCAGAAGATTTACTTAACTATTTGAGTTGTTTGTGATTTTCCTTCTTGCAGACAAATAGTGATTTTGATGCGAAACCTATGGTAATGCTTCTGGGTCAGTATTCCACTGGAAAAACAACATTTATTAAACATCTGCTAAGATGTAACTACCCAGGTTTGTCAAGAACTGGTTTTCCTTTTTGTTTTTGCTAATATGATAATATGACCACTTGACAATAAAAACTACCATGTTTACCATGTTTTTCTATTTGCAGGAGCTCACATTGGACCAGAGCCCACAACAGATAGATTTGTTGTTGTTATGGTATGAAGAGACATTTTCATGACTGTAATCATGTTAAAATTATTTAATTGGCCTAATTATTTGTCCTTGCAAACCAGCTCTATGTGTCAGATAACTATTAATTGTTGGTTCAAATTAACTCTTGAGAATAACGTGTTCAATGGACAATGTATTTGTGTTCCTAGGAGATAGCATATATCTTATTTGATCCCACAAGGATTTCATTTTCATTTGAGTTATGTTTATTGTATTTTCTAATAGCACATTCTATTGTTGAACCCAGTCTGGACCTGATGAAAGGAGCATACCTGGGAACACCATAGCTGTTCATGCTGATATGCCCTTCGGTGGGTTGACGACTTTTGGAGGAGCATTTTTATCAAAATTTGAATGTTCTCAAATGCCACACCCGGTGAGTTAAGTTTTGTTTTGCTTACTTTAATTGCTATCTATAATGTTCCCTGTATTGTTGCCACCAACATCATCTATATGCTTGCAGCTTCTAGATCAAATTACGTTTGTGGACACTCCTGGGGTTCTATCAGGCGAAAAACAGAGAACACAGAGAAGCTATGATTTCACTGGTGCTATATCGTGGTTTGCTGCAAAATGTGATCTCATTCTTCTTTTGTTTGATCCTCATAAGCTCGACATTAGTGATGAATTCAAACGTGTGATTGCGTCATTACGTGGGAACGATGACAAGATTCGTGTTGTTTTGAATAAAGCAGACCAAGTTGATACCCAACAGGTAAGAAGTTTTGTCATCCTCTGATACTCAACTTAATAGCAGAATTTGATATATCCCTTTTAGTTGACTGACATACTAATGCTGTGTTATAGTTGATGAGAGTTTATGGCGCATTGATGTGGTCTCTTGGAAAAGTTTTAAACACTCCTGAGGTTGTACGTGTTTATATTGGGTGGGTACATCTTTCACTTCGTCTTTTGTTTAACAAGTATTGGAGGCTAAGGAGATTCTCTTCCATTAATAGTTGCTCATTACCTTTATATATGCTGTGATTTGTGTTGGTTATGTGGTGAAAGGCTTAGGTAAGTCCTTTTTGCTGGATTTTTTTTTTCCATAAGCATTAATGTTCTCATATTACTTTGTGATATGTGCCTCGACTTCCAGTTTATCACTTGTTTGTAACTTGTATCATCTTAAATTCTCATGAAATGATAACGTGTCAACAGTGATATATTAGTGTTCAATTAGGTATATACTTTCCTGCTGCATATTAAGCTATTGTTTCCCTTCTTGGCTTCACAGCTCTTTTAATGACAAGCCCATTAATGAAGGCATTATTGGTCCAATAGGACGTGAACTATTTGAGAAAGAACAAGATGATCTGCTAATGGATCTGATTAATATTCCAAAGAAAGCTTGTGATCGAAGAGTATGCTCTGCATTTCCTATTTTATTTGGTCACTTTGTGCACTTATTTACACATTTGCTATTGTAACTTATCTGTTCATTCCTGCAGATTAATGAATTTGTGAAGCGTGCTAGAGCTGCAAAGATCCATGCCTATATTATCAGCCATCTCAAAAAGGAGATGCCTGCCATGATGGGCAAAGCTAAAGCTCAACAGCGACTAATTGATAATCTTGAAGATGAATTTGCAAAGGTCTCTTCATCTCTTTCTCCATCCCTCTCTTGTTCTCCCTTTTTCTTCGCCCTCATCTACTTAAATCATTGCAAAACAGGTCCAGAGAGAATTCCATCTACCATCTGGAGATTTCCCAAATGTGGAACACTTCCGTGAGGTATTGAATGGATACAGCATTGACAAGTTTGAAAAACTTAAGCCAAAGATGATTCAAGCCGTAGACAACATGCTTGCATATGAAATCCCCGAATTACTGAAGAACTTCAGAAATCCTTACGAATAGAATCCTGTCAAATGAATCTTGAGTGAACTGAAGAAGGATACCGAAGTGAAGCAGCTGCTGATATATCCTATACTATTATGTTTTCCCATATTCTTGTTCAACTTAAATTCTCTACGCACTGATGAACATTGTTCTATTTTTGGCGCATCTCGTAGTGGTTAAGCTGTCCTAATATCAAGGACAACCAGGTAGAAGTCTTGGACTTGTAAAATGTGGATGTTATTTTTGGTGATGGGGTTAGGTTTTGCTTCACAATTTTCCCATATTTCCTGTAAACTCTTAATGTTCGTGAGATTGTCACCAACGCTTTGTATCTTGGCCACTGGCCGCCACTATGCTTGCTATTCATTGGTTCAATTTTGATGCCAAGAAAATGCTATTCTCAGATATTTGGTGCGATAATTTGAAAAGAAAAACCAATTAATATTGTATATTTCAAAATATTTAATAATTATTTGTTTTTAGAATAGAAATGACAAAAGATTGCGTGTTCCTGAAATAACCGAGGTTCAAATTCATGGTTTATATGCTTTATGCTTTATAAATTGTCACGGTAGGAGGAGACTGACATGAAATCGATTTTAAATGAATTTAAATAATAATAATAATAAAGCACCAACACCGCCGGCCAGCCAAACAGAAAATATGATGTAAAGAAAATACGTACATTATACGCTGATAGTCGTCATGCATTATCAGCATCTTATCTCAACCGCGGGCCCATTTAAACACGTTTCTCGGCGGTGAAATTTAAGAGATCCAAGAGTTCACCATTTAAAACTGTAAAATATCGATCGTGACCGACAGAAGACAAACAGCATTCGTCGCTCGACTTGACTGGATTTGAAATCCAAATCCGAATGGAGATGATGAAGGAGGGAAAACGATTCGTGGGGAAGGTGGCGATCGTGACGGCTTCGACGCAGGGCATCGGCTTTAGCATCGCTGAGCGGCTTGGATTAGAAGGTGCCTCTGTCGTGATCTCCTCCCGAAAGCAGGTCTGTTGACCTTCGTTAGATCTCTTCTTAGTGGAATTCATTTTTTGTATTTACTCATTCGTTCAACGAATTCAGCTCAAATTCGATTTAAGATTGTATTGATTTTAAGAAGATGAAATTTTGCAGAGGTTGAATTTGGCGCCGTTTTTGTATTAAACTGTAAAAATTAAATTTTGACAATGTAAGGATTTAGCTTTAGTTTATCTGTGTTGATCGAATTTAGCACCGTTTTTGTCTTGAGCTGGAAACAGTAATATTTCTATATATTTTTGTTAATTTCAAGAGGAAAATGATTGTATTTGGTGAAATTGTTGCAGAAAAATGTTGATGAAGCAGTTGAGAAACTCAAAACTAAAGGAATCGAAGCTTTTGGAGTTGTTTGTCATGTATCAAATGGACAACACAGGAAGAATCTCATAGAAAAAACTGTTGAGGTGAACGAACTGATTAAATGGAATGAGTTAAAAAGACAAGTAAATGAAAGAAATAGCATTGAATTGTGATTGAGAAATCATTTGATATACAGAAATGGAAAGTTTCCAAATTCGGGAATTAGGGCTTGGTTATGGAAAATTGTATCAATCACCAACGCAAGTGTTTGACTTAAAATTGATGGGCTTTGTTTCAGAGATATGGAAAAATAGATGTGGTTGTTTCCAATGCTGCTGCAAATCCATCTGTTGATGCTATTCTGGAAACCAAAGAATCTGTTCTTGACAAGATATGGGACATCAATGTCAAAGCTGGCATACTTCTTCTACAGGTAATTGCTTTCTTTGATTATTCACGCCGGAAATATAAAATTAAACATTTGAATCATTGCATGATTTGTTTTTCAAATTGTCCTTGGCTGTTTTTCAATGGATTTTCAAGTAGTATTCTGCAATTAAGAGTGGTCAAAAGTAAACTCTGAGTGAAGTTCGAATAAATAATGGATGTGTTGGTCTAGAATAAGCAGTGGTCCAAAAGATCACTCGAGTTTACATGACTTTTGGCCCCCACTTTATTGTTGACATTGTTTGAGTGCCCATGGGCAATATGTTAGGTTTCATACCAATTTTCTTATTTTTTGCAGGATGCTGCTCCTCACTTGCGGAAGGGTTCTTCAGTTATTTTGATTTCCTCTATAGCTGGCTACAGCCCACCGTCATCCATGGCCATGTATGGAGTGACTAAGACTGCATTGTTAGGATTAACCAAGGTACGCATTGTTTCCCAGGTTTTCCATCAGTAACTTTTCTCAAGAAACTCTAACAAACATAATATACTATTTTCTCTCTCTTGCGCTTGAGAAACTTCTTCAATCTTTGTTCAGGCTCTTGCAGCTGAAATGGCACCGGATACTCGTGTGAATTGTGTTGCTCCTGGTTTTGTGCCGACACATTTCGCTGCGTTCATCACAGCCAATGATGCTGTTGTAAGTATTTTTCTAGCCTTTCGAGTTTTCTCTAAGTAATTAATTACCTTTGCTGTGGACTGAATCTGGTTGGCCTGGCCTGTATTGCAGAGGAAGTCACTCGAAGAGAAGACATTGCTTGGAAGGCTAGGTAGCACAGGAGACATGGCTGCTGCTACTGCATTCTTGGCATCCGATGATGCTTCTTACATAACCGGAGAAACTCTAGTGGTGGCCGGAGGAATGCCCTCTCGACTCTAGTTTCTCTCTCTTGTTCTTCACAAATAACCTGTTTCTTTTGCGTTCAGATCATGTCCATCTCCTATCTTTGTTGGCTTAAACGGGATTTACTTTCAGACAAAATCAATAAAGTAACTGTTTTCTGTCAAATGGATTCTTTTTACATAAATAATATGAACATTTGCAAACGTGGTCATTACAAGAATTACAGAATTCTTTTCTATGCCCTAACAAAATTACATGGGTAATTTTGATCATTCTACATGCCATCCGCAAGGATGAACATAGAATAAGTTCCCTCACAAACAAATGACATAATCAGGTAGAAACCACATACCAACTTGAACACTAAGCTTTACATGCTAGAATTGATTGTATATGAAGAAAGCAAGCTTCTGAACCTCCAGCCTCTGCTTCCTATATATGCAAACCGTCTTCACTGTACAATACCTTCTAGCTTCAGATGTGGGAAAATACTTGTACTTGCGGGGCTCATTCTCAAATCCCCACAGATTATTACTTTCACAAGTACACTATTCTATAATTAACATGCTATGTTCAGCCTTCTTTCGCTGCCTTCTAGGCCATTTACATACAGTTAAGAAGCATGGCCTTCTTTGTTACCTTGCAACTTTGCAATATTTATAAACAAATTTAAGATCATGTGCAAGATATTTACACAGGAACTACATCAGCATCCAGAGTATCATCACATGTCAAAATAAGACCTTCAACGTAAGTTGGGAGTAGGCAGCGGGTCCACTGACAGCCTGTCGGGACAGGCTTTGGCGAGGGAACGACCATGAGCACATTATCATGGCGTTGTACAACTCCCAACACACTTACAGTGCTCCCTTCTTTGATATAGCTGATATACAACACAATCCCATTAGAAGCATACCACTAAATAATAAAAAATATCAGTGAAAAAACTTGAAGGGATCAATTTTATCTGTTTTTCTTATATTCCAACCTAAAAGAAAAGGAAAAAAAAAAACCCCAATATCATTGGTGAATAAAGGCATGAATAAAAACACAAGGAGAATCAGGGCAAACCCTTCTTTAAGGCACATTGTTCGGTCATCACTAGTGAGGTTGTGCTCCGCTAGCCAGCGTAAAAAGCCTGGAGATAAGTCTCTGTTTCCCTTTGGTACATTAACAACAGTTGCTGGCTTGACGAATGAAGCAACCTTAGCTCCATAGCCTGCTTTCACCAATGCTCTTAACCCAGATTGGAAGTCTGATATGTAGAAATCAGACACATATTTCTGTTCACAATAATACCAAATTAGATCAAATTTATCATTGAAACAATTATAGAGAACAGATTAAGCAAAAATAGTTCAACAAACTAACCTCTGAATGTCTAGATCCCCAGGAAAAGCAACGGTGTTTAGGATTAGCAGATTTTCCACCCCATCCTTTATATTCATACAACTCTGTGGAAACATATACACACCTAGGTACCCTCTGGTAAGATGACTCCAAAGGAATACTGCCACATGTAACAACCTACAATAAGAGATGTAGATGATAAGTTGCCTCAGCAAAGAATAACAAGCAGAAAAGAACGAAAAACATAAGGCCTTCTAAAAACATTGGCCAACTGTTGTCTCATAGGCCATATCATTTCTCCCAAGGAATTAAAACCCAATTATTTGAATCTACACAAGTCAATATATACCACCAGAAATAACAAGGCTATGAGAATGCCGGAGATGAGATTTCATAGCATAATAGAGCAGTTGCGCTGAATTGCAGTTTACTTAACCAATCAGTTGTTTAGTTTCACAAAAGAATGAGGTTTTTATCATCCTCTTATCAACTACTTCTAGTGGTAAAAGAGTACACAAATACTTTTACTGACTCCTAAATCCAACCACAAAACACACACTTCTGAATTTTGATCATTCTTATTGCCACCTGCCCCCTCTATGTAAGATAAAGCACTAAAGTTTACAGCACATGATCTAGGCACACATATTATATCATCTTTGACTCCCCCAGCTTAAAATTTAACACTCATCAAAAACATCTAGTATCTCGAGGAAATGCCGATAAATTCAGACATAATGAGGCATTCATACCTAAACACCATGTTGAGTAGAAAACCAATGGATAAACCCAGATGTAGGAGTGGGCAAAACCAAACCGAACTGATCCAAACAAATGTTTGGATCGGTTTAAAAATATATTGAATCAGCATCAGTATAAAAAAAACCAAACTAATAAATTTAAAAATTTTAAATTTATATTTGGAATGTTTTTAATAAAAATAGTTAGACAAAAACATAATTTATATTAACATTTTATTTTATAGACATTATATAAATAAAGAATTTATCCATCCAATTTAATAAATTCTTTAATTTTATAATACCAGGTATCTAATTTATATTATAAAACAAAAGAATTTACAAAAAGTTATATTCTTGACAATGAAATTTACTTGTGCTGACTTTTATTAATATTAAAAATAATAATCATTGATATTACGCTATTATTTTAGTTTGTTAATATAAAAAATAATAATGATAATTGCTTGTTAGGTGATAATAAAAGAAAGTTATAAATTCTATAAATAGGTTAGATGATTAATTTGTTACAAACAAACATACAATTAAATTATAAAAAGATAATAAAATATATATTTCATGAATGTTATTAAATTTATTTTTAAAAATAGTTATTATATATTTTTTCAATTGAATTGGGCCTCGTAATTCTACTAATAGTTTGAGCTTAGACCTAAACCAACAACTGTGGGTTTGGATTTGGCTGGTTTGTCTTGTCTTCTATTATCCATTTGAATCGGTTTGGTCCAAACCAAAATCGACATTTTTGATCAGTTTGGATTTTGGACTAAAGCCGATCCAAACTAAAATTGCCCACCTCTATCCAGATTTTCTCACCCTAATTTCACAGTAGATGTTGATTCCATTGGAGTAACTTTCCCACCCTAAATAGCAGTAAACCACAAAATCCAAATAACGTACACTAGACTCTGTGAAACGGGAATAGTAGCAGCAGTAAAGCTCAAGATTCAACCACTCTTCTAAGATAATGCAAAACATTCCACTCAATATTCCTATACCAAGGTTTGAAGTCACCTCATAATCTATCCTTTAACCCCTCAAGAAGCAAATTTTGATCCCAGTAAAATCAGACCAAACACAAACAGCCAAGAAGTAGCAAAAACTTCAATAACCATCACTCCTCCACTTCGGAACTTACAAATGCTGTTCTGCCTCATTCAAGGTTTCGTCTAAGAACAAAAATTTTGTCCCTAACACTCCATCCCCATCCTTGTTTTTTCATTGCAACACGCTGACCGGGAAATATCAAATCAACCAGCCTCGCCCGCCAAGATTGGTCGTTCGAATCCCAGGAATAACCCACAAATAAACCTCTCCTTTCATCTTCACCCTTTAATCAACTGTTACTATCGAACCATAAGCATCAAAATAATAATAATAATAATAATAATTCCACGTCTATAAATAACAAAACTTACTACATATTGAAAAATACCTAGAACTAAAAGCCTGAGAATATCAAAAAGAAATTATGTTAAATAACCCACTTAAATATATATGAAAGAGGGAAAAAAAAATAACTTACCCCGGTAACCTTCACATACTGGCCATCAACGGCGCCTCTAAGTTCGGCATCTGGATACCTCTTAACAAACCCCAACAACCCTTTCCTTCCCCATGCACAATTCCACACAGTAACAATCAGAAGCGGTCCTACCACCGCGGCCACAGCAACCAGAACCACCGCCTTCTTCACCGCTACCATCAAAAATGCCCCCACCAGTACACCCATAGCTACCACCACTATAACCAACCAAGCCACCGCCCTCGAAACCCTGAACCCAACCTTCGCATCCTCTCCCAGGCTTGTCACTGCCGACCCATACGCCGCCTTGCTTGACCCGGAAAGCGACCCAGACACAGAATGGTCCAACTGGCCCGACCTTCTCGGTCCACTCATCGGACCGGAACCCAACGACCCCGAGGTGATTAGACCAGTTGGTTGCAGAGCTAAAGGGCCGGATGACTTTTTTACCGGGCCGGAATTTGGCCCGGATCGGACGGATCCGCTGTTGGGTTGCGAAGAGGAAGAAGTACGTGACGGTTGTTTCGGAAAAGGAGGAGCTTGATCATCAGCTACTTGTATGTCAAACATTTTTCCCAACTCCCCGGATTTCTTAACGTCACCGCCAGTGTACGGTACGGCACGAGACGCCATTTTCGGTGGCCGTTCTTTCAGTTGTTCCGGCCGCCCCGACACATACAACCCGCTACTAAGCTGGTGCGATGGAATTCTTGTAGTCATTTTTTTTTTCTTTTCGGGAAAGAGAGTGGAAAGAGTGAGTGACTGAAAACAGTGTAGGTGAAGGAGAAGGAGTTAGAAAAGAACTGGTTTTTTGCCAAAAGGACCCAAAATTTAGGCTTATTTTCGTTTATGACATTATTTCCAAAGTTTTTATATTTAAAACAAAATATTTAGTTATTGAACGAAACTATCCTTCCTTCTTTCTTTTGTATTTTTTGTCAAATACAAATACACTAATTAATTTAGAAATTATTGTCATTTTATTGATTTAGACTTTGTTAATATAAATAAAAAATTTTAAATTAATTTTTATACACAATTTATTTTAAATATAATTTAATGATATTATAAATAAAATTAATAATATAAATTTATAAATAAAATAATAAATAATGCTTTCTGAACGAATTTTAATACTTTCACTCCTTGCTCACAGTTACAATTATGAATTTTGAAGGGGTAGAAGGTAGTAACTAGTGAATTTTGCCATCTAAAGAATAATGGTATATTCTCTTAGGTTGTATTCAAACAGTAAAGAATTGGTCCCCTGGCTCGCGTTGCAGGGGGGAAATGGGTCCCTATGAAACATAAGTGTGAACCAAATACACTGATAAGACAAATGGAACGTAAGAAAATCCGACCTCTATTCTACGCTCAATTAAATTTGCAAGGTAAAGTGGGGTCCACTCACACTCCCCCACGGTAGATCGACGGTCCACATCGATAGTAAGGACCTGAATTTTACACTCTGAACACATGCAATGCTTTTTATCTTTCAAATCATGATCCCGCGCGTGGAATCCACACTCCCGCATTAACTCTCGTGGGACCCACTGCTCTGGGCACAAGAGTCGGACGGCGATTACTGATTAAATATCGAAGCAATGGTGGTGATTGAACGACGGTTAGTATCGTTACGCTCGCGCCATTTTTGCCCTTTTTGGAACTTCCACGTGTTATGTAAGTAATTGTGGAATATTAGGAAAATGTGGGGGTAATGATGGAAGTTTACTCTTTCAGAGTCGGTGGTGAAGGATGACCGCATCCACGGTCACTCAAAATGCAGTAAAATGACGAGAATATCCTTACAGGGAAAATAATTTGCTTACGTAGTATATATACATTATTCCGTTATATTGAATGTGTGGTTTGCATATAGGTGCATAAATAATTAATAAATAAGTATTTTTTTTCGTTAATTACCCCTAATATGTAAACCAAATTTGAGAAATCTAATAAAGTTTTATAGGGTACCGTTGTCTTTTCATGTTTCCTTTTTCTTTCGGAAAATAACATAGCATGTCTTTTTTTTTTTTTAATTAATCTTAACGAACATATGAATGTAGTTTGAACAGTGGGTCTAAATTTACCAATTATAATTTATAAAATTAATGGCACATAATCACAAATAACAAAGGTAATGTGGGTTACTTAATCAAAGCCTGTCGGTAATTTAATATTCTAGACTCTTTATTCCCCGTTTTTTTTTTTTTTTAACAAATTTAAGGTCAATTTACCGAATCTAAAACAATCTTATGGACTATTTAAGAGTGGTCCTTAATGATTCATAATTAAAGAAGGGTTAGATCATAATTTACAATTATGGACCACAAATACTAAAATGCAATGATTGGCCGAAAGAACCCTAAAATATTGAAAGCCAAAGATCCCGATTGGGAAACAATTCCTGAGTTGAATAAATTTTTTAGTTATAGTCAATGAGATTTGGGTACCAGAGAGACCCCATTTGAAAAGTGCTTTTTGAAAACACGATTTATGTTGTCGCCATCGTTTTCAGGTCTTTTTGTGTAAGGGAGTAGGTGAAGTTTTGTTTTCTCAAAGTTTATGACATGAAACAAAAAGGGTGTTTGCCAAATCTTGTGTTACTGCTTAAAACAATTCAAGTAATCCCCTCATTGAAGCACATGCAATCGCATGTGTTGTCGGTACTCCTTTCTCTCTTCATCAACTCTGGTGGAAATGGTTGGTAACGTGGCTAAACTAAATGCACCCATTTTTTTTTTTTTTGTCCTAATACACAACTGCTTGTGAAATGAGATTATTAGGATACGGGTGTACTCAGAACATAGAGAGGTGCTTTTAGTATCCAACAAACAAATGGCGTTTGCGGTATCAATATGGACCAAATTGCAGCCCAATTTCAAGTTTAAACTTATGCCGTTTCATTTGAAGACCCAAAGAGTTGTATTTTTAGAATCCACCAATCTGGCTTAGAGATGCAGAACAGGTCGGACGGCCCCAAGCCCAACCCTTAAATTGTTAAAGAATAGCTCGGTTCGATTTTTTGTGGGCCTACAAACAAAAGCTTCATCATGGACCAAGGTTAGATCAAGTTCAGGCCTATCATGGGCCAGTTCGCAGACTTGTTTTTAAATATTTATATATATTTAATTTATTTATTAAAATTTATATTTGTATTCGTGGGCCAATCTATGACACGAGGCCGACAAGGACCTCATTTTCACAAGTCACGTCGTTTGACACATTTAATCTCACGTGCCCAATTTTATTTCAATTATTTTTATTAGTATTATTATTTCTTATTTTGCAAATTCTATACCTTAAAATTGTGAAAGGGTCTTAAACAAAACAGTCTTATTATACTATTGTGTTGATATTGTCGGACCATTCAATTATCAATTTTTATTAGTGTTAATTAATAACAATAATTTAAGAGAAACAAAAATAACGAAAGAAAAATAATAATACGTGTTAATAGAAAAAATTTTGCTTAAAAGAAAATTAATCATAATTTTTTCTTTTAAATTATAGTTATTAATAAGTATTAGTGAAAGTTAATAATTAAATAATCTTATTACATCATTATAATAATGTGATAGAACTGTTGTATTTAATAATTAAATAATAATAAGAATATTATTATTATTTTGTAAATTCTATTATTTAGAATTATAAAAAAAAAAATTAAGCAGGATAATTTTACCATATTATTGTATTGACATGATAAAATTATTTAATTATTAATTTTTATTAGTACTACTTAATAACTATAATTTAGGAGAGAGAAAATTATTAAAAGAAAAATAGTAATATATATTAGTAGAAAAGAAAATTATGCTTAAAAGTAAATTAATTATGACTCTTTTTCTTTTAAATTATAATTATTAATTAATATTAATAAAAATTAATAATTAAATAATTTTATTATTTCACTTTAATTGCAATCTCAAGTACAAAGTTTGGCGTTAGCCCAGAAATTTTTTGGTTGACTTAGCTACTAATTTCCCCACAGAAAATGTAGAAAAAAAAAAAAAAAAACACAGATTCTCTTCATTTCACTCAATTGCAATGTGAATTATAAAATTTGGAGTTTGCCCATCAAGTTTATTTCTCATTTAGCTACCAATTTGACCGCACAAAATCAAAACACGTAAAATAAACATCGAATTTTAAAATAAAAGATAAAAACCTGGAAGCCCAGAAAGAAATCCGCAGGGGAGAAAACCAATAGCCGCAAAAAGCGAACTCACGCCTCCGTATTGAGAGAAATTGGGTGTGTTTCGTGACAACAAGATTAGGGTTTTGATCAAACAATTTCTAGAAAGCTTTTTTTGCGATTAATTGAACGGAGGAGGAAGGACAAGGAAGGAGGGAAAGGGTTTCTGTTTTTGGAAACGGCCAAACGAAACTTCTTTCCCAAAGGGGTGATTGTAGATCCCGGTACCAATACTTGTATGAATTCTGACGGTTGGATCAAATCAATGGTCTAGATTTTATATAAAAAATTTAAAAATAAAAAAGAAAAATAAGATTATAGTAAAATTAAATATGTAAAGCCTTAATTAATTTTTATTCTATATCTTATAATTTGCTCCTCTTAAATATTAAAATTTTTGAATTGAATTTTAATTTTTAAAATTATTTTTTTAAAATTTTTCAAATTCTAGGGGTAACAGTGTCTTTTCATTAATATTGGACATTTTATAGAATGGGTGCACTGAGAATATTTATGGATACTTAGAGCAAACGTCCATCTAAAACCATTTTAAATTGGGCTTTCTCGGCACAGAAAGCTTTTCCTTTTCTCTGTTTTCCGCAATGTAATTTTAAATCGATCGACCAAACTGAAGACAAGGAGGAGGTCATAATCTCTCTTTTGGTGATCAGGAAAAGGTATTATCGCTTTGGCTAAGAGTGTTTATTAGCATATCTTTTATTTGCTAATCAGTTTCTCCCTACACTTAACTTAGGGTTTGTCAATCGGATTCACTGTCTCTTACTTTGTTGATTTGTATTGACTTTTAGTTACACTTTCCCATGATTTATTCAATTGGGTTTCTGATCAATTTCGAGATTTGAAATTTTTGATTTTATTATTTTAATAAAAATAATATGATAGAATTATCGTTGTTAAAATTCTCTTAAAAATTATTGATTTTGCTGTCTTGGTCGTAAGTAGTTGAATCTACATTTTACAGCCACAGCCATGTTTACTCTCAAAATGGTCCTTCCCTTGTCACTTGCTTGTATAAAAGATGGAGGGAAATTGATCATTCAGCTCATCCAACTATCAAATCCACAACTATATTATTGCTGAAAAGGATAAGCCCAAACAACTGGCAAGCAAATGTATGAAATTAGGGTCCCAAAAACTCCAAAACTCCAGGTCATTTCAGCAAATGTATGAACTTTTCATGATTCCATGCTCAGAATTCCTGCCTGCCTTGCACCCATTAATAAAAACGGGACTTAGCTTCCAAGCAAATTATTGAAACTGAGGAAAGCAAAAGAAATATTGTTGATTCTCTTTGAATTTTATTCACAGAATGATGGTACACGTGCAGAACATTATTTTGTTCTTTAAATAAATCCTCCATTAACAAATATACCTTGCCAGCAATTTCATGTTCCTCGGTTTTGGAATAAAGTGATAGAACCTGAGTACATGCTTGAAGTACGAAAGATGCACTTTCCCTTTTCATTTTATAATCACCTAAAACCATTAGTCAGAAGTTAAACCATTTCAAAGAATACCCTTTGAGTTTTGGAGAGTCCAGGCAAATTTTTAAAACGTGACTTCTTTCGAATTTAATGTCAAACTGAAAGATAAACAGCAATGCACAAATGGTGTTCTAAGTACAGTGGAATAATATCAACCTCTTCACATTAGCAACTGTAGCATTATAAACTTGTCAGCATGTACAAATGATTAATAACAACTTGCTAACGTCTTTAAGACATATAGTTTTCGATGATTGATGAGTTACAGCTAGATGCGTTCTTTCCAAATCACATGTAGCTATAAACCACCAGTCCCACTTGTGTCAAATGCATGAAATATCTTCCCTGCAATCTGAAGAACTCAATACTCTCCCGGCAATAATCTTTTGTTAATCATGTCCTTTTGATGATCCGAAAACGACAGCACAATGAATGGAAAATGACTGCAATTTTTTTGCGAGCTAAACGCCAACATTTATGAACAGTTCTTCCTACATTTGAAATCAGGGCATCTGTAATTTTATGCCAAGCAGAGAATTTAGACAGTTAAAATACACAGAATTTCTCTGTATTTTTAAACCATAAAAGTTTGATTTCCACGGCGATTAAGCTGCCACTTCTCTCAGCAGAATTTGCCCACGTGTAAACGCCACTTGTATGTAATCATAGGTTCAGTTAATGACTTTTCTGAGCGGTGATTTTCAGAAATTATTTACAGTTAAAAGCATGGCATAACGATAAATGTTAATAAAGTTTCAAAGCAATGCAAACTTTTTTTTTTAAAATTTTATGATAAGAAATAAAGGAAACCCATGAAATTTGTCACTGTGGCCACGAAGCATTAATGATGGAAAAAGGAAATGGAAAACAGAGGAGTTGGAGGATACGGTCGAGAAGAGAAGGCTGTGTATCTTAAAAAGCAAGTCTTGGTTTTGAATTGAACCGAGAAATCACGAGACACCCCTGACATTTTCTGCTTAGAATTCATCTTTCTACTGACAAACGACCTAATCTCTTCCTGATCTTATTAGAAACAGCCGTGAAAATTAGAACCCTCTTCTTCTTTTCTTTTCACATTTCCATGAATTTTCTCTTCATTTCTTCCCCACTTCAATCCAAAAATCTTGAAACCATGAAACCAAAACGTATTCCTCTTTTTTTTTGCTTTTGTTTGATGAAAATCTCTCTGTTTTAACAAATTAGACGTTTGGAATGGAAAGCTGTCATTTGATCACTGACTTGTGTTGTTGGTGTTTGATTATGTCACTGTTTTGAAATATTCATGAAAACTTATTTCTATCTTTCATTTTTTTACAGAACTCATGTTTTTGAATCAGTTCATGCACTTCCTAAAATCAATTCACACATTCAGAAGGAAGGAAAACTTCTTGTGATTGCTGGTCTTGATAACAAAACTTTTCTTTTTAAATAAATTTCTGTAAACCACACGCATAATAAAATGGCTTCATCGTGTTTCCATGCATTTCGCCTTCGAAAATCGAAGAGCAAACGAATATCAGTACCTTCCTCATCAAAATCCCAGTTAAATTCCGACATGGAAAACTTGGAGAAGAAAAGATTCGACAGCTTGGAGTCCTGGTCAATGATTTTGGATTCCGAAAATGTGGAGACTTGGGAAGTATCAAAGGAAGATCAAGAAGAATGGACTGCTGATCTCTCGCAGTTGTTTATAGGAAACAAGTTTGCTTCCGGCGCTCACAGCAGAATTTATCGTGGGATTTACAAACAGAGAGCAGTTGCTGTAAAAATGGTGAGGATTCCGAACCAGAAGGAGGAGACAAGAGGTTTACTTGAGCAGCAGTTCAAGTCTGAAGTTGCCTTGCTTTCACGTCTTTTTCATCCTAACATAGTTCAGGTAAGAATTTGTAATCCTATCCTAGCAAGCACTAGATTTTAGAAAAAGACAGTATTAATAATTTTTTAATAGTTTTTTGGGTAGTTGAATTGTAGAAGTACAATAGTGTTAGTTCTTGTCAGATACTGTGCTTGTTAATCTCTAACCTTAAGTTGATGCAGTTATTTTTCTGAATTTAACGTATGGGTTGCATTTCTTAAACAAAAATTTGAAATTCTTGTGATGGCGAATCCTTGAAAATTTCAGGAAATTTCCATCTCACGTACAGCAATATGGTTGCATTTTCCAGGGTTAGCTGGATTCTCGCTGATTGGTTTTGGTTTATTTTGCCTTTTTTTTTTCCTCTCTACTTCAGGGAATAGATTGGATTGTGGCCCCTATATTCATTGTTATTTCTTAGTGAATTAACCCGAAATCTTGAAATCAAGCCAAAATTTGTCTAAAATTTCCTGCAAATCAACAAATACCAATTGCCCAAACATCTGGGTTAGCTTCAATGTCACCATTCTGCAGCTCAATCTCTGGGTACCAGTTCTTTTTTATGCATTTCAACCCACACAATTTTAGCCCTAACCCTTCAAATTTTCAGAGTTTCTATATCTTATATATCGATTTTGTTGAACAATTTAGTTGGTGGTCAGGTTTATGTTCTTGTGCTAGATTAGTGAACAATTTTCTCTTCACAGTTTATTGCAGCTTGCAAAAAGCCTCCTGTGTACTGTATCATCACCGAATACATGTCACAAGGAACTCTGAGAATGTATCTCAACAAGAAAGAGCCATACTCTCTGTCAACTGAAACAATTCTGAGGTTAGCTCTTGATATTTCACGAGGAATGGAGTATCTTCATTCGCAAGGAGTTATCCACAGAGACCTCAAGTCTAATAATTTGCTCCTAAACGATGAAATGCGAGTTAAGGTAGCAGATTTTGGTACATCCTGCCTTGAAACACAGTGCCGTGAAACCAAAGGAAACATGGGAACTTATCGATGGATGGCACCGGAGATGATCAAAGAGAAACCTTACACTCGAAAAGTTGATGTATATAGCTTCGGAATTGTCCTCTGGGAGCTCACTACAGCTTTGCTTCCTTTCCAAGGAATGACTCCTGTGCAGGCTGCATTTGCCGTAGCTGAGAAGGTAAACATAGTTAAATTTACAATGCAAATCATTTTTTCTTTCCTTGTGTCGAACGAAGTGATGTTGACACCATTTTTTTTTTATTGTAATCATTTTCTTGTTTGACAGAATGAGCGACCTCCACTACCAGCTAGCTGTCAACCGGCCCTCGCGCACTTGATAAGGCGCTGCTGGGCAGCCAATCCCTCAAAGCGTCCAGATTTCAGCGACATTGTTTCTGCTCTGGAGAAATACGATGAATGTGTTAAGGAAGGACTTCCTCTTACTTCACATTCAGGCCTTGTCAACCGCAATGCCATTCTTGAACGCTTGAAAAGCTGTGTGTCCATGAGCTCCTCTATACCTGTACATGCCTAACTATATATGCTTTTAGAAGGTATTATTCTCATTCTCTTCTTTTTATCTCCTCAACGTCGTTCGTCGTCGTCGTCTCGCGGCGTTGGTAGATTAATCAGTTCATAATAATCTGTACATATCTGTATTTGTGAAATCTAAGGTTGATGATGGTGGTGGTCGGCTGCTGATATGCCATGAACATTGGTTAATGAATTGGATTCGGGCAATATTGGAACCACCATTCGATGTATTCCTAGTGTGAAAGTAACCCATTTTTATTATTTGATTTTCAGTTAAAGATCAACCGAAGAACAGAAAGTCCTGTAGTTTTCGTATGTAATTTTCGTAGATGACTGCACGAGATATCGAATTGTGGATTCAATACTCCCAAATCTGTGCTCGTACGTCGCCTTGCTGCTGGCCATCTTTAGCATACAGAAGAAGAATTGTACCTCAAAATTTACATGTCTTCAGGCATCTCCATGTGCAAATCATAATGATGTTCTTCAACGTTTGCACGATTTCTTTCTTTTTCTGTTCATTTTTGGCCTACTTCTATTAAGGTATTCTGGTGAATGATTCGCTTTTTGTGCCTCACATGAAGTCTTTGCCAGAGATGATTTCAGCCATAGGTGAAAGGAAAGAAAAACCTTCACCTAATACCACCATTAGTCAACTTTAATCAGTGTATCATGTCCAAAATCACATCATGTAAGTTCGGATTCACTGATAATTACTGTATTTTAACTAAATTTTCGAATCACCCATCAAATTATTAAAGTGAATTTTCCTTTTAATTTAATAATTAATATTTATCAATCACATGTTTATTCCTATTTGATGAATAATGATTCTTCAACACCTCAATTTGAGAGATTCTCTTGCTAATCAATTTGCATATCGAGGTTTCCTTCTCCGAATTTAGTTTGTCTCCGAGACCGAGTCAAACGCGTCAGGTTGAATCTGAGAAAGCTCCAGAGAGGCAATCCGAAGGACCCAAGTGTTTCATGTAAAATTCAAACAGGAATTTTTGCCTTTTTGTGTTGAACGAGTCATTCTTACCACAGACAATAAGTCAGTCGTGTTCATCTATGTTTTGCCTTGGCCTTGCCTCGTTCTTTACTTGATTCATTCGAATAAGTCAAATTTTCAAATTCCTGATTCCTCTCAACCCAAAATTCTTAAGCCCACATTTCACGTTGTGACTTTCATTAAATTTGAAATTTGACTTTACCTCTAATAGCGCAGGGTAAGACTATATGATTAAGCACTTTGTTTTATAACAGCTTAAAACGGTGCCGTAGTGATTTTACCAAGGAGAGGGCAATCGCGTGGGCAGGCAGACACCGAGACGTGAGCCAAATTGTCTTCTCTTCCTGTATTCATTGGCCCGAAAAGAAAAGCAGAGAGATTCGATACCATAATTTAATTAATTAATTATTCAAAAGTATATTTTATTTCAATAATTTAAGTCAGTTAAAAAGAAGAGAATAGATAAAGGCATCGTGGGTGCCAAATTTTATAATTTATTTTTAAAATTAAAAAAATTAAAGACCTTTTTCCTACTGAATGACCTAAACACCCTTCAATTTTGATCAACTAAATTTTATTACTAAATTCAATTTCATGTGTCCCTCGCAACTTTTGTGGTGTGACCAAATCAACCCCACCCGATCACCCCTCTAATTATAAATTAATGCACAATATGTGCGACTTTGGTACATAAAATAATAAATCAAAGTAAAATAAGTGTGTAAATAACATTGAAATCTTTTCTTAGTCTTTTTTTTATTTGAATTATAAATAATTTAAATTATATTATAATAAAATTTATAAATTAATTTTATATTTTATAATATAAAATTAAAAAATTTTAAATATAATTTTAATAGTCCTTTATCCTGCTCTCCAATAATGGTATGTTCATTAATGTAGGGGGTAGTATCGTCAAAACGAATGAATTTACCAAGAAATTATGAAAAGAATAAATGCCCCAACAGCGAAAAGAGAAATTTGGATTGAAGAAAGTCCTGCCTATTGTCCTTTCGCTTTAATCGAAGTCTTGCTTTTGCCGACCTCGTTTGTTGGGACACCAAATTATACCTTACGAGATATTTTCCTACATTACCCGAAATACCCTTATTTTTTAGCGAAATACCCAAATTACCCTATAAAAATCCAATAATTTATTTATTTATTTTATTTTACTCCTGATTTTCCAACATGGAAACTAATCTTTGCCAACCAACAACGACGTCGTAGTACAACTACCATATCCTCGCTTATTAGAAGTTTTCTTTTTTCCCCCACTTCCCTGGTTTGCCTAAAATGGGAAGATAACCAAAAAAAAAAAAAAAAGGTTTCGGGTTTTAATTTTATTTGGATTGAAAGACGATTTTCCCATTTTTTTTTTCTTTTTTATAACAACATGTACTAACAACAGATCGTGTACTACTTTCAATCCTATAGTTGTAAACTGGTAAACAAACCCTAATCAGAGTGGCTCTATTCATAACAGATTTTAGGCACCATCAAATCCAAGACACAGAAGCAAGAACACTAAATCATGATCATTCAAAATTAAACTACCCATTTTTACACAGTAAAAGGGTGATTAATATACAAAAAGCAAAGAAGACGACGAAGAAGAAGAAAATGAAAGCAAATCTCCAGAAACTAAAACTAAACCCACTAGTTTAATTAATTTTCTTTCATTTTCCTGTGAAGAAAATTTATGATTCTTCAACCCCAAACACCCCAAATCCTCCCTCCAATGAAACTCATAAAACTCCTAACCGAACTTTTCTCTTCCCCTTCTTTACAATTCTCATGATCATCAACGTCATCATCCACACGGCCGCTACTGTTTTCCTCTATAGATTCTGACTCGGCCGATTCTTTTCCCGGACTCTGCTGGTGATGATTATTATTATTCCGTTTAAACTCACCCGAGTTTTCATTTCCACTTCTCTTTTTCTTGTCCTTTTTGCTGTTCTTCATCTTCTTGTTCTTCTGCAACAGTTCTTCTTCGAAAGCGTCGATGATTTCATGTATCAGTTCACGGTTTGGTGAAGAATCCCACCTGACCCAGTAACTCATATAACACCGAAAACAATCGCAAGTAAAAAGAGGAGGATGATCGGAGCTATTATTACCGCCGGTGCTTTTGCTTTTCGGAAGAGAAACGCTTTTCTGCTGGGAGCTCTTACGCTGGCCAGGAAAGTTGTTGATGGAGATGTTGTTGTTAGAGCATGAGATGAGATAAGCTAAAACTTCCCTGTCTTCCGGCGAGAGAGCGGCGGTCAGGGTGAGGATGGTTGCCGGAAGAAAGGACAGGTGGTCTGATATGACCGGCGGTGACGGATGAACCGTGCTTTTGCGGCATAGCTTCTTCATGGTTGATGCCAAACTCAGAAAGAAGGACAGAAGGACCGGGAGGTTATGACTTTGAAAGGCTGATGAGTTTTTATTCTTACATAATGGGGTGGAATAATATCATAGAAGGCCCAGAATTTTTACATTTTTACAAATAAAAATAAATTTATTTATTTATAATAAATACGGCTTTTTAATCCCGTTAAAATAATAAAAATATCTTTTAATACTAAATGCATGATTAACAAATTTGATAATAATAATTTTTAATAAAAATTACTACACTTTAATACCAGGCACAAAACAAAACTTTAATCTCACAGGGATAATTTTGTCGTTGCGCTAGAAATTAGTAACGTACTTTGTAAAAATAGATAAACTGTATCGTTTTATGTGGGAACGCCAAAATTCAGAGGACTCAAATGTTATTATTCTTTACAATAATACTTGATGTTGGTGACGTGGATTTTGGGAACATTATGGGGGCGTTAAGGTGTGATCAGGATCTATCGGATCGTACGGTACACATCAAATGGCGAGTGAATCGCATTCGCCGGTTTAGTGCAATTAGCTGCACGGTTGGTGGAAGTGAGTGATGTGATCCGACCTACTACTACGATTTGTCCCTAACTGTGGTCGCTGTCTTAGAAAGAGAACTCCCCCTCTCTACACGTCAACGTTTCAATTTTGGTGAGACTGGTCATTGGTCAACCTCTAGCAGATGGGATTGGGCTTTTCTTTGACCAGGCCCAGTATTTAATTTCTTCTCGTATCACAAAGTCATTATTACCACAACATGCTATGATGTCTGCATAACATCTGTTTTTCCGGATACACTGTGATTAATCAGTCATTCAAAGTAGATGTAACAGTAACCAAACATCCAACAATATGCAAGACATCTAGGAAGAACTGCTTATGCGAGTCTTGATCCATGATTCCAGGTTCCGGAGCTCCTCGTTGCTTATAGAGTGGCTGAGACCAGGATAAGCCTGCAAAATTGTTGAAGAAGATGGTAACACAAGTTATAAGAAACCAAGAGAGAATTTGAGATAGATTATATTTATTACCTTAAACTCGCAGTTCACACCAGCTTGTTCAAGGAAAGGGGGACCTGCTTGCCCAGCTTCGAACAATACTGTTCTGTCAGCCATTCCGTGAGACCAAAGAATTGGTGTCTGCAAAAGATTTGAGATCTCAACCCATAAAACCATGCAACAGAATAATATTGCAGATTTAAATTTCAAGAGTAGAAATTAAACCCAAGAGGCAAATACTCGATTGCTGCTTTAAAATGGTTTTTGAAACTATGATTTGGACAACTTTGATGTCAGTTTAAAAAAAAGCACCTTTCTTGCATTTTGTGTGAATCGTTGTATCATAGAAGAACTAAAAGGAATCCAACCACTGAAAACTGCAGCTCCTCCCAGAGTTCTTGGGTATAACAGGACACTAGCCAATGTCAAGGCACCTGCAGAAAATTCTTCATATCAGAGGCACTAAAAATAACTAAACGAGCAATGCCTTATTTCTCAGGGCATGAGAGAGAGACCTCCTTGACTAAATCCGCACACAAATACATTACTAGGATCTGTCCCAGCAGCTACTTCCTTGTCGATCATTGCATGCACATTCTGAACTGCTTTGAGCACACCAGCTTCATCTTTTGGAGAACTCTGATGCACATAAGCAATGAGAAACTCAGATGAATATCTCAAACAGCAGAGCAACAAACTCAAGTTAACACATCATCAGTTTGTGAATTTCTAGCAAAGCTCAAAATACTAAATCACATAGTACTTGCATTGAATGTAGAAAACATGATCATAAAAAATGAACCTCAACAAAAGCTCATCAATAGCCGAATTTAAATGAACAAGAGGAGTATAAGCATGCACCTTGGCAGATGCTGTACATTGACTTAAGACAGATATAAATAAACAAACTGAAAAAAGAGAAGCAAATGAAAAAGAAAACCGCGAAGATGATAACACAAAAAAACCTTACGAGTTATAATTTTCCAAAGATAAAAGTAATTGAACTAAGTGTTTCTATGATCCATTACACATCACTGTCTTCTATGAACAAAATTTTGGCTGAACTACAATTTGTATATGATGTGTCCGGTTTAGCTTTCATGCATTAACAAGCCAAATACAGCTAGAAGATGATCAACATAAAAATGCCTAAACGACATGCAATAGCATCACTACAGAATTCCAAATTCTTACAGTAGTTGGCAATGAATTGTCTTATCACCATCAATATTTAAAAAAAAAAAAAAATTCTATAACAAGCATAAATCCAATTTGAATTTCATATTTACAAATTACAATGTTATCTAATAAGATGAAGACTCTGGATATAATTTATAAATAGAAAGATCTACCAGTTTCAGTGACTTACAGCAGTCACAGGAATCTCATGAATGTCAAACCATGAAGGCATCACGGCACCATCTACAAGGAGAATCAAATTAGTACTCCATGGAATTGCGTAAAGGGAAAAGGCATAATATCTTTATCAAGACAAGTCAATGTAATTTACAAGAGTGTGGTTTACACCATAAAGAACAGTGTGCAACAAATTAGTAACGAAACAAACATGCATTTATCTTAAGCAAAAGGGAATTACTTGAGACAGTAAAAAATGACACAAAATTTCACAAGTAATAGACAAGGAAAAGAATAACAGACATAGGTTTAGAAGTTTATTATCCAAAAATATTTGATCTTGACATGCAGAACACCTTGTTATGATTCAACCATTATTTATGACCAAAGAAGAATGCCAACCATCAACAAATACAAGATTAAAAGGTCTATACATGCTCAAATTACTTCTTCTCTATAATTTCCTACCAAAAAAAAGGCATTAGTTATTTGCAAATACAGTGTGCTCTGTAATCTTCATGTACTCAGAACATGAATTCCTTATTTAAAATTAAGTTTACTCATATTACCGAAAGAAAAACAATCATATAGAAAACATAACACAGAAACAAATCCGATGACCAAAAATCCAAAACCCAGATTCAAACCACCGAAAAAACCAAAACGACATACACAAACAAATGAAAATAATTACTTACAGTTGCAGGTGACGGAATTGTTTGGGGCAGAAGGGAAGGACCATTTGGTGAGTTTAAACTCAGGAGAAGTGAAGAGAGTTTTGATGGGTTCATTAGCTGGACCGGAGTCACCCAATCCATGAAGCCACAAAATAAAGCTTCGAGCCATGGGATCTTGCTCGCGTGAATATGGGCTCGGCCGGAAAAATAGTATGAATAAAATGGTACTACTCAGAGTCACTGTAAATAGAACAATCGGTTTAGACAACAACATTGGTTCCTTCATTTTTGGTATATATTTTTTATTTATGTTCCAATTTGATTTGGAAAATGGATGTGAAAAGACTTTAGATACCCCTCCATTTGGAAGTTTCTAGCATTCGAGTTAGGTGGCTGCCTCCAGGCCCACAGCGGGCCAATCAGTTCCTCGTTAATAAGATTGACACTTGGCAAAAATGGAATAACAACAACCCAGTCCCCGAGTTTTTAGATTCTGCAAATAAAAATCATTTTTCTTATTTATATTGAATATATCCATAGTCTTGTCAAAGTTACAAAATTACCCTTATAATATTAAATTTTGACCATAATATTGTTATTGAGGTTATTCAATAGAATTGGGAAAATCGTTTGATAATAAATGGAGAAAGCATGTTCTTATATGTACTCTTCCATTTGGAGTTCCTCGTACTGTTGGTTTTCAGTTACACACCTTAAGCTGGAGCATAAATTCAGTTCATTGATGCAAATAAGAATTAACAAATCAATGGATTCAATCAATTCAGAAAAGGGTACTGACATTGTTCAAGGTCCGTCTGATTCAAAGTGAATAAATAAAGTTTCAAGAATGCCCATTAAATACCAGTTTTTCTGGGGCCATCTTCTTCAACTTCATGATTCAGAACAGTTTCTCAATCCATTTGTCTCAAAAATACGTGAATTTCCACAAAAAATTTGTTTTCTGCATTGCAGAACTCTTGGTGTACCAATTCTTCATTGAATCAACTGATTCCAGGAGCATTGCAGGGGAGCAAGCCGGCACCATGCAAAGGTTCAACCTGTGCCTCCGAAAGGGAATCCTTCCGGAGAGGCTGCAAGGTTTCCAAGGAATGCAGGGACGGCAGTAGAAGTAGGGAGTGAAGGCTCCAGCAACATCCTGAAACAATATTCCAGGTGCTGTACAGAATACAAAATATTGTCTTTGCTATGGTCAAAGCAAGAAATAAGAATTTGAAAGGATACGTTCTGATTTGAACATGCTCTGCTGCGAACTTTCCTCATTTATAATTAAAAACATTTTGGAAAGTTGGAAAAAAAGATGCATCCTTGCAAGGGCCGAGCTCAATAATCTTCTAGTAACAACTCACATAAAATAATCTAAAACTGATGATCAAATATCAACTGATATGCATTATCTTTTCATCCTCTAAATCAAGCGGTTTTCAGACCAATAGTTAAGGATTTCCATAACCAAATTGAATTTAGCATGAATTGCATTGACAGAAAGAGTAGAGAATCCTCCAATCATTGGTAAGTCTAAACACCAAAATAAAAAAAAAAAGCACACAATATCAAGTGATGAGGCACTTGGTAACATGAATGTCTACAGTAGCAAAGTAGTTGACTCATTTATTAAAGAAAATCAAAGCTTTACCCTACATTTCTAGAGCAACTTATAGTAAAAACAAACAAAATGATCCAATCTTCATATCATCACGGAGTACAAAAACCTCAGAGCTGAAGTCCAGACTGTTCTCCCTCCATCAGAAAAGCTGATTAACGTCACAGTCTACAATATATAACGATTAAAGATTACTTGTACAATCAGAATTAATTCACAACTCACCTACAAAACTATCACATGCAGTTTCAAACAGTACCATGATATTCATCAATTGTCTGCTTCATCTCGTCCAACTGCGAAAGAACATATTCCAGCTTCTTGCAACAGATCTCGTTCGATATTCTTGCACTGTAATCACATTTCTCAAATGGACGGTACTCACAAGCACTCTTAATCTCATCCCGCAATGTCACCTGGATGTCCTGGTTTAACCAATGAAAACACATACTGCCAAATTCTAAGTCTTTGAAAAATCAATTTCCACAATCCAACCATAACCTAAATAATCTCCTAGTCCACTCAGTTCAACTTCATAATTCATATTTATTAATTTTTATGTGATAGAACTTTGACAATTCCTGCAGTACGAAGCACATTGATTGCAACCATTTGACAAAACCTACCTCAAGTATCTCAAGAAAACGAATTAGTTCCTCAATTTCAAAGTAACTAATCAAATTAGATCAAAAATTGAAATCAATTCAAATTTTGTGCGGAAAAAGTGTGTAAAATTTAGGGCAAAAGAATTCCGGACCTTGATCAATTGCATGAACTCGCCGCAGTGGTTGTTGATGAATTCTTTTCTGGGACCCATGGGGTTCGCCAGCTCGTCCATGACTCCTCCTGCTAGCTCCAAAACCCTAACCACTCTCTGCACGGCGAGTTTTCCACTCTTATTCAGTTTATCAGTTGTTTTTTTTAGGCTAAATTGCCACATTTACACCGACTTATAGAACAATGGAAAAGTTATCAGATTCTTGTAACTTAATGGAAAATTCAAACGGTGAAGTGAGTTACCTTTTCGACATTTTGAAGTCGTTGAAGTGAAGTAGTTTGGCCCTGCGAATCCATGGAACCGAAGTTTGCGTCGAAGATGCAGAATAAAATTGTACAGAGAACGAGAGGTCGTTTGCTTTAAAAAACGACTGCGTATCACAGTAAACGAGGGAATATAAGATCTATTATGGATACGGTGCGCACAAGCTGCGCTTATTCCCACGTGTCATGAATTGAATCGTGCGGCCTTAGTAGTGGAACAGCGCGTCCGATTTAACAGGAGCAGCAGATTATTAGACTAGTCTCACCAAACTCGCACGCACGTTACGAAGGGACCGAGAGAATTGAATCCATGGCAGCGTCGAAGCTTCAGGCTTTCTGGAACCACCCGGCCGGTCCCAAAACCAGTGAGTTGACTCCCTTTTGTCTTCCTTTACCTCTAATCCAAACGATAATTATTGTCAATTTGTGTGGCTATGAAAATAATTGTCGTTTCCTTTCTGTAATAAGATCTATTAATGCTTTAAGATCGAAAATTTAATTCGACGTTTTGTTCTCAATCTTTTATCTGAATGTTGTGGACTTTTTTCTCGCAACATAAAGGTAGATTTTTTTTTTTCGAAGTGTCAACCTTCAACCAAATCTCAGCTGAAATTCATTGAAATTGTAAGCTGAAGAATTTTAACTCTATTTAGTGGAGTTATGTGTGCGATCGTTGTGTCTAAATCTTGATTTCCCATGTTCTTTGAATTTATTGCTGAGTTTTACCTAAACTTATTTTCATAAATGTAAGTGGGTATTTGAAAGTTCTCAACAAATGTTCAGTAACCGATGAATATTGTGAATTGATCGTTTAAATATATTTAGTGGGGTGAAAAGGAAAGGGAATGAAGGATGGTTGGGCAAGGAGGAAAACGAGAAGAGAAGAAGAAGAAGACTTATCCTTGTTGTGATTTGGTCGAATAGGATTGAAATGACGTGGTTGTTCTTGTCTTCGGAATCCATTGAGGATGGAGACAGTAGAAACTACTATATGTTTAATTTGATCATTATGCTGGTATGTGATTTGTATTGTTTATGTCAGGCATGGTTGAAAGCAAAAATTGATTCTTTCACTTCAATAGTCTTATTCTTTCCATCCAATTACCAAAGAAATAGATTCTATAAGTTTGGTGAAACAGTTCGTCCTTTTCTCTCATTACCTCTTTCCAACTAACTACAACATGTTTCCTTGTTTTTCTACTCCATCTCCTTCCCTTCTATTTCCTTCTTCACCACAACATATTAGAATAGAGATCTAATTGAATTTTGCAAGGAACCAGAAATAATAATTCAAGTATGAACTACTTGGAATTTGATGCTAGTTAATGTGGGTTAGTCATGTTTGTCACTTAGAAAAGATCAATAATTTTTGTTGCAAACTATGCCCTATCTGACGTTCTACTTAAGGTTAATATTCATGTTATCATTTGTCAAATTCTTACACTCATGAAAGTTAACAACAATTCTGTCCTTGCAGTTCACTTTTGGGCTCCCACTTTTAAATGGGGCATCAGCATAGCAAATATTGCTGACTTCTCTAAGCCACCCGAAAAACTTTCGTATCCCCAACAAATGGGTATGTACTTCTTTTATATGTTCTTATGTTTATTTTCATTTAAATAAAATGAGTGTTTGTGTGCTGTCTTCTTCTTTTTACTTGACCATTAGCAATTTCTTGTCCTGCCCAAATTGAAGTGTTCTAATACTTTTGTTCACTATGGGCATCCAGCGGTTACGTGCACTGGACTGATCTGGTCACGCTACAGCACTGTAATCACTCCAGTAAGTTTGATTTTAGATCGGCTGACAAGTTCTTGAAAGATGAAAGTAATGGACACAGAAGGAAACTAAAGATTCAATCATCTTTGAATCACTCTTAATCCCATGTTCATTTTTCTAGATCACTATTTTAGTTGAACTTTCTTATCTTTATCTGAACCCTTTCTTATCTTTCATTCTTGATTACAGAAAAACTGGAACCTTTTTGCTGTAAACGTTGCAATGTTTGGAACAGGGATCTACCAACTTTCACGCAAGTTAAAGTAAGTAAATTTAACTTCACACTACCCGTCTTTTGTTGAAGCATACAAGGATGATATTTCTCATGTTACTGGAAGGAAAGTGGTTGTCTTCTTCCAACTATCTGTCTAAATGCTTGATTTTGATGTAAATGGCAAAATCAGTTTTTTGTTTTTCACTTTTGGTGGGGTGTAATCCAAGCATAGAAATGGTGAAAGACAGTGAGAATCGATTCAATCAAATGAGAATTTCAGTTGCATATATGGGCTGTACTGTGGTTTTTGAGTGATCTAATAGGAAAATGTTTTTTGATGCTTTATGCAAATGTTATTTCACCCGATTGTTGTCACCATCATCGTAGCTTATCCGCCATGATAATAACTTCTTTTTCTCTGTTTCAGGCATGATTATTTTTCTGAGACGGAAGCAGCTGTGGCACAAGAATGAGGACGAAAATCTGTCCTAACTTCTTTTGTCAAAGGGTGACTTTTGCCCCACTATTGCCTTGTATACCTTGCTGTTCAATTCAAGTTCAAAACTTTTTACTGGCACTAGGGATTGAATGTTGTGCTTTGCAAAGCTATCAGAAAATATTACTCAACTATTTGGGTCCAATAAATTGACTGTAATTTGCAATTTAAGTTTCATGTTCCCCCATTACCTCAATTGTTTGCATCTGCTGATGGTAATTTTTTTCTACTAATAAAATGCTTGGAACTTTGAATGTAAAACGCAGCCAATCTCCATTATCGGCCTCACATTTTGTGGATTGCACTGTAAAAATTAGAAATATAAACATAATTTTGACTCACCAGTGCAGTCCGAGCAAGGAAATATGGTCATTATGCAAAGTTAAACTAACAATTTGTAACTCAAATTGTTTTAAACTAGATCGGTTTCTATGTCCGGACAAGTCCAATCTGGATAATATCCAAAGATTAAGAAAAAAAAATACGGTTGCTCAATAAAAAATAGATTGTGGTACAACATAATCAGTACAAATTGCGAGCAGCTGGACGTGGTAGAATCATATGAATGACTAGGAGTACAAACATAAGCCACTCAAATATACTTTCTTCTAATATGCCTGCGGAAAAATTGGATATCTATACCAGACACAAAACAGAGGGAGCCTTCTTTGAATGTTCTCTGCAGTAAATATAACTTCTCTCAGGTCTCTATTAATGAGGTTTACTATAGCCAACATCTTCTCTCAGGTCTGATCTGTTTTAGAGTCTGAGTCACCATCATGTGCTTTCAAACCTAAACTCAAATCCAACGTGCTTTCATTTAAATCCTGTCGTACTATCGGCCCATCATCCTGAGATAGAATAGAAGTTCAGGCATATTAGATGCAAGCTTAAGTTAAGAAGCATACCAGAATGCAAACTAGTTACAAGGGTTGAGAGATCAGAGGAGGCAAATAATAGATGACACAGCATTCAAAAGAGAATCAGGGGGTGATGAAAAGAACATAAAATTAAGAAATTTTAGTCGCATACTGTTTCTTTGTCGGTATAAACAATAGGCAATGGTTTAAAGTGGGCAAAACAGACAAGAAAGACTGTCTGCCAAGATGGCATAACTCATTTTCTATTTCAAAGAAAACAAGAGCAGATACTTATAAGGAGTGAGCTTATGTGGATTGATACTTATTAATGGCATTTGTAAAATAATACATTGGGCAACCAAAGCACGCACAATTAGAAAGGAAAAACGCACTTCATGAACTGATAGATAGGTAGCCAGTCACCTGGTTTTCTTCCATTGGCACATCATTGATGTCAGGTTTTTCATCAAAGCCATCACTCTTGGAAACTGGCTCTGTTGCACTAGGGTCAGAATCAGTAGTTTTAGCTTCGTTGTCAGTATTTTCTGCAGCTTCATTTTCTGTAGCTTTTTTCTGTTCTTCTATGACAGCAACCTGCATTATCGATCAGCCAAGACTATCATCCATTCAAAGAGCATGCTAACAACCAAGAAAAAGAAAAAGGAAATAACAGATGCCTCACTCAACCTCAAACAATGCAACGAAGCCTCAAAATAGTGTTCTTGCTTTGACACATTGCCACGTGTAAAATTTAACCATTCATCGATCATGTTTTCCACCAGGTAATCGCTTAAACAAGACAACTACTTTCACCGGGCAGTATTTGGGGGTTTATAAAGTCTATAATCCCGACTAAGAATAGTGAAAACAAAAACAAAACAAAGTCCATATCAAACAGTTAATAATGCAATCTGATGTCCTTCAACGTAAGCATTATGTTCCTAAGTTATCCTAGGTTAACCAGTGAGACACACATGACCAGAGTAAATGTGAGATGAGAATATCCTACTAATAAGAAAAGATGACAGTCCTTGGCTGGAGAATGGTTTTCTTCCAACCAAGAAGAATCTTTGGATAAAGTAAGAAGGTATCACATTCCCAGCAAGATTGATGTATACACACCATTTTGATTAACTCGTGTCATATGTTGCTTAACACTTTCTACTTTTCACTAAAACACATAAAACAACTAGTTTCACAAAAAGGTAAACACTAGTACCTGATTTTAATTAAGTATTATAAAGCAGTTGAGTGATAGTAAAACCAAAACCACAAATCAAATAAATCACAAGCCAATCACACGGACATAAAGATGTCCTAATCATGTATCAACTCCAAAGTCTATTAATTCAACTAAAAAGTAGACATCCAACACGGTTAGAAAGTGACTCAATATAGTCAACAAAGAGCAAGAAAAACAATAATTTCTTACTAGCAATTCAACTTGTCATATTGAATGCTAAATGATTAAATGCAGAATCCAATCTGGTCTCAAAAAAAGCATCTATTCCTTGAAATTTTTCCAATGTCACCCATCCAATTGGGAACAAAAATCCCTAGTCTTCCATGTATCTATAAATCTACAGCACAGAGGCCAATTTCTCGCCATCAACTCAAGATATTTCTCTCAAGGAACATCACAAAAATGTTTCCTTCTTTCTCGTCAAACTTCAAACAATCACACTGAGCTCACTCTTCTCTCCATCTAAACTGCCAATAAGCCCTAAATCACTGTTCACACGCAAAAAAAGCAAAAGCCCATATTACAAATCAACCAATTCACAATACCACAAACAATTCTTTATGGATCTAAAACCAATTTAACCTCCCCAAAACCTAACAAACAAAACCCACATAAGAAAACCAAATTCCAACAAAAGCCAGAAAAAGAAAACAAAAATTTAGCATCTAAATACCGGAATGTATTTGAATTTCCGCCGAGGCGGCTCCTCTGGTGTCGTATCCTCCTTAACCGAATTCTTCTCTCCGCCGTTGTTCCTGCTGTTATTGTTGTTCCCGTTGTTGTCTCGTTGAGAGAGCGGGGTCCACTTGAACAACAGCAGATGCGAGCCGTTATTACCGTTAGCGGTAGAACCGTTAACGTTACTGCTGCTGTTGTGATTTTGATGAGAGTGATTACTATTGTTGTTGCCGTTAGACGGAGAAACGTGGATCCATCTCTTTTTCCACTTCCTCACCGGCCCGCTAAACACCGTGGCCGGTCCGTATCGGGTCGATGACCGGCCGAGTCGGGCCCCAACTCCCTCCATTATTTGTTTATTTTAATTTCTGTGGCGGATCGGGTTGACTTGCGGTTTCGTGTTCTCGGTGGATAATTCGGAATCTCTCTCTAAAATGTAGAGAGATAGGTGTTTATTATCTACTGCGACCTCCTAATTTGTGAAGAACTAACAAGTGGGGTCGGGATTATACTGGGCGAATCAAGACCGTCCAAACCGTTCACTAGTTTCTAAATCCGCTGATTGTACATTTTCTGTTAAGTGTGGTAATGCTTGCAACTGTGTTAAGGTTCAACGTTGACTAAAATCACAAATGGCCCAAAAATCAAGCCAGGTAAGGTTAAAAAAAAAAAAAATTTTGCTAACTCGGGGGATAATTTTTGACATAAATTTTTAAATTAATATAAATTAAACACAAATTTATATATTTAAATTAATAAAAAAAATACAATATTAACTAAACAGATATAATATAATTAATAATATTATTTAAATTTAAAATTTTTAATATATAAATTTAATTATAACATAATTAATAATTTAAATAATTATAATATATTAATTTATTTATAATTTTATTTTATATCTTTAATATTATAAATATTATAAAAATATATTTATTTATTTATTATATTAAAATTTTTAATTTTTAATATAATTATTTTAAATTTATATTTTAATTAATAGAACACGAAATATAATCCGTCCAAATTGCCACCAATAAATCAAATAACACCGTTGAAGTAAATTTTTCGAAAAAGTAAATAACAAAAATTATGCAGAAGTTGCCATTTTTTATTTCACTTTATTTTTCGACGCTACTTCTGGCAGTTTTTCACTTCATTTCTCTTCGGTTTCGATGGAGGCCAAGAGCTTGCTCTCTGGCGTTTGGTCTAACACGACAATTCCATCAGTCCAAAATCCCAAAAAGTTTCCGTCTTTATTTATTGCTCAATCTCACAAGTGGGTCTCGGTCAGTTACCAGAAATTTTTTGCCCCGCAAAGCGTGCGGTCTTATAGAAGATTGGAGTGTATGAATCGTGTGGAAAAAGTAAAAAATCTTGTTGCTGATGGGGAGAGCAATGCGACAGCTGAGATAAAGAAGAAAAAGCTGGCGGTTTTCGTGTCCGGTGGAGGGTCGAATTTCCGGTCGATTCACGCCGCCTGTGTTCGTGGTTCGATTCATGGTGACGTCGTCGTTTTGGTCACAAATAAACGCGGTAAAGTTTTCTTCACGCGTCGTTCGTTAAACAAGATTATGATTAGCCTCTCATTAGTTCTAATAAATTGTATGGATTTAATTCTTGAATAAGTCTGATCTGTATATTGAATTTGAGAAACGAAGATTTATAGATTGTTTTGTTTTTTGATGAGAATGCGGCTCCTGTTCAATGTATTGTGTATGCGATAAAAATTTCAGCTTGCTTTGGTTCTATAAAATGTGGCTGAGAAGCATAATAGATTGTTGAATTTAACTCATATTTTTCTAATGTTGAATTTTGCCTTAAAACTAATCTATGCTCTGGTTCTTAATGTGACAGGTTGTGGTGGTGCACAGTATGCGAGAGATAATGACATCCCGGTTATTTTGTTTCCCAAAAATAAAGATGAACCTAATGGTTTATCTCCCAGTGATCTTGTAGTTGCTCTTAGGTTGGACTTCTCTTCACAAAATTTATCTTTCTCGTTGCAACTTAAGCAGCTAGTAGCTTATCGTGTCAATTTTAAATGAAGGATGATCATTGCTGTCAAATCTATTGCATACTTACCGGTCTTAAACAAAAATTAGTAATACATTGCATACAAAATTCGGATATAATGCATTGTTTGAGCTTTTCTAATCCATGAGATAATCTAGTAATGGAGTAAAACCAGTAGAAAAGTTCCTGCATTTTCTTTTATGTCCAGGTGTCTGCTGATAGTGTTAGCAGTTATTTAAATTTGATGTCGTATCTTAATCAGGAAATTTGAGGTTGACCTAATTCTTCTTGCTGGATATCTGAAAATTATACCTGTGGAATTGATCCAAGCTTATCCAAGATCTATAGTAAATATCCATCCATCACTTCTTCCAGCATTTGGAGGCAAAGGCTATTATGGAATGAAGGTGCACAAAGCCGTCATTGCTTCTGGAGCTAGGTACTTTGTTGCATTTGTTGTCGCATGTGTTATTTCTCTTTTTTGCCTTGGCCCTTGTTGTCTTCATATTTGTTTGTTATGGTATATATGAAGAAAGTTTGTCATATTTATCTTTCCTTCTTTTTTTGTTTGGTTAGATACTCTGGTCCAACAATTCATTTTGTTGATGAACATTATGACACGGGACGTATACTTGCTCAAAGAGCTGTCCCTGTGCTCGGCGATGACACAGCAGAGGATCTGGCTGCAAGAGTTCTTCGGGAGGTAGTGTGGTTCATCACTTTTTCTTAAAAGAAAATTATTTGCCAGATCACTGAATGATCTAACTTTTTGGCATCATCTCAACTGTTCTTAATAATAAAGTTATTTTAGGAGGCATTTCCAATCATTTTAAATTTACAAAACCAAGCCCTGAATTTTGAGACAAAAACTTATGGGTGATGAAAATATTTAATTCATGTTTTATGGGTCATCTTGGCATCTGACTGTCTTCTGTGAATCTTTTCTAAATTTAGGAGCATCAGTTATATGCGGATGTTGTGGCAGCTTTATGTGAAGAGCGAGTAATTTGGAGGGGAGATGGAGTCCCTCTCATCCAAAGTAAAGAAAACCCCAACGAATATCGCTAGCAGACTAATATACCAGCATGTTTTTGCACCTCTTCAGCACGTTTTGAAGTCACTAACAGATAACTTTTGTCAAGCTTTAATATTCTACTTCATGTGTTTAGATGAAATTAAAGCACGAGTGTCACCACACAGTATAACCCTCAAATGCCTGATACTAGATTTCCTCTTCTGTTGCCGGCTGTATTTTGTAGAAGAGTCTGACTGAAAGCAGATAGTTTCTTATGATATACTCGGAAACTGAAGTTCTACATTCTAATTTTCTTCTTGTTCTGCTCAGAAGATGATGATAATTTTCGGGGCATCTGCTTACTCGTACTTTCATAATTTTGGCTTTTATTTTATCTTCTTTTTGCCTGCTGACTTTTAATTTGCGGTGTTGGTTTATGTAATCTGATTATGTAACAGTTACATGAATCTTGTACCATCTCTCTTTGAATGAGTTATCAATCTTTCAAGCTGTAGCGTCTCCCATGTGCCACTTTTTCAGAGTATGCTCATGGTTTTGTGACCAATATCACCAATTGTCTAAGATTTCCATAACCACTGAATCTTAAACTAAATGTTATCAAATCATTGTCTCATTGTAGTCTTAATTATTAAATGTTAATTACCAGATTATTCTACAAATTAAGGTGAAAAAGAAATGGTTAAAAAATTAATAGTAAATGTTCATTATCACGCAATCAGACAACCAGGAATGCGGGTGCATGTTTCTACATAAACTTGCATTAGATTGGACCCCGTTCATATTTCTCAGATGTGCGGCTGAGATCTTTCTTCCTTTCTCACTCAAACTTGCTCTAGGTCTTCTTTATCTCTTTAGAGAAACAGCAGCCGTCATGGTTTTACGAAACGTTCATTTCTTCCTATTCTCGATTTTCAGCAGCTGGGTTTTTGGTCGTCTTCGTTTTTATGGAGATCGTATTCTCTTTTCTGTGTGAGGCTACATGTACCAAGAGAAGGGTGTGAAATTATAGCTACCCTTAATCTTGAATTGCCAAAGCGGCTGTAGCTATATTAAAAACGATTTAGAGGTTAACTGGCCGGTAGTTGTATGAGATTTTATTGAATCTCCGTCGACTAATCTGCTTACCGAACCTCTAACATTTATATTTTATATTGAATCTTCTATTTTTATCCTTAGAAGGGGAGAGAAGAAAGAAGCGGCAAAGGATTTAGCCTTTTTTAAGAGACGTCTCCAGGCAATCTGCTGTTGATTTTCCTGCAGTTTGCGTGTATCGTTGCCTATATTTTTACTCTCCATTTCTTTTTTCCCGAAATTGGTCTTTCTGGTCTGTAATCTAAATGACTGTATTTTTATATTAATTTAACCAGTAAACTCTAACAAGAAACCTTGCAAGGAACTGTCTTCCTGTTCTTTTATTGTCTTCATTGCAGAGACATTCCCTGCCACGTACAGCAGTTAAAGTAGCAGATTTTAGAAAATTCATCACTTGATTTGGCCATTTTTAATTTGTTTTTCAGTACTCAAATGCCAGGTTGAGCCTTTCTTTATGATGAAATTTAGATGTGGGTCTTTCTGTTTTTTTGACAAAAATGTTCTACTTCTTTTGCCTTAGCAACCCTGAATCTGTTCTTCCAATGCTTGCTTGTGGAACTATGGTACCGCCATGAGCCGAAAAATTCTTTACAAAATAAGTAAATACATTAAAGCTTCGAGAAATTATTACTCACATTTGAATTTGATCAATCTATTATCAAAATCTCCAACTACAAATATTTATGGCTGTCCTGCAAAAATGCCCAGACAAACTTTGTTTAAACCCAACAAAAAATTCTTGATGCAAATGCTGAACATACATTTCTACTTGCTTTTAATGTTAAACGTACATTTCTGAAAAAAAAAAAAAAACACGGAAGCTTTTGAATATAGTACAAGAATTCCATTCCATCAATTGTCAAACACAGAGAATGCTGGACAACGAATGCAATTAGCCGGAAGGATCCGAAACTTTTAAGGAACACTTTTCTTCCAGGCTGCCAAATCCAATTCAGTCACTTACAATGCTCCCAGAAGAACAATTGGGGAACAAAAATGGTCACTCCTAAATTTGCCAACGATAGGTTTATACAAAATTTCCTCGAACTATTACTGTTGCTCGTCCGTGAATGCAACAGTAAGTTGTCCAACTTTCGAGCCAATCTCGCCGGCAAAATGATCTCCGCCGCAGTAATATGTTCTGACCGGCCTTGCCACAAATCCAGCGGATCGATTTGCTGCAAAACCCTCTTCTGATTTTAATGTTTTTGCAGATGAAACTGCATTAGTTGTACGTTTATAAGAACCAAACCATTTTCCCTGCATATAGCCATTTCTCCTCCATGGCGGCACAAGCAGGTCAGCTTTCTTTATTGATACTTTTGCGGCTGCACACATTAGCCTCACGATCTGCTTAAGCTTTTCTGGTTTACCAATAAAGATTGGAGGGAAAACTTCTAGTAATGACATGTAACCATCTGAGGGACGAGCAATTTCGAATTCTGCAGCCAAATTTACTTCTACAATATATCGAGCTCCACCAAGATTCACATCTACATATTCGTTGTTTCCAGATGGAAACTGCCCAGTCTTCTCCCACCGAGATTTGCACAGACCTGACAAACATATACAGTAATTCACGGAATTAGATGCAAATATAACAATTTAGAAACAGTGCAAGCCTGTTGATTATATTTGGTACTACGATTTCCCATCACTAACATCTGTTTGTTTAGATAAAAACTTAGATCAATAAGAGAATCTTGATTCCTAGGTATATATGCTACTCAGATTTTCTATTATAAAGCTTCATTATTTCCTAATTCTTTCTCTTTCCAACTTCATTTAAACAATGTGTAGAATTAAGTTTGTTTATGTGTACTCACCAGCATCAAATCCTCGATCACGTAAATGGGTCAAAAGCCGACGTTTAAAACCCTGAGACGATCTATCCCAATTCCTGCATGCAAATTCTGTCTCCTCACGAATCCTTCGCTTACCTGAACTATCCTTGTATCCAAACAGACCCTGCAAATTTTCTTTCTTCTCAGAATCACACCAAAAACTTCCCCTCTCCGATTCATTTCCTTCCGCCTCTTCGTCCTTCCCTTCAACCGTACCATCCCTTTCAATGAAAGAATTCACAAGATTCGACAGATCAGTAAAACTCTGCGGTGAGTGCTCGCTGCCACTGCTCTCGCAGAACCTAGCTCGTGCCACCTCATCGAACGCCGCCGCTACTCTCCTAAACCTCACAGGTATTTTCGCCATTGATAAGCTATTTCCCTTTTCTTCTTTCAGTTTTTCTCCCTTTTCTGTTTGTCTTTCTTTACACGCAAAGCTCCCTTTGATAGACTGTGAAGGAGAAAAGAGATAGTTTGTGGGTTTATATAGAACGTGAAAAGGAAATGCGTTTATGTCGTTATTATGAGGAAACACAATGGCATACGATTTAAGAAGATGACAACATTTGGTGAAATTATGAAGAATGTGAACAGTGTTTAGTGCAAGAGACTGCGCTAAAGTGCAGCATGCGCACAGGCTCAATACGGTGCGGATTAGTGAATGTCACCAACGAATTGTTACCGTTTTGAAGGCCAGATTCAGTGTTAGTTTCAGTTTACAGTAAGTTTAAGTAACAAAGGAGAGTTAGTCTAAATTTAAATTAATAATCATCCTTTCAATTAAATAAATAAATAAATTATATTAAATAATTTTACCGTATTAAAATAATTAATATAATAATTTATTTAATAAATAAAATAAATTAAAAATTATTTATTAATAATAAATAAAAAAATAAAAATTTATCACTTTTTTATTTTTTATTTATTATTAAAAATAAATTTTTATTATTTTATTATTTTATTATTTAAATTATTTTATTATATTAATTATATTAAAAATAAAATTATTATTTTAATTAAATAATCACGCCATGTTAATTACGCGCTAAACGTAGAACAATGATGCCGAGTTCTCTCTAGGATGACGGTGTTAATTTTTGGCAGAGACAGTGAAGTGTACGGTAGCAGGAAAATGTCTACATTTTTGACCAAGTCCTAGACGTTTGTATGACTTGTAGACTGCACACAACGACGTTTTAACGCCACACGAATGATCGAGTGTCCATGTGCGGTCCATGCTGCCAAGCAACAAATCCACGTGGCAGCCACTGGTCTGTCTTACCTTGCTAATGGTCTTGCCACCTCATCTCATCCTATTAGGACGCGGAGAGTATACGCCGCGTTTTCGGAACTGGATGCCTTATTAATCGAAGAATGATTGGTGACCAGATTCAACGAACTTGCAATATGTCCAGATACATTGAATCTTATTTTGGTGCGAATGTCCAGCAGCGGTTAAGCATTATTTATCAGCAGAATTTGCACCTGACTGATGTTCTATCTATGTACACTGAAGTATTCATTTTGTAAGCGAAAAACTTGATTCCGATCACCAATTGGGATCTAATACGTCACTCTCGTAAGTATATATTATAAAAATTATTACTCGAATTTTATAATATATTTTTTATTAAATTTAATATTAAAATAAAAAATTAATCAAATTTTAAAGGTATTAGCCAATCATATATATATATATATATATATATATATATATATACAGTCTATTTTTTAAATATTAATTAATATTTTTAATACACACGGGTATATTATAAATATATATATATATGTAACTCTTTATTAATTGCACCGTCACTTAATGTCTGCTATGTAAATATTGCTCAAGGCAGTCCAACTGTCGAAATGTGCTCGAGGGTTCATGAAATTGGGGTGTATAGTTAGTTTTATACTGGAAACTGTACATTAGGGCCCAGTAGTGTTCTCAAATGGATAGTCTAAGCCCAGTTACCATGTCTTGCCACCTTTAGAGGGACATTTTTCCTTTTTTTTTTATATTTTTATTTTTACTTTTCATAAATTGGTTTTGATTACAACCAAAATGACAACATTACCATCCACACGGTTACTCACAAAAGAAAAATGGTGGTCAAAAATCAAAGTTGACTAGTGTATATGTCTCTTGCCTGATTGCCCAATAGAGATTGTTTTCTTCCACGATTAGACAGTTACTGTGAGAGAGATTAAAGCCCAAGCCAAAGCCAAAAAGTGCAGTGAAGTCTCTTACTTCATACCAGGTTCGTATTTTTGGCATCTTTCACAGTTCAAAATCATTATATTTGTTCATGCCCTGTAGCTGTAGGTCGTGATTTGATTTGTTCCCGCTTTTGTTTACCCAGCTTTAAATTTACCATTAGTGTATAAATTGATTCTGGGTTTTGTGAATCAGGGGCGAAGGTTCCATTCAGATTTGATTTCTTTCTCATTTAACGGATTTGGGGTTGTAGATGGGATATTTTATATTTTCATGCCTTTTTTTTTTCTGCTTCTGTTTTAATACATGTACGTGAGTTTGTCAGTTTGCTTTGTTGGTCATTGTGCTTTTATGCAGTTTTATTATTTAAATCAAGCCGATTATTCTTGTTTTCAAGTTTGATTTGAAGAGTTTGGAGGTTTTGATTAACTTTAAGGAAGCTATTTAGTCGTTCTTGACAATGGATTTCTGATTTCTTATGTACAAACTCACAAAGACATATCTTGTGTTAAAGCAGCTTGCAAATTATTGTCTTTGTCATGCATTGATATGTAATGATTACTTATTGTTAATGTTAATGGAATATACATAATGCATTCGCTGGTATGAGCACAACTCGATAAGTGTAAACCGGAGAATTATGTCATGGGTTTGTTATTGCTTATTTGATTTATATTCTGGCAAACTTTTCAAAATTTAATCCAAATCCTTGGGCTTATTCCTAGATGTTATTGAGACAAAATTTTATGTTTTGATTTACAAAGCAAAAGTTTATAGCTAGTGTTTAGTATTCTTTTTATCTTGTTTGATTGTTGATAGGTGGGCCTTATGCAAATTTAGTCATTAAATCTTTTTTTTATTGTGTGCATTACTTAAGTTTTGACTGAAAACTCTTTTGCTTTAAGCAAGTTGTCAACTGTAGGTTTATTGTGATTGAATATGTTTTCTGCTGACACTTTTGCTGCTTGTTGCAGGCTCATGGTTTTATTTGATTATTACGGCATTCTAGCTTGAGTGATTCAATTATAGATCCACATTTTTTGACATACATCTAGGAGAATGGCTGATGCAATATCGAGTTTCTGGGGCCCTGTCACATCCACTATTGAGTGTTGCGAGAAGAATTACGCATGCTCCTCTTATATTGCAGAGTTTTACAACACCATATCAAATATCCCAGGCATTCTTCTGGCACTCATTGGTCTTATAAATGCCTTGAGACAACGTTTTGAGAAAAGATTCAGCGTTCTTCATATATCTAATATGATACTTGCTATTGGAAGCATGTTATACCATGCCACATTGCAACGTGTGTAAGTATCACTAATTTTTCTTTACTTTGTTCATAACCACCATAGGCTTCGGAAACAAAAAGAAGATTAATTTCGAATGACTGTCGTAGGTTTATTTCATTTAGTGTTATTGTCTTGTGTAAGAAATGTAAGGGCTTGTTGATAGGACTTGAATGAGGGTGCAATTAAAGAATTTGAATGTGAGATATTTGCTAACCTCAGTGTACTTGGTTCAATGGCCCGGAACCATGCATTAGCCTCTTATTGAGTGGTTGTATTGTAAGTTGAATGGCACACAAATATACATGCATGGAGCACGGGACACTTTATTTCCGTTTCTGGCCTCTTGTTAATATCAGGAAGAGTGTCCCTGAGGTTTAAGTCTATTTGCTATAGTTTCTTTTATTTAGATGATTATTCATCATTGAGATTTACACCTGAAAGCTGTTTTTGGGTTCTGTTTCCAGGCAACAACAGAGTGATGAAACTCCAATGGTATGGGAAATCCTCTTATACATGTATATCCTATACTCACCAGACTGGCACTATCGCAGTACTATGCCCACATTCCTCTTTCTCTATGGTGCTGTTTTCGCTATTGTCCATTCAGTGATCCATTTCGGCGTTGGCTTCAAGGTGCATTATGTTATCCTGTGCCTCATCTGCATCCCTCGTATGTACAAGTATTACATTCACACACAAGATGCGGCTGCTAAACGGCTTGCAAAAATGTACGTGGCCACCATATTCTTAGGCAGTTTGTGCTGGCTCTGTGATCGTGTTTTCTGCAAGGAGATATCCAGTTGGCCTATCAACCCTCAAGGTCATGCATTATGGCACCTTTTCATGGGATTTAATTCTTATTTTGCAAGCACATTCTTGATGTTCTGCCGGGCCCAGCAACGAGGATGGGATCCACAGGTGGTCCGTTTCGTGGGCATTTTGCCCTATGTGAAGATCGAGAAACCAAAATCCCAGTGATAGGAAGTGAAGATGCAACAGCGACACAACAGTTTTTGTTATTGAGGGTACGCCAGACTCTTTGGCTATTTAAGGGCGAACAATCAGTGATTTTTTTGGCCCAGGTGGATGGATTGAAGTTGGTGTCTCACCAAAATTTTGTGTTAAATGAGTATGGAATTTTGTACCATATTTCTTTGATTTCTTTTTTGTTGGAACTACCAGATTAGATGTCTGGACTTTGGTAAAATGCTCTGATGAAGTTGTTATCAAATGCACGAGAGAATCAACAATTTTGAATTTGCTTGAGTTTTTTGGTTATTTAGATGATTTTTAAGCATTTGTTGCGGGGTAATAACCCTAACCCATGCCATATTCTCATGCTGTTTGGAATTCTATGGTGATTTTGAGAAGTTTTGCCATTGGAAAAACTTGAACACGAGGAAGGTAACAGTCCCTTATCATTTCTACATCCAGAATTTTTGGGCACCCGCAAAAATTCAATGTAAAGTTTGTGGTAAATCATGTATCATCAAATTATTTTGAATTAGATGATAATCAACAAAAGCAAAGTACTCCCCCATCGAAACGGGGAAATTGTAGGAAACTAGGGAAGGGGGAAGCAATACAACATTTTTTAAAGGGAGTTTATGCGTATTTATCAACTAGAATACACTATACAGAGTGTGCAAACTAAAAATGCCTCAGCCTAGATATTCGAATGAAGAACTGGAAAACAAAACATATACAGGATCTTCTTTTAGCTCTGATCTATGAATTTCCCAACAGCCTTTCCTGTAAGACCTGGCCGAGCTTCATGTATAGAGCATGTTGCTCCTCGTATGTGAGACTTGTCAATATCTACAATGGAGAACAGTTGACAATTTTTTTCCTTCATTTGTGAACTGGAATTCGAGAATTGAACTACAGGCACAATCACAAAGGCAAAAGACTATAATTTACCTGCTCCATGATTGTTTCGACTGATAGGTGGCTTTGAGTCACAACAAATGATTGATGATAGATGTATGCAAATACGGCCATCACCATCTATGTTAAAAGAGAGTGTTA
The DNA here is from genome assembly GCA_032401905.1 of Swietenia macrophylla. Classification (NCBI taxonomy): domain Eukaryota; kingdom Viridiplantae; phylum Streptophyta; class Magnoliopsida; order Sapindales; family Meliaceae; genus Swietenia; species Swietenia macrophylla. The sequence goes on from CP135572.1 coordinate 5,695,649, forward strand.
AAAGGAGCAATAGACATACAAAGGCATAATTCGCTATAATTAGCTCAATATAGAATCAGATGCAAAGACAAAAGACCATGTAAATCTTGAGGCAAATCACCGATTTCCAAGTTACATGTTTCATTTGTATACATGTTAACGAAATATAAACTCCCGCTTCACATAATAAACAATAACAAGTCATCTACAAACATGAATTCAGCAGCTGAAGATGCAAATTTGAAAGCAGAACGAAGGTAACATCAAAAAAACATGTTTTTGCATTCAGTTATCACAGGAATGTTCAGTTCAATCTTTGACAAGGCAAATAACAATTACATCTAGTGATTTCTACAAAATATGCATAATCGATTCCACAAGATAATAGAAGGATGTGACCACGCCAAATTGCTAATCATGATAGTCTCGGCTAACACCTATATTATTGACATACACACTCTAATAAATGTTTGTGTGATACTATAATATACAATCAGGACTATGACTGTTGTGTCAGCATGCGATCACATAAATGAACAAAAAGAATCTAAAACCATATTTCCAATTCTAATTCTCTGGTCTTTTTCCATAACATAGTAAGCATAAAAATCAGTTGAAAACTCTTTAAAACAACAAATGAACTATGATCTCATACTCTTCAAATTTATCACATCTCACCTGGCAATCCATTCTATCTGTGATTCCACCATGTCCAGGAATACTATCACCAAAATCCTAAAAAAGAAGAAATATAAAAGAAAGATAGCCAACAGTATCAGTATCTAAAAAGATGCTATATCACCATTACTTGAGGATATTATTAAGAGTGAACCTTGATTTTGAATGCTCGTTTAAAACCACTTGCAAAAAAGCCACCAAAAGGTGCTATTATCGATGCAAACAGACCAAGGTAAAGGGCATGCCATTGAACTGGCAGAACAGTGATTTCTTTCCATGGAAACTGCATAAGAGAATAACAAGCAATGATTTATTATTATTATGACTCTTATAATCTAGTGTCCATTCAAGACCAAAAGCTCATAATTTGATGGATGCATGAACTTTATTTGCTGAATGGCAGATCAAGCAAAGTGTCACATTTGTAACTGCAACAAGAAACAATATAACCCAGTAAACTGGCTTACTCACCCATCCAGGTAAAGAAAAAGACTCTGGCTTAAACAATGGACCGGGATCACAATGAAGCCAACCAGTTGATAAATCCTGCATAAGAGAATCCTCAGCAAATATGGCTATTTCCTTGTAAGCAGAATTGAAGTCAATTGCAAGATTCAGTGAAATGTATTTACCTTCCGTGGACATGTTAGCCACTGAAAACGACCCAATATATTTGCAAGCTGCAAAAAGAAGTTCCCATACCATTATAGCTAGTATGAAACCTATATGCCAAACAGGTGGACATTTAACTTTCCAAGCTTCTTAAAAACCAAAACAGGTTTATGCTAAAACAGAAAGCAGTTATGCTTTGAAATATGCAACATATATGGTTTTAAGTGTGAATTTAAAGATTACAAAGTAAATTGAGGTAGTAAGCCCAGTGCTCAGGCACTTATAATTCACGTCAGAATGCATCCTTGAAGAACGAAGAACTTCTCATTGCATGCCCAAGGTAAAAGATTGTATAAAGTTCATCTTTAGTAAGTTCCAACCTTTTAATTTAATTGAAGTTATGAAGTGGCTATGACATGACAATATGACTTCAGGTAAAAGAAATAACTATCGTATACATTTATATAGACTTGGAAAAAGTGAACTTGGGAATATTTCAGATGCAAAGCGATAGCATGTAAACGATTAGAAAAAGTTGCATAAAAATTGCAATTGAAGTGATTATCATGGTTGCAGCCAATTCCTTGAAGGATAATTGAATTTAAGCACAGAATATATATCGGTATTATCAGGTACCAATATATATACTCACAGCCAACTTGATCAGTCAGTGCTATCTAGCAGTGAAAAGGCAGGATAAAAGGCTTCCCAAAGTGCATTGAGAATAATATATATGTTTTATTGCTGCAGGAAAAACCATGCTCACCACAAATGCAGATATGATGGTGGCAACAGATGCTCCAATGAATCCCTCCCATGTTTTCTTTGGAGACAACTTGATCAATGGGGTTCTTCCAAAGAAGAAACCAAATATATATGCAGCAATATCATTGATAACAATCAGTGAAGCTGGAAGAAGAAACCTGCAATTATATATGGTCCAATTGTCAAGGAGAAAAAACAACATACAATCCATAAGTTCATAAATAAATTCATGCTAACAACCTACATAAGTCTTAATGCAATACAGATGTGACTTGCTCACATACACCAAAGTATCATCAATGTATGATGCGACACAGTGAACAAGCAAATTGGAAGAAGCAGAGTACTGTAGCTAATGTTTCTTAAATGCATCTTATAAACTATTAACTATTTTATAACTAGTTCCGGTTAAAAATTGAAAATCTGTTCATGCCCTATCATTATTTTCTTACTTGGAAATGAGAATTTGACCAAGTGGAAAAGTAAGCACATGATGAAAACTATTTCTGCAAGGAACTAAAATACAATACTTTAAAAAAAAAAAAAAAAGAAAGAAAAATTCTCCTCCCTCACACCAATCAAACTTATTTTGCCACCAGATATTTAGAATTATCTCAATAGTAGGACTAAATATCAAATGTCATGTTGTGCAGCCCCCATACACGTAAATTTAGGTCATTGAGAAGAGATCAAGAAGCATTCCAGTAAAAGAGTCAGAAATAAGGCAAATGAGAAAGGCTGAAACAGTTAAAACAGATGTGGTTCAGTTACCAGAAAATTCCTTCAAAAATGTTGGCAACGGTGAAGGACGACTGTGTAAACACCACAATCAGAATCATGTGTGTCCATGCATACTGGCCAAATTGATACTTGTACAACTTCTTCTTTAATGTCAGAATGAACCAGACAAAACCTAAGCCCAATAACAGAGTGCATTTATATCAGAAATGGTTCATAACTTAAATACGAAATGTCAACAGAACACAAGAAATTGCAGCAACGCATATAAAATATAAGTTTAGTAGATAAACATAAAAGATATGCATAATAAGCATAACAACTATTATCACTCAAATTTGGAGGAAGAGAAAGGAGCTTCAGATCTATATTACGCAAAGCATATACTAAAGGATTTAAGTAACATGCACAACCAACCTGCAATATACAAGAAGTAACAAACAACCATGTGATACTTGATCAAACTGCTCACAAACTGATATAAAAATTTGTCTGAAGTTACAGTGTTGACGAGCCGCTGACTGAGAATGCGGCCATATACAAATAGCATTGCAGTGAAGAAAAAGTGCCTGGGCACAGAAACTAAAAATGAGTATATCTACATGGAACACGGAACACGGAACTAATATATTGTAACTTCTTTTTCCCAGGACAAACAAGCTTAAATTTGCAACTGGCCATAATGCTAGTATTCTTACCAGTTTAACATCCTGAATCCTGGAAGATCCCGCTCCTCATGTGCTTTCCTCAAAAGATTGAAAAGTTCTCTTGCCATAAAGATTTGGATTACAACCACCATAGCCGTAATGTAGAGATGACCCATATAGACAATTAACACAAAGCCCCCAATCATCCAAACGGTGGAGTATGTACGGACCAAAAATGACTTGTACTTGTTATGGTCATTAACAAGTAAATGGCCATTTGCTTTGCCAGCATCTGGGATAGCCTGAAAACCACATATGAAAATATAATTGGTCAATTTTTTTTTTCGATATATGTATGGATGCATAATCAATTTCATAAAGACTCTAAACACCACCATCAGCTAATAAGAAAATTACAAAACAAACCTCGTTTGAACGCCTTCGATGCCGAAGTCGAGGTGTTGTTGGGGCACCGGTATTATTCTCACTTTGCATGTCTCTTCAATTCACTTTCATACAATGAACGAAAAAAACACATATAGGTGGTGCAAAAAAATAATTGCCTGACACATCATTACCACAAAATGTCATGGATGCAATTAACTATCTAAGTAGCATCTCACATCTAAAGAAAAAGAGAAATCAACTTGTTTAGCAAAACCCAAGACCAGCAGATAAAAGGTTGAGAACACAAATCAAAATGCACATTTAGCCATAAGGATAACTAAATTAGCACACTCGGTCTAGACATTCTTCATACATGCACTCTGAGGGAGATGTATGCCAGGTCACTTGAGATGATCACCAGCAAAAAGAAAGAACCACATCCATCATGAAAGAGAGAATTTCCCTAGTCATTATAATTGCATAATTCTTGTATGTCAAGGTTTATTATCAGTAACTGATGTTAAAAATCCTCTAGAGAAACCAAAAATAACCACCAAAGCTATTAGAACGTTGAGAAGTTAAGGAGAACACAAAGCCGGGGCCTGAGAGCAACTGCAGATACTCTCAAAGCCCTCCATAAGTTCAAGCTTAAAAACTGGTCACTCCCAAAATTAAAGCCCATTTCAAAGAAAATAACGAAAAAAAACTATAACTATTAATTAGACCGTAAAAACTCTCATAACCTGCTCTTCTCCTCTCCCGACCAGATCTAAAGCTCTAATTACACTTAAACCACTAACAAAATTTCCAAAAATCGTAGCTAGCTTAGGTTTACCAGCTATGACATTAAGTTCACACTTCACAGGCCATCAAAACGATAAAATATCAAACAAAAAACTAAATCAAAACGCAAACCAATACTACACGAACACAAATAATATTAAAACAAAAACATAAAACCAACTCTCTTCATTTAAATTCAAACAACCAAAACCTCAAAAAAAACTCCAAAAATTGAAACCTAAACCGAATTCCAATGTCGCTTACACTCAAATATCAATCGAAGCAGACACAATAAGATCCGTATCGAAACAACACCACGTATAGATAAAAATAATAATAAATTAATTAATTAATTATTAATTTAAATAAAATGAACGAAAATAGAACTAAGTAGTTGTAGAGAAAAAGACGGAGATTGAAACCTCAGCTTTGAGTTTTCGGAGACAGTGAGAGGGAGAGAAATCGGGGGCCGAAATAAATAAGCAAAGCGCCGAGAGAGAATAATGGAGCGCGAGGAAGGGAAGGGAAGCGAAGCAATGAAAAGTTTCCTTTGGCTGCTAATTTTGTGGAATAATAGAAGTTTTAAAATAATTTAAAAATTAAATTAAAAAAATTTAAAAAAAAAAAAGGAGAAAAGAAAAGTTATTCTGTACTGTTGCCTAACATGAGGAGCGATGCTGGAGAGACAGGTGGCTTATTTTTGTTTTGGGACATTATCATATACCCCCCTTGAAGTTTTATTATTATCACTAAAATTGTTAAAATTAAAAAAATGATCATTTAAGTCTACTAGATATTTGTTGCCTTCATGACCTAACATAATTCAATATAACACTCCTAGCATATACCTTTTAAAGTTGAAATTTTCATTAATTAGTTTACTCAAAACTTGAAAAGGGAGAAAAGTATAATATAAAAAGTTGTGTAGCATTTATTCCTCTATGGGCATCTCTTAAATATTCTATGAATTCTTACTTTTATTTTTTATTTTTTAAAAAATAAACTGAATTAATTATTCTAAAATGACATATTATAATAAAAATAATTTTAAAAATTTATAATATATAAAAATATGCTAATATACATTCACTATACCTTCGTCTTTTAACACAAAATTTAAAATAATTAACAAAAAAATTTAAAATATAAAATATAAAAATTAAAATAATTATTATAAAATTTAAGATACAATAATTATAAAAAAAATATTAGATATATTATAAATAATTTTATCATGTGTAACATAAAAAAATTATATATTACACTGTAAATAAATTTAGGATATTATTACCTTCAAATTAAGAATAAATTTATTTTTTGAAATAAAAAATTTATGCCAATAATTTTCAATTAATAATAATAACTTTCTAAAAACTTGAAGAAGCAAGCTCAGGGTCATGTAAATTAATATATAAAATAGGGGAATGGAAGGAACAATAAGGGAGGTTTCATAAAATTAAATAAAGACCCCCCAAAAGTATCAATATTGTAAATTCACACACAAAAGTTGATTGAATTTGCGGCGCCGCCAAAGTCGGGCCAAATTATAACACGATTATGAGAAGGATTGATGAAATCTTAGAAGATTCCAAATGTGTAATATCAATTGAACAAGAAAGGAACAAATAAGAAAAGTATCGTGTGAGAAAACATCATATATATATATATATATATTTTATTGGCTATTCAAGACTGGAGGCTTTAATTTTATCTAAAATAGTTCCATGATTTTGATATTCAATGATTCTTCAGGTTTGGTCGGTACAAATTTGATTTTTGTAGCAAGAGATTTATGACTGTTGTATTGAAAAATAAATTTCTTTTCACTTTGGTAAATCATGATCTTCACCACTGCCTTGTTCTCCAATTTCAGGTACTACTCCTCCAATTTTGGCCCATTTCCCCCATTGAAAAACATATTTTACTTACTAGCCTTCGGTGGTGCAAATCAAAGAACTGTGAGAGTGAATGATCATGATGTATAGAGATGAGGACAGCCACACTGAAGATCGGCAATCCCAATGTGTAAGCACGCCCATCCCAAGGTGAACAAACACTTCTGCTGTCATCGGAGTTTCATCTCTAGCCGATTAGAGGTGGGACTCTGTGCTGACATGGTTGTTAGCTGGGCTGCTGGCAAAATCATGGCCCAGATTAGTAAAATTTGTAATTGGATTTCTGGATCGTGAACGAGTTAATCACAAGTAAAAACAAAGATTTGCAGGAGTCGTGAAAGCAGAAAGCATAGATTAGGTAGTTTATGAAATGGGGAGTTTTTGCAGGATATCAAAGAAAATGTCAGAAATATTACAGAGCACATGGGAGAAACCTCAAGTTATCATGTTTGGTCTATCTGTCAGCCCTTGGGAAAAGGAAAATACATTAATGAAATTAAATAATCATGTACTGAATTAAAATATATTATATTTATTACTAATTGCACCTAAATTTGATAATCAATGGAGATAGATGGATCGAATGTGCACAATCCATGGAGAGTTGCAGAGTATAATTATAGAGGGTTTAAAGAACTCCACTTTCATGAAAACATGGTGCAACTTTCACACTTTATAGATGCCAGAATACATGTACGTATCGTGTTGTATGCAGAGAAGTGCTTTGTATAGAAGCACTTTCTGGCAGTCTAATTCAACTAATGAACAAATGTGAAGAAACCAGTGAGAATCTCATCCTGGTGAATGCTGTTATTACTTTCTCTAATGTGTTGTTGATTCTCCAACAATCAAGACAAAGCTATAAATTGACAGCAAATTAGTTTTTTTCTTTTTCAATCCCCTCCCTGTTTTCGTGCGAGATTTCACTTTCCAGCAGTGCAAATTTTCCAGACTGTTAAGTTGATCGATTACCAGTCCGTAAATTTTATGAGACTGCTGACATTTTAACACAGCCATATGGGCAAGCAATGAAAGAAGAAAATCTGCATTTTCATGGAGGAAGCTTCAAATTTTCGTCGTTGTCGAGGAATTTGCATGTAAATTGTAGTAAAGCTAGCTGTATAGCTATGAACGTCACAATTTTCGAACAAAGGAAATTAATTTTGCTCAGCCTGAAAGAATCTTGAGTCAAATGGAGATGATATAACTCAGTCAAAATATTCTTAATCAGAAATAGAATGAATGCAATAACACAACTATGCAAAGATCCATGGAATCACTTGATTCGATGAATCCCGAAAACGACTTTATCTTATTACTCAAATGTTTCTCAAACAGACGGCTTTGTTTTCATCGCCATGTTTTGTCCGAGTAGCAAGGATTCTAGGCTTATAATTGTCAAGTAAGATAAAGGATAAACCAAGAAACTGTCTTTCTGATAAGAGTGGAACCTTGACCAATTGGAAAATGGGAGAATATAAGGCTTAAAATTTGCTCTTAGTATGTGAAAATAAAAACATGGGTTGTGGTGCAAAAAGAAAGGCATCAATGAGAATAACTAGGTTAACTTTGTGAACATGAACTTTGTCTCGATCTCTAGGCCTTCCCGTCCCAAATTCCCTATAAAAATCCCGACAAAAATTCTGATTCAACCCATTTCCCATCTTGCATCATTGGAGATTCTTTATGCAATGGGAGGAAACTTAAGCAAGCACATCGGGAGGGAGCAGCAGACAAAAGTAGCGAGCTCATCAAGCCGAGGAAAATCACCAGGTCAAGGATCAACATCAATCATGGAGTGGATCAAACCAGAGTGCTTGAATACAAAGAAGATGACGAAGAACAAGAAGAAGAGAATTAGGTTGAACCCATCAGAGAAAACGATTACTGAAGCCAGGAAGTTGACTTTAGAAGATTGGCTTTTAGATTCTCCATGTCCTAACTTGAAACGAGAACGTTTTAGTGGAGGAGAACTTTATGTTTTAAAGCAATTTTCTAAAAGGGTACATCCATCTTCTGCTAGAATCCAAGAAGTTGCTTCGACTTCCGGAGCTAGAGACAGCAGTTTCAGCTGCTCCATGGAAGCTTCTTCAGCGGGCGTTTCTTCAATAAGCAGAAACCAAAGTGGGAAGCGGAAGAAGAAAGTAAGCTTTAAGTTGCCTGAAAAGGCTGACATTATTCTGTTTTACTCACCATCGGAAACACTTCCGGAAGCAACTAGGAGTGATTAAGAATCCTTTTAATGCCTAAAGACTCTGGTTTTTGCTATATATATATATATATATATATGTTGGGTTTAAGAAACCCTGCCGTGGCATAATGTTTCCAAGAAAAATATTCAGAATACTTCAGAGTTGGTATAACTACTCAGTAATATTACAACAAAACTTTCAATTTCTTGCTGTTAATGCCCACCATAGCATCTCCTTCTAAAATATGCAACATTACTCCGCGTACAGAAGTAGTGAGCTCGACATATTGTCTTTCAAATTCCAAATAATCCATGCTTGTGATATGAAAACTCTACGTTCATGAAACCGAATGGATACAATACAAACTTCAAGACCTTCGTGGAAACTTCAACTGGCTTGTCTTTTTCTCGCGAGTAGCAACTGAACAACAAAGTAACTGAAATCACGCTTACGTTCATTTCATAATCAATTACCACGATGCATGCGGTCATGTCATGCCCTTTGAGGTGTTGTTAACCAACCGGGCCTAGTTTTTAATGGGTTGGGCTCCAGTTTTAAACTGGACTTCAAAGGGGTCCCTAACGTGCTAGCGGAGATAATGTTTGGACGTGATAGAAAGTATTGGGATCACGATCTTTGCACCTGTGCTTGCTGATTTCAAATTTCAAAACATGCCAACAAATTACATTAGAGTCAGCGTCGGCAGATTGCTTACCCGCTTGGAACATCACTAACATACAGTGCTAAGTAGATAGGATTCCGAAAGTGATGTGTATTTCGTTGAGCCCACATGTTCGCAGACAGACGAGTGATTGAGAATTGTGGCTTCGCAGTTCCCGCACACCTAACATTCTTCCTCTGTTGTTTCATCTTTAGGGTCGGTTCAAGAAACGAAGCTGCCTGGAAATTATAGAACCTAACTCACTATCGTTCGTACGGAACCGAAAAACCCAAATAAAAGCACCACGCATTTCTTTACCTAACACTTCACTTCTCTCTTGGAAACACTCTCTGTAAGCATATGTGAGAATGTCTGGAGTGAAAATGGCGCTAGCTCTTGTTATTATGATGATGGCAGTGAGCCTTGGTGGGAAATGGGCTGCGGCCCAGATGCACCATGTCGTCGGAGGAGATCGAGGATGGGACTCGTCTACCGACGTCGCTTCTTGGTCCGCCGGTAGAATCTTCAGGGTTGGGGACAAAATCTGTAAGTTCTCGTCTTGGAAAATTTTTTCAACCATGTTAATTTCATTTTACAATAGTTCTTGTTCAACGAATTACTTGTACGAATAACACGATATTTGGGGGATATTTTGTATGGGGGTGGGGGGACAGGGTTCACCTACTCCGCGGCACAGGAAAGCATCGCTGAGCTGAAAAGCAAAGAAGAATACGAATCGTGCGATGTGAGAAATCCCATCAGAATGTACACCGATGGCTTAGATGGCGTCCCACTTGACGGGGAAGGAATACGCTACTTCGTTAGCGGCAAACCTGACAACTGCAAGAACGGGTTGAAGCTATACGTGGAAGTGATCCCTGAACGGAGTCCCGAGACTCCAAGAATCACCACATCCGAGGAGTCCGCAGTGACCTTGGCTACTGAGCCCACAAGTCCATCTGGTTCAGCTCATTTTAGCGCAAGTTTTGTTTTAATTTTAGTTGGGGTTGGGCTTTTCTGTATGGGTGTTTAAGCTTTGTTGCTGTTGTTATGGGATTCCGTAGAAATCCTGCCTTTGCAGGTTTTCAACTTTATGCAGCTGCTAAGTCTGTTAGTTATGGATTGGCATATGATCATCCTTTTCCTCGTTACCATTTTTTTAAATATTTTTATTTAATAGATTGAATGGATCTAACCCTGACTGCTATGGCAACATTTCCTTCAACTATGGTCTGAGGCTAGGTTTTAACGGGAGGACTACAGTATATACAACTCAGTTGTATTGTACAACTTCCCAAGTCTTAAAAATCGATATTCAACCAGATGTTAAATTGGCTATTGGATAAGGATACAGTCCAGAGAATAGAGGTTCATATCAGCGATCGGTTAGTGTGGAGTCATGAAACTAGTTTACAGGCTTACAAACTACAGAGAAAAATCAGAGAACATACAACTCCAGTTTCGTGCCTTTGTTCATAATCAAGTACTTGATTGATATCCTTCGCTACCTCATTCCCCTGCCTTCTCTTGTGAAGAATACAGGAAATCACCACCCACCGGCCAATTTTCTTCTTTTCTTTTCCCTCGGTAGCATGGAAAAGGTTGTATCTGTCAGGATCCAATTTCATTTCTCTCTCAACACAACATAGCTAGGACCATTGGTCTTCTGTATCTTGGAAATTCTCTTCAGGATATCTGCAAAAGCTGTTCGATCCTGCACCAACAAAATTATAGTAATACATCTGAACTGACGAAGGTACACATGCTATATCTAAGCACATATGTAATAGAACGGTTGGGGAACGTTTCCTAAAACTGTCCACTTCTATCTTCAATCCATATTGTTTCAACTTAGATTTCTTCTAAGTCGGGTTAATTCAGGCCCTAAACATCACACTATCTTAAACAATGTCATAAGAAAAATAAGATTTTAATTACTGAAACCATCTAGTGCTCTTCCCAGACATGTACAAAATAAATCTTAAACATACGCATAAACTGCTAACAAATAGGAACCCATTAGACCGATAAAGCATGACAGAGCATACCTCAGTGCTTTTTAGTCTCGGTTTAAATTTAGCTACAAGATTCTGAGTGGTGACAGGTGCCTTCTGCAATAACACAGCCCTAATTTCTTCTTCAGTGACAGGACCAGCAGATGTTGTAGACGATGCTTTTGATGATGATGATGGTGTACCTCTTGCAGGTACACTACTTTTTGAAGCAGAAACATTTTCCTCCTTGACAGAAGATTTCATTTCCTGATTCCCGAACAACAAAAATCAAATTATAACCAAACAAAAAAGTGCCATCCCAAGCGAACCAAAATGATTGTGAGTTTAGTGCTTATATAACTAACTGAAACGTAATTAAATCAGGCGGCTTCACCGAAAGTAGACATACATTTTCTGTCTTCACTTTTTTCACAGGCGCACCACTAGATGCTTTTGTATCATCTCCATTAGATTTTCTCTTAGTCTTTGCTGACTTGGAAGTAGATGGGGTTCCCCGGAGAGATCCAGAAGATGCTGGTTTTGCAGGACTATTGTCAGCAGGTTCCTCCTTAGGTGTATCCTTCTGCTTTGGAGCCAATACAGGAGAGAAGCCCATGTCATCCTCCATCTAAACAATCCAAACATAAATCCACATCATTTGTAGAGAAGTTTTAGGCATAGATCGAATACAAAACTCTTGAAAATTCAAAGTCAGGAATCAAATTAATTGTTTGTGAGGAAATAAACAATGCTCCCATCTCTCTTAAATGCAATTAACACCGCTTATGTAGTTCATATAACATCCATCACAGCTGTTCTGAAGATGTTCAACATATCCACTAAGACTAGACATCAGAAAAGCTCACGTCATAATCGTCGTCGTCGTCGTCGTCATCATCATCTGCATCTGATTCATTGAGCCCATTAGCTCGCCCAAGCAGCTTCTTCAATTCTTTTCCAGATTTGCTCAGTCTTCTCCCCTCCTCTTCATCTTCATCTTCTTCATCCTGCAACAAATAATTGTAATGTTTTAGGTTATTTATCCACTTGTGTGATGTCATGTGTGACAAAACAAGATGAAATGACCATGGCATACAAACCATTGATAACAGAAAATTTCACATTACAATAAGCAAATGTGCAGACCTGCTTAATTTCTGGAGGAGCAGGAACTTCAGGGGCTAAATCTTCCCGTTCCTCGGGATCATTACCAACAGCTTCATCATCATCAGTGAAAATCTCTTCATGCTCCCAATCATCACCTAATACAATAAAAATATGATGCTGAATCAGGAATATAAACAGTAATTATGCCAAAAACACAGTAATTATATATTGAAAAGAATAGTATCATAAATACATGCATACATAAATAGTACATATTGCATTGAAATATGAGAAAGTAATATATTCTATAAACAGCATGTTGTGGAAGGAAAAAGGCAGGATGACCAACAAAGCTAATTTATTTAATTTAACACAGAATAAGTATCATCCATATTTTAGTAGTCTTATTCTTATTATTATTTGGATTTATGACAGAAATACAGGACATGTGCTCACCCTTCTCAACATCATCATTGTCCAAATCAAGGTCACCTCCCCTTGGGCCTTCTTCATCATCATCACCAGTTCTTTTGTTGAGTCCAAGTCTATTCTTCCTTGCAGCTTCCTCTTCTTCATCTTCCTCCCCCCTATCAGAGACACTACCTTCATCATCATCACCACCACCGCCACTTTTTTTACTACGTCCCCTCCAACTGGTCGCAGCACTATCCTTGTCATCAGGCTTTTCCACTTCACCAAATGCAGCAGCTCCATTATTTGCAGCTTTCATTATCCATCTTTGATATCCATCAGCTGTCTTTCTCCTGTTCTTCATCTTTTCTTCTGCTTCCTCCAAGGTGAGTTGCTTATATTGTGCAACTTTGTTAAAATTATACCTACAACAAGTCATATAATCATCACAAGCACAAATGAGAATACTAAATGACATCAACTATCTCCCAAAGATAGAAAAGTCTTGAAATGAAGGATTTATATATTCAGTCAAGAAAAATTTCCATGCAAATAACCAAGTAAAAAATAATAATAATAATGATTTGCAGGAATTATACTTTAAGGATCAGCTCAATCCCATACACACTCTTCCCAGGGCCGTAATTGATCGTTGTACATGCATATTTATGCTTTGAGATAGATAGAGATAGGGCTTGCATACCAGGAACCAGCAGGAATAGCAACAAATTCCCTAGCGTGCATCACTAACAAGTAATAAGTTGCTGATTGAGAGCCTTCAAGATGACCTTGGTACTGAGCTTGGCCTGTTTCATCCTCCAAAACCCAAGGCTTATTCTTGTACTTTTCCTACATAATGCAGAAATACACTAACAAGATTAAGCTTGCCAACAGACAAAGAAATCCATGTGAAGCACATACTAGCTTTTAGGGAGTTGAAACAAAAAGGAAAATGGGAGCAGTATCAATTCTCATGCCCCATATAAGGAATCACTTCAGCACACAAACTGAAAGTTCGGCAGCCAAGGATATTCTTAGTAAAGTTCGTACGAAGTATTTCATATTCAAATTTTAAAATAATACATGTTTGACCACACAACTGGATTAGTAATAATCAATGTTTAAAAGAAAATGATAATAGTGAAAGGATCGGCAATAACCTCTACTTTTACCAATGCAAAACTGAACACCAAATGTAAGTTCAATTTCTATTGTCCCAACATTATCAGCCATGGCTATAAAATGGGGGAAACAAAATAAAAGATTAGGTTTAGTCCCTTCTCTTTGAATCTTACTTCTAAACTTTTTACTACATCAAGAATTTACTTCTTCAAAGCATTTCAATATCTAAAACATAACAGGGATCAGTAATGGCCAAACAGACCGGTTAGAATTCCAACTACAATATCAAAAGAAGATAAACGTTTCACAAACCTTCTTCAGAAATATATAGAATCTCAACATGTTTGTTTCAGCTCTTCTAGCTATAATTCTATAACAATCATCACAAAAGGGGCAATACCCGCAAAGTATCAGTAACTTGACGCCCTTGTAGCCCATCTTTATGGATAGTCCATTTGTTCTCGGCAGTTTTCTTCTTGGAGAAATTTGGCAATCCACTCACAAATCTACCAATGAAGTAGTTTTTGTCACTGCTAGCACTATGCCGAACATTATATTCCTATATTCCAAATAACCACAAATTACATTCAACTTCAGCTTCCAATTGGAAACTAAATACAAAACAACTAGCAATAAAATGAAAAACAAAAACCATAAATGAATTATTTTCACAAAACAACACAGATTCTGGATTTATGATTAAACTGACAACTTCTCATGTAAAAACAAAACCTCATACCATCCGAATTTCAGAATTCCGTTTTAAATAAAGCAAAATATCAATTAATTTGTTTATACGAATGAAAATCGATAGACAGAAACGAACTCGAATCAAGCGAGTGACGGTTGCGCCACAGTCGTAGCATTTAGCTTTGTTCTCGGCCATGGTTTTGCCGCATGTCAAGCAAAGAGTCATATGCTTGCAGTTGCTTCCGTACAAATCCGCCGACGATCCACATCCGCTACAAGACGGCTTCAGTTGCAGATCAAACGACATTTCTCTCCCTTGAAAAAGACGAAGCTCTTACGGTTTCAAGCAGACATAACAGATGATTAATCAATTTGCTTTATTATTCAACGGACTGTCTTTAAACATTTGGTTAGGCATTCTTGATCGAGCGCTTGATAGTTGACGGTTAGAGGTACAAGAATCTGTTCGTTTCTGTGGATTCGTGGAATTTGGAAAATTTAAATAGATCTGGGTTAGTTTTGTAAAGGAAATTTTTTTAAAATGACCACATTCTTTTAGTCTATTTACGTAAAATAGTCACATTTGCTTTTGCCCCTTTTTTTTTATTTACCAAACTGACCAAAAAATAACTCTTTATTTTTCCTAAGCCACCTCACGTTCGCTTCACTTGTCCAGTCTGAAGCTAACTAACGATTGCCGGAGCTTCGAATGATTCTTTCCGGTGACAGCCATGGCTTTGAGTCCTTTGTCGAAGTTAAACCGACCTCTCATTTCCCCATACAGAACCTCCCTTACTGAGTGTTCTAGCCCGGACGGGATTCGCAGCCCGACCCGGCGTTGCAATCAGGGAATATGTTTTGGACCTTTCCCAGATTTCCAAAGCCGGTCTCTTCGACGGACCAATCCTCAAGGACTCTTACTGCTTTCTTCTGGTTCGTTTATTTTCAGTTTTTATTTTTTAAACATTAACATCTATTAATGCTTCTTAACGCGTGTTCTTGATGAAAAAGTAGAGAGACGGTGTAGTTTTGTAGTGGTTGAGTTTGAATTCACTATTTAAAGTAAGTTTAGAGCGTGTTTTGATGATTGGAAGCTTTGAATATTTGAGAGTTGATCCCCATCGCTCTGTTTGGTTACTGAGAAACCGGAGTAAAGATTGAAATGGATTTATTATTGTTTAAATGTTAGATTTATTTTAAGCTTTTCGTATTATTAGTTGATAGGAAAAGTTCAGTGACCATGTGGCGGCGTAATACATGTCGCTGCGATGACTGCTTTCTTATAATAGTTGATGTGTGCATGTGTTCTTGAATCTATGTGAAAAGCCAGGGTTTGAGATTTAAAAATTATACGAGTCACTGATGATGGCACTCGTACTCTGCTGTTACCAGTGATTCTAGCCTACAGCTTCTCGTGCAAGGCCTTCTTGTTTTTAAACGAATCTCTTAGGTACTAACTACAATATCCCCTTGGACTGTGACACTTGATGCTCTTGAACCATTTGCCTGTGATGCTCCCAAACATGTATGTTACTGTCTCATTTTTTTCAAACCATTAATGCCTACTATTTGGCATGGCAACAAGCAATATAATGCTGATTGCAAATTGCAGGATCTGCAGCCAGTGCTGTATCTTGCCGAAAAGATATCCAAAAACTACAAGATTTCATTACAGTTAGTATATCATGCAGCTTGGTTACCTGCATACTTAAACAGTTTTCATCTTTTCCTCTTTCTTCTGCATTTTCAGATTTTCTGTTCAGGTCTTGTAGAATTTTTACTTTCTGTTTGTTGCTAACTTTTCTGGTGCATTGGTGATACTGATAAAACCACCTCGTTGCTGCAACAGGTTAACATAAAACCCGCTGGGCAAGAAGATGCATGTGTGGTCACAAGGAGCAATTTCAAGAACTTGTATCACTTTAACATGTTTGGAACATTTTAAAGAAACTATGTATAAGACTTCTGTCTTACCTTAGTGACATCAATAGAACCAACAGTCCAATTAATTCATTCCCTTGCCTAAGGCTGCCGTAGAGAATAGAATATCTTATATTCTATACTGTCCTTGGATGCAACATTCGTAGTTTCTTACATGGATTGATCAACTTGTGATATATATGTATATGTATATGTATATGTATATGTATATGTATATATATGTATGTATGTATGTTTCTGGAGTATATACTAATTATTCTTTTTATCCCCTATGGCTTATGTATGTATGTTTCTGGATATATATTAATTATTCTTTTTATCTCCTATGGCAGATATGGGACATTGACTCAACAGCTTGGGCACCACACAATCAATGGTTGCAATCTAGGGCCAGGCAATCTGTTGGAACTGGCACCATCAATGGACCTGTATGGTTTCACCCTATTCAAAGATTGTACCCCTTGAATTAGGTTCCTCAAATTAGAGGTTAAAATTTCTATATGCATTTATTGAAGTTTGGCTATCTCTTGTATTTCACAAAAGGAGCCAGGGTCTCTGCGATGCTTACTAGAGTAAACATGATATGGACACAAGCTACTTCAACTAAATGGGGCAACTCATAGATTCCTGGAAGATGGAGATAAAGTGATAAATTACTGGTTGTTGCAAGGTATTATAATCGGATAATTTCAGTCAACCATTCAATTTATGAAAGTATATTGAAGTTATCTTTGTACAGTCACACCCCAGAAATCCCTATCTGTTTTTTTAGCATGTTTTTTCATCCCTTTTTTTTTCAGTATGATCCATATGTATGATGTCAAAGTTGAGCTTCATTTGTTTATTAGCCTATTCTAGTCAGCATAATATTTAGAAAGATGAGAGAATGTCTGAATTGATTTTGTCAACTTCTTTACCATTCAAGGTTATTTACACAAAGTTGAAGTTATCCTTGAAAATGGATTTTGATATTGTGATTCATCTAGTTGAGCTTCTGTCATCTTAGACCGGCAGTACTTGCGATTAATTGTTGATTTTCCTATCTCAGTAAAGCACTTGCATGTCAGTGAATATTTTGCATTATGTCTTAATGTTCATTTTGTAGATTTAAACTCCTCTAGATCAATGACTACCCATCTTGCTAAAGTTATAACCCAATACTAAGATATTGTAATGAGAAGTTCTATGATCATCAGAACTGAGACTGGGGAGTCAAATTTTGGAAGTTTATATTGTTATGCTTCCGTGAATATTTGAGATTGAATTAGCCAAGGCTTTCTCGTAGTAGTTGATTCCAGCTTAGATATGTCCTCCAATCATGCAATTAAATTCCGAGAATCTGGATTTCACACATTTAGATTTCTCGTTTCACACATTTGGAAGTGCTTTTAGTTTCAAAAGCAACACATGAGAGGATCAGAAAGCTTTGGTTTCCGACCGTCTCAGTCACACTTCTGAGTACGCAGTCCTCAACGTCCCGCCCCACGAGCACCGGGCCATGCAGTGAAAAGGCGGCACACAACGGGCGACCATACTTGATCTGATAAAAAATACAGTCTTTACATCCACGGCGGTCCAGCGACGGGCCACACGCCAATGCCGGCATAATTGTCAACCACAACAACATCGTCAGTAGCATTGCCTGGTTAGATTGCTTTACTCTTGCCACACCTTTCATCTCTACATTCTGAACGACATGCCGTTTTGATCGACAATTGGACCGTGATGGTCTCTCACCTAGCGAGTTTAAATTCCTTTTTGAGGTATGTGTGAGTTATAAGCTGATGTGATCTTATTTCTTTTTAGTCATTATATATATCGTTTTCAATTTTTGATTAATTTGTAAACAACTTAACCTAAATTAACAGGCTTGATCCATGTAAAATAAATTCTTAAAATTTTTTTAAAAAAATATTGAATTAAAAGTTAATTTACGTCTCACAAATTTGTAAAAAAAAAAATTTATATTCTTATATAATAATAATAATAATAATAATAATAATGTTAGGAGTATAAATTTTTATTTTAACTTTCATAAAAATGTAAGACACATAGTATAAAACATACATATAGTAGAACTTTCACTAATTATTTATTAAATAATAATAATTATTTATTAATAATTACAGGTATCAAAAAATATGGGCCAAAAAATGAAGGCACTTAAATTAGAAGAGCAAAAGCACTTGCTATAATTAATAACGAATCAAGGAATGCCATAATTATTAATGAATTTAAAATTTATAATTTATATTATATAAATTATAAAATTAATTTATAAATTTTATTAAAATATTATTTAAATTATTTATTATTAATTATATTATATATTATTATTTTATTAAAAATTTAAAAAATAATTAAGAGAAAATGTATCTTTTTTATTTGAGTGGGAGATGCTGTTTACGAGGAACGAAGACACAGAAAGAGTAGTTGCCATATGATCAATCAATCTTTATACCTACTGTGAAGAGATGTTCACAAGATCAATCAATCAATCATCTTTTAGTAAGAATTTATAACAATAACATGACAAATTAATGCATGCAATTTTCTCTTTAAATATGCAAACAGAGAAGAAACCGAAGTAGCAGCGAAAAGAAAAAGGTAGAAGATAATGGAGATGACAACGAAGAAAAAGATGAAGAAAAAGGTGGGGGCTTTGGTTCTTACTCTTGTCGTTCGGGAATCATGCATGAGACTATGTTTTACCACATCACGTATGGTAAGAAACCTGCCTGGGAACTTACGCAGTACTTTGTGCTGCAAGCAGTCTCCGTGGTGTTTGAGGTTGGTTCGAAGAATCTGTTTCGGGTCACGGGCTGGAAACCGGTTCACCCGGCTGTCTCGGGTTGTTTTCACAGTTGGGTTCGTGTTGGGAGCGGCTTATTTGTTGCTGATCCAACCGTTGACAGAATAAATGCAGCTTTTAAAGCTTATAATCTGGTGTAAACGAGCTTAATAAACGGATTAGGACAAAGAATCTTGTGGTTTGCGAGTTAAAGACAAATCTGGATTCTTACAGAATTGCAGTGGAGTTGTTGATCTGATCTGACTCTCAATCCATTAATGTCTTCTGTTTCTGTGAAGAAAGTAATTTAAAGCAGCAGCTTCGGCATGTCATCTGCTCCTCGCCAGTCCATCAATACCCAACGAGAAACTGAAATATGAGACATTTAAGAAACTTCAACTAGTTACGGGTAGGGAATTGGATTCGATCTTTTCTGTATTTTTTTATTCTAATTTAATTAAATATTAATATGTAATATAATTAATAATAAATAATTATTTTTAATTTATATTATAAAATATAAAAATTAATTTATAAATTTTATTAAAATATAATTTTAAAATATTTATTATTAATTTTATTATATATTAACATTTTATTAAAAATCAAGATAGAAAAAATTAAAAAAATTCTAATCTAACAATAGGCAGGTACTAATATATGAATTTTGAATTTCGAAAAAAAAAATAATCACACATTTTATGACTTTAATATATAATAATTTTTTTTAGTGAGATTTGTGATTTTTTCTGTTAACTGATATAAAGAAATAATTATTGATTGTGAAAATTTTATTTATCATAAATAATAAAAATATATTTGTATTTATTATTTTATTAAAATATTAAGATCAATTCATTAAATATGCATGAAGTAATAATAAATGGATCTTTAATTTTGTATATATTAATACATGTTTAATTAATTTTGTATTACATATAAATTAACAAATTAATTTTATTTTAAATATAATCAAATATTTTTTAAAAAATAAATATAATTATAAATTTTTGAAATTTTTTAAAATATAAAATTATAAAATAAATTTTATAAATTATAAATGAATGAAAATAATATAATTATTTAAATAATTAATGATATAATAAATTAATTTATATTTATAAACTCTAAACTAATACGATTAATAATTTTTGTATAACTCGTTTAATAATTATATTAATTTAAATTTATAAATTTTGACTCATGCTGGAATCTAATAAGGGATAATGTCAAAAATTGCCGCACTATTTTTATCTCAACATTAGGTGTAACAAAACGTTAATAAATGAAATTCTGGCAGGAGGGAAACTAAAGACCAAAAAAAAAAAAAAAAAAATTTGTTCTTTCAATTATGCATTTAGCATATGCCAAAGCTTTCTTCCAACACCCTGCACAAATTCGAAAAAAGCAATCAACTCTTGCCTTGCCTTAGCATCAACCTCGTTACGCAACATCGCCGGAATAAACAACCGATTGCCGGTAAACACCACGAAAGCCACCACCATCGGACCTGACAAGATCCTCGGCAACCGCCACTTACATTTCACAGACCTTTTTATGACAATCTCAATAACCACACACAGTCCATGTAAGAGAAAGAAGCTCAAGACATCCCACGTAGGTTTTGCTCTTCCAAGGTAATAAAGAACCAGCTCATGCATCAAACCGGACACCAAAAATGTCGCTAGAATAGCCGGAACCGGGGCCCAATTTCTCCCGATCAGACGGCTTGAAACTGACCGGACGGGACAGTAAACGGTCGAGCGTAGGATATCTGAAACCATGAGATTCCATCTTTTTCCCCAGAAATCTTGCAGAGAAGAAGACAAGTATGGAGCATGGAACTGAGGCTCTAGCTCTACGCCGATGAAAGATCTAACCAGGGCTCCGACCACGAGTAGGTTTAATTCCAGACCGAAGTAAATGTAAATGCAATATGAAAACAAGAAGATATCTGGGTGAACATATTCATTGTTACGATAAATAAGAAGAAATGCAAGCACCAGCAGTACAAATTCCGCAGCAAATTTTACAGATGATGATTTGCGGCCATCTGTTCTGAGATGGGAAGTAGATGGGTTGGGTTGCATTTTGATGGGAAAACAAGCAACGGCCATGAAATTTTGGAAAGAGAGTGGAGGGTAAGAAAATAAAGGGGGTTTATCGAAGGAAAAGAGCAGGAGTTTGAAGTTGGAGAGCCAAACAAGGAAGAAAGTAGTGGGGCCAACAAAATTGATGAAATGCAGATTGAGAGGGAGAACGAGAAGTATGAAAATTACTGGGAAAATGGCGAAGAGTCTGGAGAATCCTCTGGGAATAAACTTGGCAATGGTGTAACAGTAGCAGAGTGATGCCACTGCTGAAACCCATACGGTGATTAAGTTCTTAATTTCACCTTCCATAGCCGTAAGTTGTTGTCTGCCTTCCACAGTTGCAAGTTTTCTGGCTTCTAGAGTTGCTTTGTCATTGAAGAAATAGAAGAAGAGACCAAAATTCTTCTCACGTCAGTGAAGTTAATTTTTCATTTGTTGCCATGTGTGTCGTGACTAGGAGAGTTTCAACAAATGGAGATCAATCGGCTTTAGTACAAAAGAAGAGAGAAAAGCAGCTGAAAACAGCTGTATACCAAGTGATACATATGAACACATGGATGGATCGCATCTTGTAATAACTTTGAGAGCCTACTACCCCACAGACAACCAACGGTTCATGCCAAGTTTCCAAGTTTCGGTTCGAGCAGGCTCACATTGTGGCAACAAATAAGCAAGTCGTCTTGACGAGATAGTTTTATTAATATTAAATTAAAAATAAATATTAATATTTTTTAAAATATAATTCATATAAATTTAATATTATAATAAAAATAAATAATATTATATAATTTATTTTAAAATATCTTAATTCAAAATTAATTTTTAAGTTTAAAATAATAGTTTATTTTAATTATTATATAATTTTAAAAAAATTAACGAAATAATTTTATTATATTTATATAATTAATATAATAAAATTATTTAATTAATAAAAAAATATTTATTAATATTAAATAAATTCTTTTAATTTAATGGGTGTTGTTGGCAACAAATCAATGAAGCTAAGAACAAGATTTCTTCCTCATTTTTAGCACACGCCTGCTAGATTTCTCCGTATGGACATTGATCGATCACGTTTGATATTACATGGTCCGCAGTAGCTTGCCAGCTCGTGTGTTAAAAAAAAAAAAGTGTGATAAAAAAGTGCTTCCTTTTATTTAATTGCTTTTTAAAAAAGTGCTTTCTTATAATGTAAGTGCACAGAATGTTAAATTTAATAATCTGAAAATTGTACAACAATGCCAACTGGCAGCGATTCAGAAGATTCAGAACCGTCGGATTTATCTTACTAACTAGATTCGGAGTCAAGAACTAAATGTCAAGCCACGACTGACGTCTTTCAGGAACGCGCCGACCGCCGCGTATTCTTTAAGCGCCCGGCCATCAGCTTTACACCGCAGAAGCTGAGGGAAGAACCACCAAAATGCGGTGACAGCCACGAATCCAAGGGTCAAGAAGATCCTAACCACCGTCGGCAACCGACAGTTGACGGTCAAAGACTTATTCAGAGCAATCTCAATCACCAAACAAGCACCATGGAAGAGAAAGAACCACGTAATCTCCCACGTTGGTCTCACGCGTCCTAAGTAGTAGAAAATGAGCTCGTGCATAACACCAGACACGATAAAAGTACTGAACACTGCCGGAAGTACTGCCCACCTCCGACCCACGGCACGTGTGCAGAAGTGAAGGACAGGATCGTAGACGGTCGGTCGGAGAATTCTCGACACCATTAGGTTCCATCTTCTTCCCCAGAAATCTTGTAACGAAGTGGAGAGGTAGGGCTCGTCGAACTGCGGCTCGAGTTCGACATTAAAAATAGCTCGAACCAGAGCTGCAATTATGGCTAGGGTGAGTTCGAGGATGAGTAATATGTGGAGAGAGAAAAGAATCAAGATGATCTTCGGGTGAAGAAAGTTACTGTAATCGTATACACGAATCAACGCAGCCAAAAGTAGGAACTTAACTGAATAATTTAGGGGAGACTTGTGAGATCTTTGAGTGATTTTAGGGTTTTCTGCAACTGGGTTTTCTTTGTTTACGCCATGGATTTGTTGGACTTGGATTGGCAAACAAGCCGTGGCTATGAAACGAGGCAAAGAGAGTGGTGGGTGAGAGGATAAGGGACTTTTACCAAAAGCGAAAAGCAGAAGCTTGAAGTTCGCGAGCCAAGCTATGAAAAAAGAAGTGATTCCTCCGAGATGTATGGACGAAAGTTTTAGGGGAAGGAAGAGGAAAAGACAGATAATTGGAAGAACACAAAGGAATCTCGCGGAACCTTTGGGAGTAATTTTACCAATGGCGAAGCAATAGATAACAGAAACAAAAACTGAAAGCCATACCTTGGTGAAGCTGTAAATCTCTGAAAATCCCTCCATTTTTAAACTGTTTTTGATTTGATTAATTTCTGCAACAGTGCTTCAGAAGATGTAAATAGTTGATGAAGAATTGAGATCTCGGAAGCAAAAAGTAGTAGCACAATGGCTCAATCACGTCTCTCTGGGGTTATCACAGTAATACAAATTTGTGAGCTTCAATAATTAAGTTAATTATGCTTCGCTTTTGTCTTTAGCTAGTCTTTAAACTCTTTTTTGATGGTATAGAGATCGTGCTTGTCACGTGGTCAACTTTGATTGCAACTACTAAAACACAATTCTTATTTCATCAACTTTGATTGCGTCTTGTCCCCCTTGATTAAGGGTGTTATGCATGTCCTTTTCCTTCGGAAAAATTCCAGGCACAACAAAGCAATCTTCTTCGGTTTCGTGTGCTTGTAACGCAAGAACAAGAACCAAAATTGCTGATTAGGCCAAAACTGGCATCTTAATTCTGGCTAAATGGGAATGTAAAGCAGTAAACAATTACAAATACATAAAGATTTTCGTTTGTTTCCTGATGTAGTACCTGCAATTCAGATTGCTTTACATATCAGAAAGTATTTGCCCAAAACGGAAGGTATAGTGCGCCAAGAGATGGGTTGCTTGCAAAGGCAAAACTAACAGCAGAAATTTGTGCTTGTCGATATCAGCAATGGAGAAATCAGAAGTCATTTTCTAAACCTATTCTGTCTCTTCCGGAAATGAGCAAATTCGAATACATGTTGTAAGAAATTGAAACGATGGATACAACATTCAGCATCGCAAAGCTTGAAAGCCCGGTATGCAATTGCTGCTGCTCGTATATCTGCATATAAGCTTCAGAGAGCACGACCATTTGTGGAAGAGTTTCTGAAACGTGCAAATCCTGCATCCCATACCTCGAAACATGGATCGCAAACATCTCAAATGAAGTTATTGTCCCATTTTTTGTTCAAATCTGTGAAAGTATTTTAGAATGAAGTACATACCATAGTTCTTCTGACTTCCGCTGCAGTTTTTCATCATGAACCTCCTCAGGTTTACCATCATGAACCATGTTTGCATCAGATGGTACTTGGAATGCAGTTTTTCATTCTCTTTTGGTGTTGGCAAAGGTATATAATCCTTCAATTCTAAATTTTTCACCGGAAAGTTGACTGGAAAGTTACATCTGTAAGCATCAGTTCAAAGTAATGCAGAAAATCCAGGCAAAGTTACAAGTGATGTTTATAGTCCTTTTATTCATGATATGTAAAGAAATCAGACATTTCCAATATATATAGAAACTTACCCAATGTTGGGTTCTTTTCCACAAAGAAATTATTCTTTGTGAAGCGTCGCATGTGAAGGATCAAATATTTTGGTAATATTGTGACACGGTATCTCATCCTTGCCGCACGAGGTCGAACAACTTCAGTTATTGTTTCCCCATCAAACTTCTTCAATATATTAAATAATGGAACCTGATGCAAAACCAGAATATAGCCTGAAGAAACAATGTTAAAACTTCAAAACGATTCATCTGGTTGCTTCTCACTTCTGAGCTTTCCTGTCCCTTTATAGAATTTATCTTCCCATTTAGCAAAACATTATTTTATTTAAGCCAAACAACGGATAATTTCAAGTTGCACCAACCAAGAAACAAACAATAATCTATCAAGTATATACGATATAAATCCCAAGAAAAGCAGCTTGACTAGCAAAATTTTCCAGAGGTAAAAAAAGAAAAGAAAAGAAACGCCCCGAAAAACAATCCCAAATTTACTTTTCCAATTGACAGCATGTGAACCAAATGCAAAATACACAATCCTTATCAGAGGAAATTCAATTGGAAGTATCCTCAACAAATCCAATAAGATATTGCTTAACCAAAATAAGACCAGGATATATTGAAGCCAAAACCACCATTCTAAATAATAAAGAGAAGTGATAAGTATCTTTTGCAGTAGAAGAAATAACAGGCTTTTGACTTCAGGGATACTAAGGCCAACACTATGAACCAAACTCTTTTTACCCATTGAAGTAGTGATTATATCTCTTAAATCTCTCAAATCTCTCGCACAAGTTCCATCACTTAGTTTTAGGTTTTCCTTTTGACTATCTAGTATAAAAGCTTATCACCTAAGCACCATTAAAAGATCATTTTCATATGGCAACACTGCATATGAGATAATTTATACACCATATCTGGCACCCATTTGGGGCACAATCTACAAATCACAAAAGATAATTTATATCAACTTTTTGCTACTTTTAAGATTCAAAACTTTAGTGTAATCCAGTACCTGGGGTATAATATTTTTCTCCATCACATCTTTGAAGAGAGGCAGTGGGGGCAAATCCAGACCAAGCATCAGAAAAGGCATTCTAGAAGTTTCAGTGGTAATTTTGCAATGATCACTTCCATCATCTGTACTTTTTTGAGCTGCATTCTGGTCATCACCATTTTCTTTCTTCTCAGTAATAGCATTACTAGGACTCTCCTTCACAACCTCCAGTTCCCCCTATCAAACACAATCACGTTTAAGAGAAGCACAACTTAAGTAAATGATGAAAACAAGCAACAATAAACAAACCTGAAAGCATTCATAGATGATGCTAGTGTTTTTCTTTGGATTTCTAAGATCTGCATGCAGTGTGTTAAGAAGCCATGACATGAATTCAACAGGGTTGGACTGTGCACCTATTCAAAACCATTTTTTACTGGCTTTCATTACTGCTTGCAGAAATTCATGTGGGCTGGCCTATAGTGCAAGAAATTAAGAAAATATGAATTCACTACTGCAGACCCATACTTTCAAGAACCATAACCTCAGTGCAGAGACAACAAGGATTATACCTGTCCTTTAAAGTTTTGAGCATGCCAAATCTTCTAAGTGAGTTCTCCAAATCGGTGAATAAGTGGAGATTTAACATGTTGATAATTTTCAGGGATAAGGAAGAAATTTCTTAATGGAGTAACTCTCATTAGAGATTGAATTGTAACATTTACAAAATCAGTCTCCTTGATGTTATTCAGACCCACCTAAACATTTTTCATGAGATTGTGATTAGCACCAGATAATATTAGTGTTTTATTGCATAAGTGTGATTAAAATTTTTTTGCAATGAGTAAGAAGAAATGTGGGTACCATCCCCGGAAGGTAGTCTGAACCATCCAGAGCCCTAGACCACAGCTTGTTTTTGTCAAGCTGTTCTACTTGTTCCTTGGTAAACCTGCATAATATTGGTTGAAAAATTAACATACAAGTACCTAAAACTGGGTACTCAAAATATATCCAAGTATAATAATGTACACTAACTTAGAACTTCTGCAACAGATTACTGATCATGAAGCATCCACAAGAAAGTAAATTGATCTGAAGCACATTGACGTAGCTCAATACACGCAGGGGATGATAATAACGATAAGAGGAGCAGAAAACAATGGATGTACCTCGGGTTTAGAACATGTCGAATATCATCCAATGATGGGTCATTAATTTCATATCCATCAGGAAGGCAATAAACTTTCTCTGTTTGAAGATTGATGTAGACATGGTGTCTTGCTTCCAAGCTATGAGTATATGCATGAGATTTCTGCCCTCTTCCTTGATAACTTCCCACAAACCAAACATGCATAGACATTCAAGTTTGAAAGAGAAACAGAGCAAAACTTCTCAAAATCAAAATCCAAAACCTGCAAGACAACCAAGATTTCATAAATTCTTTTCAGTAATAAACCTATACCTCGCTTCAGAAGTATACATAACTCTAAAAAAATAAAGCAACACAAAGTAAACAAAATTAACACAAACAACTTATATATAATACTAAAGATGAGATAGGTACCTGGCGATTAACAGTATCAAGATACGGGCAGTCCTTCCGCAGTTCAACAAGTCTACCTCGCTTCCCTCCCGCCCATTGATCATTTCCATCATCCATATCATCCTCATCATATTCTTCAACTCCGAGACCATATTGTCCAACTTTGGCTCTACTATCTCCACCGCCGCCACCATTTCGTTCCCTGTATTCCTCATCCTCATCATCGTCATCATATGTATTAGCTAACGGCAAAAGTGGGTTCTCAAAACCGGGACGAGGAGGTGACGGAGACGACTGCTCCGCCACTTTCAGACTCTTCAAGTGCCTATCCTCGTCAGCATTACCATTGCTTTTCCTCTTCTTCGTCATTTACAGTTTTACTGTTCATATTGCCATTGAATTTCGTCAACTAGCTCATCGATGCACCGACAAGATTTCAATTTATTCTTATCAGAGCATCATTTAGTATCCAATGAGAAAAATACAAACTCCGGATCATAAATTTACCAAAATTAATACAACAACAAGGACAAAGGAGGTTACAACCTCATTATTTTGAAGTAAGAATTAAACCCATGAAGATAATGAAAGGTATAACGGATTCAGATCCGTAGAAAGTAACAAAATCACAAAAAAACATGCGTTTGGTTCCCAAGAAACGCATGGAAACAAAAGGAAACAACAAGATGTGAACTTATTTGAAGAAAAAAATCACGTACCAACTGATTATCGAACCAGGGTGAATACTTGAGAAGCTTAATCTAGCGCGTCGCAAAAAGAGCTGCCAAAAAATTCTCTATTTCATTTACAGGCTCCAAATCAAAGACAGTCTAGTATTTTTACTAAAGGGGAAGCCTGAAGAAGAAGAATTGTTGAAGCCACTGATTTCTCCAATAAGAATGGGCCAGCTACAATAACACCCACTTCGATTTGGTAAACGATTATACCTTCATGAAAGCGTTGTATTCAAAAACCAAATGTGTTGCTTATAGTAGTTTTCTTTGGATGCCTATTTGTTTCCAAACTCTTAAGAAATTGGGCCAACGGGCAGCTTCTTATTAATCCTATGAGCAGAAAAGTTGTACCCTTGAACAAGAGAGGGAGGTTGCCGATTAGCAAACAGGCGAGGACACTTTGCCCATTCATTTGGCTCCATTAAATTTTGCCCAACAAACAAGTAGGAATTATGGAAGGAAATCAATATCCGTTTTGTGGAGAAATCAATGCAAACAGAATAAAAAATTTACACATTAAATGGCCAGTTGGTATATTGTTTAAGTGTAATAAATAGTGAGTAAATATTATTTATTTTAAATAAAAAATTTATTATAAATTTATTTTTAAATTTTATAATTAAAAATACATCAATTTAATTAAAAGAGTTTAAATTATATAATACATAATTTAAATTTATTTATTAATAATATATTATGTGATATTTTATATTTAATTTTTATATTAATTATATTAAAATTTTATATTTTTTTGTATATAACTTTTAAATTTTATAAGAAAGATATAAGGAACATGACATATATATTAACCATCTTAGTGTATTATTCATTTCAACAAAAAGCACATAAAAGTAAAAGTGATTGGGTCTGACCAACTTTTAACAGTAGAAGTTGCAATGAACAAGAGAAAAAAAAAAAAAGTATGAAAAATTGGAACATTCTTATGCTGCTCCGTTTGCAGCTTCAAATTTCAAAATTTTCAGAGTTTCCCCTACATAATCAGTTAAACAATTTCAAACTAACACAACGAGGTGATTATGGTGATAAGAAAAGAAGAAGAGTATAAAGTGATTGTGCCAAGCTCAACTTTTATTGATTGAGATCTACCAAATGAATATATCGCTCCATAGTTTTTTTCTTTTTTTTGGTTCCACAATCCTTTCTTCATTGCGCAGATGATGAACAGTTTCAGACAGGACTAGAATAAATAAGACAATGGGAATGAAATGTGTTTTAACATCTGAAGCAGATTTCAACTTGAAAGCCAATTAATCACTGGGGGCCAACCAAAGAAACTGGGTAGATGGGGGTTCACAGCAGTCTAAGTCGACTGCCACTCTTTACGGATATCAAATGTATAGTTGATTTCCAAGTAGCACTTGTTGTCATCGTCAACAAACTGAAAACAGAGGAAGCAGAGCATGGAAGAAATCAGTAAAGTAGTATTGCACGTACAATCTTCAAGACAGTAAAAATTCTGATGAGGTTACAAGTCCAGACATTTGGTGGTCCAGAAATTTGATTTTCGCATTTATGCTTGATGACAAACATGATAAAAGGACTGGTGACAACTAATTGAGTGGATGATTCGTACTAAAGTAATTCATGTAGATAAGGAGGGAATGAAATGAACATAGCCTCATTTGATTCCTGCAGCAATAATTCCAGGGCTACAACTTGCATTGGCAACAAAGTTAATAGATAAAGAGAGCTTTTTCTTGTTCCATACCCAGGAAAGCAACTGCTCACCTAGAGCAAATGCAATAAAAAAAGTGTTCATTGGCAAACACAGTCAAATTTCATTGTCTTGATAGGCAGCAAATTTCGGACTTAAAATAAATTATTGATAAGAGTTAGGAAGCACAAAAAAAATTACAAATTGCAGAACAATGGCTGAACATACCTTGCTTCTAGCGGAATATGATCCTCGAGCAAGAAAACCAGATGGAGTAGTATCTTCAGGAATCTCGTATGTATAAGGTTCTGCTTGAGGACTGAAGGTTCCGAGCATCACCTTTGTGCTGTCCACTGTTAAAGGGATTCATGAGAGCAGAACATCATGAATGAGACGGAAGGCCTCTCAAAACTCTGGAGAATATATATATATATATATATATAGAGAGAGAGAGAGAGAGAGAGAGTACCTTTGACACCAGTTCTCCAAACTATATTAGTGTATTTGAGGCCCGATACAATGTTGTTGCTGACCTGGAAGGTGAACTGCAGGCTGTAACAACTCCCTTCTTTTAAGGTAAACCATGAACCGTTTGGTTTTCCATTCTCCGGAACTATAAGAACAATATCAGGTCTGCCAGGGGATTTGATTGCAAGGCTCACAATCTTCACATCCGGTTCTAGAGATTCTAGATCATACCATGATGGATAGAAGAAAATGTGAGCGAGGCAGATAAAATTTTTATCCCACTAACAAGCATATATACCTCGGTCACCAGATGAAATAAACAAGAAGGAATCATAACTACCAATAAAAACTAATCAAACTATTCCCAGTTCTAGTTGCCACAATTACTAATGTGATCGGTGAAAGAAATGAGTAAAAACCGAAGAGAAACCAACAAACAACTGATATTTACCGAGAAAATTCCAAAAAGATACAGGTCAAGTACATCTCAAGGCACTGTAGCAGGGATATTGATTCAAAAGAATGTTACATCCAACAGTTGATAACCATCATTGTCAGTAGACAAAGTGTAAAACAGTACCCAATTTCAATAACTTCCTATAAATTATCCCTCAAAAACAAGATTAACAGACCAAAATTATTGTCTATCCCAAAATTTACCGGAATCTAACCAAACAACATGATAAGAAAGTATTTAGCAAATTTGAATCTTTTTACCTCCAACAGAATTTAAATCCACACTTCCAAGAAGCTGCTCTTTCCATCTCCTCAAACTCTCATCGTCCTAATTGCAGAAGAACCAAGCTCAGAGAAAGAAAAAACAGCAAACAAAGAACAAAGGAAACCAACAAAACGGACCTTATCTTTCTCAAATTGTTCTTTAAGAGTGTATTGAGGGCCCAACTCAATCTTCCGTTCTTCGTCGTCTTCTTCATCTTCAGTGGCACAAATTGAATTTTCACTTACATGTCTAGACAATCCTTCTCTTGGTTCATCAACATTTTCTTCATTTGGAGGAGTTTTTGGAATTGCTTCTCCTGAAACTCCACTTTCACTGCTTTTATCATCAAAACCCATTTTCGTTTTGGAAGTTGAATCAAAACTAACCGCCACAGACATCAACAATCCATCAAACAGACACAAAACACCAAGAAAAAACACACTCACTGAATTACTCTAAAGAGGGAAAAAGATGTTCGAAGAAAATGACCAAAAGCTAAAGTACATAAAAAAGAAGCCAATCCCAATAGCAAGAAACTCTCTTAAAGGATAACAACAACAGAAGATGGGAGATTAAAAGGTAAACAGATAGCAAAATCAAGCTGACCCGGAAAAGGGATAACACTTGAAACAAGAAATGACAAGAAGAAAAAGAAAAAAGAAAAGAAAAAAAAAAGAAAGAAGATGGGTTTGTTAGGAAAAGTTACAAAGAAATGAAAGAAACGGTCATGTGGTGATCCGAAATTCTGAAATCAACGTTGAAAAATAATGAGAGAAAGAAGTGCCGAGATAGTGAGGGTCACTTCTGCACCAGCTTCCACGAAGACCATGATTCCAGGAGACCTCAGGTTGTCTCTATAGTTCTGTGGACTAACATTTTTAGTTTTCACAAATAATGAAATTACTGATAACCCTTTAGCTTTCCTCGACATCGTTTCTGTTAAAATGCAATATTAGAAGGGTAGTTCTGTTATTTCAACACGAATAGTATATGAAATACAGGGCCCATGTACCCCCATAATTCAACATAGTTCTTTTTCCATAAGCCAGCCTAGCAGAAGCATGGAAATTGAAGTGAGTGGATCCAAAATGGCGTTTGACTCTCTCTGTTTCATCTTCTACTTTCACATCTCAGCGCTTGCGAAAAAATTTAAAATACAAAAGTAATATTTAATATAAAAATTAAAAAATAAAATATATTTTATATTTGATGTCTTATAGTTGGTGGTGTTTAAAGGATTGAGTTGGACTGACCAGATCTGATTTGCTTAAAGATAGATAAATTTGACAAGGCTCATAAATCTACGATGGAACTCTATTTTTTGACTTGGATTTGAGCCGACTTAGCTCCTTAACATCTTTAATTGTAGTGCGGTTCTTTTTTTCAAATAGATTGGTCTAGCTTTGTACACATTACATAATAGAAGTACACATTATATAATTGAAGAATGGATTATAGAATTGGGGAGAGTAGTAGTAGTAGTGCTTATGAGGTTGTAATAATTGATGATGGGTTCAACACATTAAAGGAGATCTATGTAATGGACCCCATCCCCATATGATTAAACTTAATTAATTATGATTCATGATTTCAATGAACGAATGAATAATGATTACCTACACTCTTCTTCTTTGCATTTACAGTTATAAAATAGAAAATGAAAGAAATCATTGGCAGAGAATCTCTATGCAAGTTTCTTTACATTTCTTTTGTTGCATTAACAGTGGCTTGCCCCATTCAGTTTTAGGCTTGAAAGGACCCTGCACCAAAGAGTTTCAGGTGCAACAAAGTTTGGATGACCCCATATGTTGAACTTTGATCAATCCTGCCATCATTGTTTCTCAGGTTGATGCTAGAAACAATTTTTATATAAGTAAATTATAAGTAGCGTAACCATTGTATTTCTACTTAATTTAAATTGTTCAATAAATACCCACTTATGTTTCACCATAAGTCAAAAATATTCGCATCTAAAAAGAAAACCTTAAAGAAAACAAATAATTCAGAAATTGGTCAGCTTTCATGTGTGAGGGAATTCCAGCCAGTTTTATGATTTCCTGGAATAAAAAGGTAGACCGGAAGAGGAATAACGACAGCTAAGGTGATGGTGAAATGTGCATAGAGCTAATGGTCCTCCATTACATGTTAAAACGACATGCACCCCTATGTGGAGGCTCTGAGTTACTGCTAGAACGACAAGTAGATTACTACATCATCTGTGAGTGGTTTAAAATCATTCCTTTGTTACTCTAAACTGCAAAATGAACTCTGGCAAACATTGATGGGGCGCATGGACAACAAAGGACTATAATTTAATTCAGTATTTATACCATTTACCAACTTTCATACCATTTTATACACCAGCTGCTCAAATACACAAGTAAATGTTCAAAAAAGCAGGACAGTGAAAATGCATACGCATAAGCAGTAAATATCTAGTCAAACATATAGTATGAGGTGAGGGTGTAATTCAGAATTATCCCTCAGTGTTGATATGCTGGAAGAGGAATATAAGTTCAAACTAGCCTCGCATATACGACTGAAAATAAACATTCCATGTCATGCTCTGTTTAGTAAAAAGTACTTAAATCCAAACTGATCCAGATGAAGGGTTAGGACCTCAAAAATTATGAGATCAATTACAGGATGAAGTATTTCCTACTATAAGAATGCAACTAGAGACTGCTCCTTGAAAGTTTCTTTCTCTACCCCTGCGCATTAAGTTTTACAAAACTTAATATCAAATGTTTATCTAACACCCAAATAGACCGAGTAACTTTCAAACCTGAAACCAAATAATTAATCGCTTCCCCATTTTTTCAGAACTCTTTCTTTGGCTGAGAGACGAACATGGACTTCCTTCTTTGACATTTCATCAAAATTAGCATTCCCATCTGGTGATGCCTTTTGCAGGAACCTTGATGTTATGAAAGTGAATCCATTTCTTGTCCCTCGCAAAGCATACAACAGTGGATTGAAGATTATAGCTAGCATCACTTCACTTTTTGCAACTATTAGATACTGAATATGCAAAAAAAAAAAAAAAAGGATTGTGAGAGAGTAAGAAGAGACTAATCATACACAATGCTATTTACAACCTTTAAAGGTGAACAAGAAACTTGCTTACCATGATGATAATACCTAGCACGGCAAGAGTTGTTTGCTGTGCTTCTTGCCAGAAATTGTCACCATTGGACCAGCCAAATTGTCCTCCCCATCCGAACCAACCTCCTCCACCAGCATCACCTCCACCACCAGCCTCCTCTCTTCTCTTAATCTCTTTGTTCCACTTTTCAAATTCATTTTTCTTTCCACCAAGAGCACTTTCTAATGCTTTCCTTGCTTGCTCCTACAAACATAGATATGGTATATGAGAAGACAAAAACTGTAACAGATATGAGACAATGATACTCTAAAATTCTTACATCCATTGGAATCAAACCCTTATAAGGAGTTGTATGGCAACATAGATTCAGGTCAACCACAGAAAAGGAACTGGGTGGAGTTAAATTCTATCATTCACTGTAGTGATTTATGAGTTTCAAGCATCCTGAATGTATAAGTAGATACAATGAGATATCTTCAAGTTGAATAGCTGAAACCATCTCATCGAAAATAAATAAATCACAATAACTCAGAAAAAAAAAACATATACAATCACCCATCTGTATTTTTGCCGACAAATGCAATGCTTCATGACATGAATTTACAGAAGAACACATCAAATATGCTTTTTGGTGTAGTTGTCCGCTATATGGTTTAAAAGCTCACAGCAATAGGATAGTAAATGCGGAACTATCATATCAAGCGTGTTATTTGGTGCAGCAGTCTGATATATAGTTTAAAAGCTTGCATCCATGGGATGGTAAACAGGATTGTATTAGGTAGCGGAGATTTTTATGCAAATAAATCTACCGCAAATACTACAGATTGATGCAATGATGCCTGAGGCCCTATGCTCCATTATCATACCTTCTATTATGTATTTCATTCCATGATTTTCTTGTCTATTAGTAAAACAAATGAACCATCCTAATAAATTAAAAAACTTCCATGAAGCATAGCATATCCCTTTAACACCAACGTTCATAACACAAAGCAATTCCAAAAATCATAAGAAGCTTCACTTAGTCGTTATTTAATTTGACCAATTCAAAAATCCTTCAAACTTGGCTGGTCACCTGGTTTCCATTCTCAGCTAAAACATCAAAAATCCTATGAAAACTACATTGCTTAACCTGTCTTGCTGAAAGACAGTACACAAACCAAATGAAGCTGTCATATTATATTTTTATATAAACAACATATTTTCCAACCAAGCAAACACAAAGTATACGCAAAAAATAACAGAAAAAATAAAAGACACTGGCCTTCCATTTCCAAGCAGATTCATCTCAAAGCATTATCTTTACTTCTATCACATAAGAATCTCCAGCAAAATAACTAATTGCAGCAGCTAAATGCTGACACCCAGAATTTTCTAAACCAGAAAGAGACAAATTGTAACGTAAAAAATAAAAAAATAAATTAAAAATTATTACCTCTCTGCTATTGTCCGAGAAAAGGCAGGAAAACTTGCCACTGCACTTGAGCTTTTGCAGCAGAGAAGTCCAGTTTTTGGTTTGGCTCCCATTTCGATATCGAGTCGTGCTGGATAACCGGATACGATATGATTCGAGCCGGGTTGAGTAAGAGGAATTGAAAGGGTTTAGATTGACAACCCGAGACATGGCTTTTGCTTTCCCTGTCCGCCGGTCCTGTCCCCGGGTGTTAGAACCCTCTCCCAACTGTCCAGTCCCAGGATTATCCATCCTCAAACCATCTGAGATTAATATAAAACTATTAATTAATTTAATTTTAATTATGACAGTGGCTTAAGAATTAACCGAATTCATTAATTATTAATAATTAAAATTTTTTTCCGGACACGATATTATTCGAAGTGGACTCTGTGTCGGCCTGGCCCAGTTCGCATCAACGTACTGTGCGATGCAGGATATAATGCGCAGTGGACGACATGTCGTGTCTGGGCCGGGCTCATTTTACATCTCCACGGTACACGATGACCAATATTCTAAGGAACGCAATACGTTTTCAGCCGTTGGATCAACGAAACTTTTCATCTGTAGGCCGCCAACAACATTTTACAGTTGTTGACCCACCCCACTAGTTCTCATCCAACGGTTCAAAGTCAAAAACAAGAAACCATTTTCAAATGACTATTTTGCCCCAACTTTCTCCTCATCATCAATAGCCTACTTTCTTTATACGAAGATAACGAAGAACCAGTGACGAGGCAAAATTGTAATTTGATCGAACTCTTTACTTCCGTTGCTAAAGACAAGACAGTTTCATTCCGGTTCGCCTCTTTATCTCTTTTTTCAATGGTAACTTTATCCTCCCTGTCACTGTCTGTATTTTAACCTCTACTGCATTTACACTTTCCCCCGCACATCTCTCGCCAAATCTCAAACGACTTTGGGCCACTTGTGGAGGACGGTATCGTAATCTTACCGATTTCGAAGAGAGAGAAAAGGACACTGGTCTCAGAGTCAAATCCGATTATACCCTCCCGTCACCGCTGCTAAATCGTAGGGGTAAAATAGTCCTGCAGTATAAATTTAAATTACAGAAAAGCGAGGGATATTTTGGACCAATAAAGAAATATAAGCAGAGAGGCAGAGAGAGAGAGAGAGAGAGAGAGAGAGAGTGCAGAGAGGAAGAGAGAGGAGAAAGAAACGGAAGGCGTTTTCGTGTTGCCTGGGTGTGTGTCCGTTTTTTCGGTTAATTTTTATGTGTAGAAGAGAAGGGAAAACAATATTAACTAACAATGGTATCAGACCAAGAGATAGCAAAAGGTGTGGAAACTCTGCTCCGACAGTCCGACCCCAGCACCATCACTTCATTAAACGGCGTCGTTCAGCAGCTTGAAGCAAAGCTAGGTCTAGACTTGTCTCACAAGGCGGGCTTCATCAGAGACCAGATCAGCCTTCTCCTCCGCTCACACCCGACTCCGCAGCAGCAACAAGTTGTAGTGAGTACCACTCAACAATTACAACCGCAACCCCAACCGCAACCGCAACAACTTGCTCCAAAAGACCATTTTACCCTCCAACATCACCTGCAATTCCCTCTACCGCCACAGCAGTTTTCTCCCCATTTCGCCGTCCACGCTCACCAACCCCCCCAGCTTCCTCGGGAACTGAACTTCCGTCAGCCTCACCCGTCCTCGTCGCCGGCTCCTCCGCAGCAACAGCCGCAGTTACAGCCGCATTCCACTGTAGCGAAAGCTGAAGCTTATTCTCAAACCTCGGCTGAAGTGCCTAGAGAAAGGTATGGACCTTTTTTTTTTTGGTCATTTTCTTATGTTTGTTAACTTGTGTTTACGTCAATGTTCTTGTCAGACGGTTTTGGATGTGTCAATTTTAGGGTCAGTTCGTAATTAGTGTTTTCATTATACGTATATATATATATATATATATATATTACCGGGGATGGATTTAGGGTTATGCTTATTTGAAGGAAAAAAAAAATTAGGGTTTTGTTCTAGTGAAAGGGTAGTCCTTTTTTTTTCAGTTTTGATTTTTTTTCCTTTTACATGTAGGTAAAATTTGATTCTCTCGAGCAGAATGGTTGATTTTGATACTAAAGGACGGTTTTACTTGTGAAAATTGTTGGTGGGTTGCGTGGAATCTGTGTTTTATATGAATTGCTTTCTTTTCCTACTTGGTTGTGCTTCTTTCTTTCTTT
Organism: Swietenia macrophylla; assembly: GCA_032401905.1. Classification (NCBI taxonomy): domain Eukaryota; kingdom Viridiplantae; phylum Streptophyta; class Magnoliopsida; order Sapindales; family Meliaceae; genus Swietenia; species Swietenia macrophylla. Next base: position 5,733,650 of record CP135572.1, read on the forward strand.
TTATTTTATTCTTTAACGTTTGTCGTCTCCCATGTTGATAAATGGTGTGGGATAATGGATAATTATTATGTAAAGCTAAAATCTACGCTGAGAAGTGCAGGAAAAGAAATTAAGAAATTTTGGGAAAGTTGTTTTAGTTTTGCTACTAAATGTGTTATGTCGTCAGAGACTACAAAACTTTCACTGTGTTTAAGGTGTTTTTAACATAATTACAGACTAAAGCTTTTTTGAGTTCTGATAAGGAAGAAACTTTGGGTGCTTTTGTACTTGAGAGTTGTCAAGAGCATTTTTCATTTCTTGTAGTGTTGTTACAAAATTTTCACTATGATTGTCACTTTTCCCTGTTTGATTTTCAAGTAATACCCATATATGTTAAAACTATCTTAAGTTTTATGTAATTTTGTATATATTTAGATTTTACATGATTGTAGATTTTATGCGTTATGATTTCCTTGACTGTTTTATTTTGCCATTCTGCAAATGCTATGTGCACTGCAGTTAGAGTTTATGAGCTTGATGAATGATCTGATGCATTTGTATGTTTTATAACTTTACCACAGTCCTCCTGTTGGAGCCAAAAGAAGAGGTGGCCCGGGGGGTTTGAACAAAGTTTGTGGTGTTTCACCTGAACTTCAGGCCATTGTTGGAGAACCAGCTTTACCAAGGACTGAGGTTGTTATTGCTTGATGAATTAGATGATTAGAACATTCATTTATATGGTTAATGTTCTGAATATTTTCATGTTTAGATCTTTGAAACCTCTGCTTTATTGTATTCAGATTGTGAAACAGCTATGGGCGTACATAAGGAAAAATAACCTCCAAGATCCTAGTAACAAGAGAAAGATAATTTGTGATGATGCTCTGCGTGTAGTATTTGAGACAGACTGTACGGACATGTTCAAGATGAACAAGCTACTGGCTAAACATATTATTCCACTTGAACCTTCAAGTATGTAACATGACATCTTGTGCAATTGATTTTGTTCTATGATCACTTATAGTAAGTCATTTTTCCCCTTGTAAATATCCACAGAGGAGTCTTCTAAGCGATTCAAGACAGATGCTGAGTCCACAACTGAAAGTAGAGAATCCAGTCCATCTCCTGTAACAATATCTGAAGCTCTGGCCAAGTTTTTAGGCACTGGAGGAAGGGAGATGCTTCAAGCTGAAGCAACAAAACGCGTCTGGGAGTACATAAAAGTGAACCAATTGGAGGTGGGTAGCTGGTGCATGAGTTTATGCTATTTTAATTGTCTTGAATTTTTTGTTTCTCTAAACTGTGGCACTCATCTGTGAAAAGAACCTGTTGAAATTTGACTTCTGCTCTCTCGCACGAAATTTCTTGTGATTTGATTTGTTTCTTTCATTAAAACTCATCTCAGCTACCTTGAACTTGGAGGTAGCTGGTTTTTCTTTGGGAAGGAACATAATTTATGGTTGCAGGTTTTCTAATTTGTTTAGTAGTTAATTGTTCGTCAGTTTATTTTTCCTCGTATCCATTTTTACTGTTTTTCTACTGTCACTATTTTGATAGATTATCCATGTAAAATAATTCCAGATCAAGCAGGAGAAAGTCATTGATATTAACTTTGAGTGGTTTTGCTTGTTTGCCTTTAGGATCCTTTAAATTCAATGGTGATATTATGTGATGCAAAGCTGCATGAGCTTCTTGGATGTGAAAGCATTTCTGCACTGGGGATACAAGAGATGCTAGCACGCAATCACTTTTTCAGGAAGTCATGATGCATGATAGCATTGACTGGTTAGTGTAAACTCTTCAAATGTGTATTTTAGAATGCTTGTATGTATATTTCATTTTCAGTGTTTTGTACGTCAGGCACAAGCGATTTTTTGAGATCCAAATAAAAGTCGAATTTGAGTTCTAGTTGAAACTTGCACTTCCTTAATATTGTCTGATTGACTTCACAAAGTGTTTATTATGTCTGTTATAAATTGTTTTGCACCCCATCCTCTCCGTTTCGTTTGTTAATCCGGCTGCATTTGCATTTATTTGGTTTACTTGTTGTCTAAACTTCAAAAATGATAGGATGATTTTATCTATTTTTGCAGGTGCTAGGGACCTTGTGATCTGGTCACTTCTGATGGTAGAACAGATAGTGAAAACCTTTTCTATTTTTGCTTTTTGTGCATTGACACGGTTATAAAAGTGAAGTTATGCACTGTGTTTATTTGTGACTGGAACAAGCACGTACGATGGGCCAATGGGGAGGATATGTTGTAGTTATGCCATGGCCATGGGTTTAGGTTTCCATGCTAATTTTTACTGTCATTTTCTCTTTCCCTAGCTAACTGCAAAATAGTTGACTGAATGTAACCAGAATGTAAGGATAAATCTCCAATATGTTCAGGTGCAAATCCGAGTATTCTTGGTTGAGACTGTTGACAGGTTCAATCGTTAATATCTGTTGAATTTGAGATAATTATGTGCTGCTCTTTGTTAGCAGTCTATAATAAAAACTTGATTTGCTGATCGAGGCGGGACGGAGCCATGGAGAGGCTAGAATGGTGACTTGTGAGATGTTGATTGATTAAAACTGCTGAAAGAAGTTTGGTTGATTAGGTGCAGTGTCTTTTTCCTAATCTCAAATCTTTCCTGGGGACACTTGAGTGTTTCTTCGATTCCAAGTAATCTTGTAAATAAGAGTCCATTCTGTCAAGCTTCCCTCTTCGCTTTTTATGTACGTGCGTTTTGCATTTGCAGTTGTTGGTTTGATACTAAGACAAAACTCAAAGGGAAGATGGTTTTAACAGTACCATGTATTGTAGATGTCGTGAATAGTTTCATTTCAAAGTACATGCTTTATCTAAGAAAAAAAAGTTTTAGGGTAAATTTTTCAATCATATTAATTATAATAATATAATAAAATTATTTAATTAATTATTACCGTGGTGAGAAAGTTTACCAAATAAATTTTTTTTTTATTTGTTACTATTTCTTTTTTCACTCAGTAGAATCCAGGTTTTGAAAACAATAAAATTACAGTAATGAAAAATAGAACAAACAGCAATGTGTAGGCTCTCTTTTGGGCCATGCCCCTTGAGAGTTTATAAGTACTGAGCTTGTTGACTATTGCCATTGTGTAACCCATCATTTTCTGCCCGAAAATTGTGTTTATGTCAGTACATGAAAAGAAACTTGTATGAAAGCGTCAAAAACAATTGGCTTACCAGTCTATAGGGTTCGATGTTAAGAAGCGGTTCCATGAACATCTCCGCGTTCCTGAACAGTGTATTGATAAATGTGGAACTCAGATTTACTGATGATTTTAAGAAATGATTTGGAAGCCAAATATATTATCTTGGAATTGGAAAACCTTGGGCTTGCATGCATACCTTATGAATGCCTTTCCTTGGTAGATTTGGTATATGTAGAAACTGAAACCTTTTCCCAGTGGCACATGTATCTTTCTCCATTCTGCAGATCAAATTCATCAAACGTAAGAAAATCAATTACCTCACCGCTCTGTCTCTCTCTCTCTCTCTCTCTCTCTCTCTCTCTTTGTGTGTGTGTGTGCGCGCGTGCCTACAAGAAGTGATCAATCAAAGGATAAGGAAAGAACCTAATCTCCATGAAACACCAACATTCATTCCATCAGTCAATGTTGGTTTAACTACAAACTCGATATTATTCCCCAAGCTTCTGATTATATAACTGAAAAAATCCAGCACTTGCTGCAAAATTACCTGGATATTCAACTGCCAAGTTTTTCCAGAATCATCACTTTGTTCGAATGAATTTGCGTGTATACTACTGTACCTTTTTCCCTTGGAATCGCTGGAAGAACGAGAAGAAGTTGCAGACGCATCGGCATTCGTCGCTGATTATATCAGATAACTCTCGAATGTTTTGGTTCTTGATTGCTGAATAAAGCTTTAGAACCGTTTCTAGAGCTCGGTGATCCTCCTCTCCTGATCCTGACGGGCTCTTTGCATCAAATGGCACCAAAGAGAAACTTCTGCCCCTGGAGGGCAAGCGTGTTAGATTCACAGGTTGAAATGAAAATGGGGAAGGAGATTGGGATTCGCTTAAAAGAATACAGGTTTTGGGTAATTTTCTACGAGCAGAAATTCTGTTCAACTTGCTGGTTTGCGAAGGGAGTGGAAGGGAATTTGAGATTATCCTGTTGCAGTTTATGGTGAACGGGAGGGTGATTAAGCTCATTTTCAAGGCTGAAGGAGTGGAATTTGAGCTCGAAACTCAATCAGAACAGCGAGAAAATTTTTTTTTTTTTTTATAGCGGAACACTAAAAGGAAAACAGGTAACACCATGCAAGGGAAGAATATTATAATTGACAAAGCAACTCCATTGCAGGTTAAGGAAAGAATATGTCTCCCATTGCATGCATGCGATTCACGATTCAATGAACTAAATAACACAATAATTCATAAATCACAACCAAACGATGTCGTTTTAATCAAAGGCAAAATACAAAACGCTGCGTTTTCCTACCTTCTATTCAAACTTGTTTTATAAACTAAAGGACAAAGACCTCCTTCGATACTTCCTTTCCGAAATCCGAATCCACAACGAGGAAGAAAAAAAAAGTCGAAACGATAACTCGCAAAGAGAAAATCAATCGGGAGCAATGGCAGAAGATCTGGTGCTAGACACGGCTATTAGAGACTGGGTTTTGATACCGCTGTCGGTGGTGATGGTGCTTATCGGAATCCTCCGCTACTTCGTCTCTAAACTTATGCGCTCTTCTCAAGTGCCCGATCCTAAAATCGTTAAAGAAGGGCAAGTTCTAACTCGATAAATCAATCACTTAAATTTCCATCTGTATCAACTTTATGGAATATGAATTTGATTTTTTCGTGTTTTTAACTTTGTATCAAACAGGCAAGTGATAGTTAGGGCGCGGAATTTGCGTGCTGGCGCTAATTTTATCCCTCCTAAATCGTTTCGTGCTCGCAGGGTTTATTTCAGCAACGAGGTTTGCTTTTTATTTATTTGTTTATGTTTATGTGTTCGTCTTGGAATTGAATGATTTGATTTTGTGTTAGTGAAATTTACTTTGTGGTTAGAATGACTGCAATTTTAGGGTAAATTTGGAGACTTGCCCTACCTTTAACTAAAACATAGGGAGACTCTGGTAGTTTTGGAATTAATCCAAAAACTTTTCTGAATTACTGAGTTTCTATAAGGTGATATTTTGATGCAATTTCTCAACTTCTTTGGGTCATATTGGGGAGGAGGTTAGGAATATGCCCAGATTTTAGTTATGTAACTGTGTAATCTGTGATTTGTTGTTGACATCGAATGTTCATTTGTTATGCGGTTTTAGGAAAATGGATTATTGCATGTGCCTAAAGGACAGGCACAAAATGCGCAAGCACAAATGTTTTCTGATCCTAATATGGCAATGGATATGATGAAGAAAAATCTTTCAATGATCATACCCCAGGTAATGCAAACTGAAGATTTTATAGCTTTTCTTTTGATGTTGTTGCTTGGATAGGACAACTGACTGTTTTGTTTGTATGGCTTCCTGCTGGCCAGACTCTTACTTTTGCTTGGGTCAACTTTTTCTTCTCAGGGTTTGTTGCAGGTTTGTTCTTTACTCTTGTTCTGAAATCTGAAATTTTTTTTTGTGGTTGGTTTGCTGCGTTTCATTTTAACTGGTTGAGATGGCAGGAGTATGTAACAAGTAATGCTTTCCTTTTCTATCTAGGTGTTTTGTTTCTGTCCAGTTTATGTTAATTCTTTTTCCCGGCTAAATTGATTTTTACTATTATGTTAATGTTTCTTTCAATTTGTAATATTTTTCCATGCCTGCTAATATTTTATCCTCACAGCCAAGATACCATTCCCATTGACTCAGAGGTTCAGGTCAATGTTACAAAATGGGATTGACTTGAGCACTGTCGATGTTAGCTATGTCAGTAGTCGTTCATGGTAATTTTCCAGCATTATTGAAAAAAGCTTATTAATTATGCTTATGCTTAATCTCTCGGTTAGCTGTTCGGTTACTGTCTTCTATTATTGACAACTTCTTTATGTTTGTTCAGGTATTTCCTCAATTTGTTTGGACTAAGGGGTTTGTTTAGCCTCATTCTTGGAGAAGAAAATGGTTAGTGTGGGATTTTGTACTCCTTATATTGTGGTTTTTGGAGTTGCTTTTCTTTATGCTAATTGGAATCACCATTACTGTAATTTAATTTTTCGGTTTAGAATTGCTTTTAATTAATTTTAAAAATATTATGAACTTATATACGATGCTTTAATTGCAGCTACAGATGATACTCAGCGTATGATGCAAATGAGTGGATTCGGCTTTGATCCTTCCAAGGTACAACTATAAGTGGTTCCATGTTCACTTTTTTAAGGGTTAACAAGTCCTTGCACTTTCAGCTTGCTACTATTCTCTTTGTTTATTCTATACTCCTCTTTAACCTTTGCTTTCAGTTTGAGGTAGGATTTAATTGTTTTATGTGGGACCAATAACATGTTGGTATCTAATAATTATTTTATTGAAAATAATTGATCGCCAACAGGTACTTCTGACATTCTGAGGTTTTATCCCTGTATGTATACCCAAGTATGGTGTAAAAGAACAAGTTGTGTTAGATGCTGCACAGGAAAGACATGACTATATATTTATGTTTGTACTAATATTTCCATTAGATAACTGGTTGCATGATGCCTTGCTGCTGAATGTTGGTTTAATGACTCGATGAAGTGGGGGTATTCTTTGTCAGTTAGGTTGAGTTAGATGATGCCCTATGGTGTTAATGTCTGAATATAACTTGTGGGATGTTGCTGCAAGTGTTATGGGCATCCTATCCAGAATTTCTTTCTTTTGTCTGGTTTTGGCCCGATCCATGGTCACCTGTCTCTTAGAACCTATGTCACTTTCCCTTACAGTTGATGTGGATTGTATGATTTGGACTTCCCTCAGGCTCCGCATAATGGAGGTGTTTACTTGTGAAGAATTCAATTAGTTGTTTTGTTACTGGCTGGCCCAATCCAGTCATTGTTGGGCACACGGCACATTCATGTGCACATGCATGCACACAGAAAGTTGTAGCCATTGCTTATCCTGATCAACCTTCTGACAAGATAGCTGGCTTTACTTAGCAACTTTAGAAAGTACTTTTGCTATGGGGTTTTGGCATACACCTTTATTTAAATGGGATCATTACTGTTGCTTTTCCTCGCATCTAATCAATGGTGTTCCTCTTGTTTCTATTCAGTTGGATTGTATACAGCAGATTTAGGGCATGGGGAAAGGTGTGAATGGACATTCTTTATAGTCGGAAATCAATCGTGAGATGATTATGCATAGATCTGATTGTTTGTAAATAGATAAACATGATAGATTTTTATGGGAATATTGGCTAGCATTCTCTTGATTCTTTTTTATGTATTGCTGAAATATGGAATATAACTGAAGGAATTTTCAACTTCAGAACCTGTTTATGAACTTGAAACTTATCATATTGGATCACCGTGCAAGTTCTGATGTTACATCTTGAATATATCCTGAATTATGGCTTGCTTTTCTTGTTTGTCAGAGCTTGGGTGCTGAGAAAGACAGTCTAGACATAGTTCAGCATGAATGGGCCCTGCCAAAGTTTGAGCAGCGGGCTGAAACGGTATTAAAGAATCTCATCCGTTGAACAATGAGAACCTGTAATTGGCTGAACAGCGACATGTAGTAGGCTCTGGAATGGTGATTGAACGCCAGAATGGTTTCAGCTCATTTTCATCCCTTCTTAGCGGACCTCTAGCAACAGCTGTTGAAGTCAGAAAGACACCTGTGATTGTAGTACTGGGGGAAGACATTGTTGTAGTTTTCAGCTTATTTTAAACTTTATCATTGAAGAAAATTTTCATATGAAAACCAGTTGCATGAAGAATACATGCTTAAGAATTGCTCGAGTTTCCATACTTTTCAGATACTGGTCAAGTTAATGCGCAGTTTTGGTGCGATGTTTTGATACCAAAATAAACTAAAAGCTTGTGTTCTTGTGACAGTTGAGTGTTCTTAGAAACAATTACCATTCATCCAAGAATTGCAACGAAAAAGTTGGGGTTATTCAGTACGACGTTATTAAATCCTGATAAAGATTCAAAGCATTGAAGATTCAATCTACCTTTAATGAGTAGATAAAACTAGGAATCCATTAAAGAAACTTCCATTAACATATCTTGTCAGAGGAGACCATACCCCTCCTGAAATGGACCATGTTGATTACTAAAAATTTGAGCAGAAAGGGAAAAAGTTGCCGCCTACCAAAAGAAAGAAGGTATTTGCCGACTGGTCGGTAATAAAACAAAAGCAAGTTGCCACCACAAAAGCTAAGCTAGTCCCCCTCGGCGATTTAAACAAGCCACGATGTATGAAAATTACGTGTGTACATAATCATAGCAGACATTGATGGAAACTCTTTACACCTTTTAGCCCAATTGAGCTGATGCAGAGATGGGCCTAGGAACAGGCAACATTGGTGGGAACTCCTTGTGTATTTTATTTTAATTGGGCCGATGTAGAAGCGACAGGCAACACAAGCAATCGACTAAGGTTTGAAAATTTAAACTCTTTTTTCGGTATAATATTATATTTGTTTAATGTCTCAAAAATTTGAAAGGACATGTGCAGCCAACAGCAACTGTACACGCATTGCACTGCACTTCACTGCACCGTCGTAATTAAAAACAAAGCAAAGTTGAATAATATGCTGTAGATGCACAAGGTTTAGGGAGGGAACAACAATCTGGGAATAATAAGAATGTGTGGCATCAGCAGGCAAGCAGCTGGAGTCGTGGGTCCCATCAAAGCGACAACTGATTGGTCCACCTATATACACTTCAGGAAGATGGCTGAAATCCGTGGGCCACGTCATCATCAATAACATAGGTTGTCCTTGTCCATGGTCTTACACTATACACGTGGACTGTTCCCTTTGTTTGACATCGACTGTTAATCATACTTCGTTGAGTGGGCCCGTCTCACCGCCCAACTCTTTCCCCGGAAAACTTTTCACTTTACAGAAGAGTACCGCAGTGGTATCTGTACGGCGAAGATGATTCCCACTCTAGTTTATTGCCTAATAAAATATTATTTTATTTTCAAATAAATAAATAAAATTTAAAAATATAAATACACAGAAATCTAGACATCATTATTTACGTCCAGAATTCCGAAATTAACCATGTTATGATATGATAATGGCCAACATCATTCTCGGATCTCTAATTGATTCCCCAACATGACGAAAGTGCCCGCGATATTTTCCCGGGATGTGAATTTGGAGATGGGTAATTTCGGCATTTTGAGGTAGTGGATCGCAGTGCGGACATATAATGACTCTAATCAGGCGTGGCAGATCAGACGGCTGCAAGTGGGTCCGGTGTCACGAGAATCCTACCTGGAAAGCATCTGAGGTGGGACCTACTAAAGTTTTCTTCTTTATAACGGGCGGTTTCCAAAGCCGAGGATCAAAATCAAATACCGGAAGTAGTGAGTGAATGGTGGAAAAGTAAGGCACGTAAGCTACTTTTGGATGTAGTGTGGACCCTGATTTGTATGATTTGGACGGTAATAATCGCTGTTTGGTGATACTGGGTCCCACCATTGCACCGACCTAGCAACCGTTGTTGGCTTTTGTTTGGCTTTCCGTCATTACCAATCAACATAAAATGTTTGAACGAAAAAAAGGAAAAAGCCAAAAAAATCTTAAAATTAGTAAAATGTAAAAAAAAAAAAATCTTTTAAAAGTTATTAAATAATTTCAAATATATTATTTAATTATAAATACCAAATAAAATTTTCTTTTGAGTTAAATTATTAATCAATTATATTCGTAATTAAAAATTAATATTATATAATATAACTAAATAATTGATATTATATTCAAAATGATGCTAAGGAATTATATTGAGATATTTAAATTAATATTTGTATTTGTCATTATTATTATTATTATCAATGTCAATTAACTCAAAAAAAAAAATTTTATTTAAAATCTGAAAAAATTTTGTAATTCACGAGAAATTCAATACATTCAAAACATTAGTAAATGAAATTAGGGCAAACAAAGGTATGGATCACCTAAGCACATGGCAAATCTAAAAAGAATTGGAAGAACATAAAAGTAGGACGATAATCAGCCACCGTCGTTGATCTTAAGAGAGGCGAATCTATGATTGATTAAGATTATTTTTTAGTTTTTTTATTTTAAAATTTTGATAATATTTAATACATTATATAATTAATAATAAATAATTTATATTATATTTTAATAAAATTTATAAATTAATTTTATATTTTATAATATAAATTAAAAAATTTAAGATAAAATATAAATTATTTATTATTAAATATATTTTATATTAATATTTATTTAAGCTAAATATAGAAAAAAAAATTTGAAAGAGTTGTTAATTCTTGTACCATTGGGTATGAATATATTATCTTATAATATAATTTATTATCTGAGCAAAAAAGAAGAAGACACATTTACAACTAGACAATACCCGACGTGTCAATGACATGTGGTTTCAAATTGACAAGATTCTTCGAGTGCTCTTCACCCTTTTTTTTTTTTTTAATGCATTTACTTGGCTATATATAGCTCTCTTCCGTTGATCACCCTCCTCACTGCATTCACTTGCTGATTCTGTCATTCGTTCTTCCAAATATTGTTATTTGTTCATCAACTTCTGTTTGCTCCATTTCTTTGCTTTCCAAATGGCCAGTGTTGAGGTAATTAATTGTATAATTAACTCAAGATGAAAGTGCTTCTGCATGTAGTTACTGCTTTGTTTTCGCTAGTTGTCCACTTGATCGGTACTACCAAATTTTTGATCGATCGCTCGATCGATCATTCAAGCAGAGAGTGCTTGTGCAACTAGTTTCCTTTTTCCTCCAGTTACCCATTTGGGTACTCCAAGTTTTTGATCGATCTATCGTTCATGCAGAGAGTGGTTCTGCATGTAGTTTTTGCAGTTACCCATTTGCGTACTCAAGTTATTGATTGATCGATCGTTCGAGCTTATTAGAATTTTCGATCGTTTCAATGGCGATCATATAATTTACTTCAAACCTTATGACGTTTAATATTGGTTTATCTTCTTCAGAATCTAATCTTTGGATGTAGCTTGAATGATGGATGATCAGTCCTCTTATCATTCAAACTTTTTAGATTCTCTGATCGATTAAATAAAGATTATATAAAATACTTCAAATCTCTTCAGTTTTTATAGTAGTTTTTACCTTCTTTGTTGTTAAAATCTCATCGATGGATTTAGCATGAATGATGGATGATCAGTTAGTTCTCTTATAATTATTTGATCCATTCATTCAACTCGCATGCATTTGCAGTGGAGTGTTTGCATCTATATATATAGATGAAAGAACTGAAGATCTAGCTTCGTCTTGAACATTTTTGTATGTGTTGCAGGTTCAATCTGCTGCAACGGAATTGCCAGAGAACGTTGAGACAACTGAGGTGACCAAAACTCCCGAGACAACCCCAGAAGAGACAGTGGCAGCGCCACCCGCAGCCACCGAAGCGGCAGCCGAAGAACCAAAGGAAGCAACCACCGAAGCTGCAGTTGCGGAGAAACCCGTCGCCAAAGAGCCTGAAGCTCCGGCTGAAGTTGAAACAGCCAAAGAAAACGCAGTAGAAGCTAAGGTCGAGGAAGAGCCAGGCGTGGAAGTGAAAGCAGAAGAGACACAAGAAGCGAAACCTGAAGAGCCCGTTGTTGAGGAGACCAAAGAAGAGAAGGTGGAGGCGGCCCAGGTTGAAGAAGCACCGGCAGCTCCGGCGGAGGAAGAGAAACCAGCTGTGGAAGAGAAACCAGCAGAAGAAGCAAGCACAGAAGTTCCAGTTGAGAAGACTGAGGAATAAGCCCTACTTTGAATTGTTATATCCGAATTAGCGTTGTTGTTTTAATCATGATTTAAGTTTTCTTAATTAAGGGTTTTGAATGAGGCTTGGAGTGCGCATGGAATTGAAAGCCAGAGAGATCCACATCAGCATATACCCGCCACGTGGATGATTATGTATTGTCGAAGAGGGTGGAGTGTCATTGCTAAAGAGTCTGAAGGTGTGACAACGTGTGTGAATTATCTATATAATAATAATAATAATATTAATTTTGAATAGTAATTTTTTTATTACAAATAATATATATTTCATGTGAACACCTTGCACAAGAAGTTAAAATAATAACTAACCAGAGGCGTGGGTGTCAAAGGGTCAAACCGATTTACCTCCTAAACAATTGATGATTCGAGCTCACCGTGAACTCGAACTGAATCCGCTGAATTTCACTTTTATTTATTAATTAAATTAAATAATAAAAATTTGCATACCGGGCCAAATCATTAAAATTCAGGCTTAAGCACCGTGTCCGTCTTGCCTGCTCTTTTTGATGAATCGAGCCGCACCCCGCCCAACCCCGTGTGCACGCGTTAAGTCTTATTTTCGCTATCGCTACCTCTATCGGTAACATTCATTTCAAACAAACAAACAAATACCCAGATAACAATAACGCCCGGGAAAACCTGCTTCAAGAAGTAGCAAAAAATTCTGAAGCATCCATCCATCATTCAACAAAGGAAGGTGAAAATAACGATCAAAAGAATTGTGTTAAAAGAGTTACAGAAACACAAGGGAAGCAATCCAATCATAAATTCTGACAGAAGAATTAAGGATAATAAGATTTTAGCAAGAAATTTTTCTGTGGAATTCGATGTCATTGCATACAGGGTACTTGCATTACATAAACACGAAAAACACCTACAGCTATTCCTGTTACCGCTAGAAGAAGTTCAACAAAGAAGACAAATTTTCATCCTCCTTGCTTCCTTCTGCTTCTGCTGCTTTAGCCTTTATTTATTATACTAAGCTAGACCTATATGATATATATAGTGTATTATAAAAAAAAAAAAAAAAAAAAGAAGCAATGACATCAGAACAGAAAGACCGATTAACTAGACATCGTTCTAACATAGTTTAGCCATCAAATAGATGACTGTATTCTATAACTCTGTACAACCTGAATACAAATCTATGTGCAGTCACAAACGTATGGTTCTTTACCTCCCCATTGCAGATAGAAGTTCTTTACCTCACGGTTGCAGAGAGAGACTGGTCTGCATTTCACCAGGTACCAAAGCTGCAGCCCACATGTTCCTGCGTGATGATGCGAAGCCTATCTTTCATGACAACCATGGAGGGGTAAGGCGGGAAGCACAACCGGTAAAAGCAGGTGTGAGATGTTGGAAGGTGATCATCGGGTTCGGTGGACTTGTAAATGTGAAGCCCAGAAGCCAGACCACCGAAACCCTCAACTGGAAGATGCTTCACTGAGGTCCAAAAGAAGAGAAGAACCTTTCTCTGATCTGGTGACATTCCTCCGACAATCTAAACGTTTATTCATGCACAAAATATCAATAAATTTCTAACTTATTAGCAATAATTATTGGTTCAAAATTCATGAGAAATTGTTGCAATTGGGAAAAGATACCATCATAGCTATATTACTCAACCATGAGTGCTTGCAGGAATTCAAAGCTCTCAATATGCCAAATAGAGGTGATATATTTTTTTTGGCTTTGTTGCTTTGGTGTCTTTCTTGTCTCATCTAGAAGATTACAATTCCAAAAATTGATGTACCCTCTCCTGCGTCATCATAGGGCAGGTCAAGGAACAAATCTTTTTATTGTTGACTCCTCGACCACCCAGTTGGATCATAAAACTGCCCACTCAAACTCGGTAAACTAATAATCGCTCTTCGGGTGGATCTCACATGAGTTTCTCACTTTGCTTTTATATGTTCACATATAAAAGAAGGGAATCATAAATCCTATTTAACAAAATGGGAAACATGTATGCTCATTAATCCAGCCGAAGAATACCATAAATCAATGTAGTATATGCCATTTATGACAGGAATATGAATTTCCCAGCAAAAAGCCCATTAATCTGACAGGATGCTATTAGCAACATAATTTAATTTAAGGCGAAGTAAGTTCTTCACATGTTCCTCTATTTACCAAGTTCTCAATATTGATAATGGAATGTGCTATGTGATTATTAGAAGGTATGATAGGTAATAAAAGATGCGCAACATGCAGAAGCAGATTCCATTATCATATCTGAGCAGATAAAAGCAAATGCAAGATAATTAAACAAAAACTTCAATGGGTTAATTTCAGGAAAGGGCAGAAAAGACTATGTCGTGGCTATCTATAAATTGCCAAAGAAAACCACAAATCAACTTGTAGAGTATAATGAAGAATCTAGGCCTTAATGTGCTTTTTGAAGAAATATAAAAGAGGGAAGATAAAAAAAACCGTTGGTGCATATTTCAAATGGAGGCACAGAGGAATTATTAATTATGGAAAAAGAAATCATAAAAGCACATACCTTCCAGAACCAGAGGATTTGAGGATCATTTTCTTTGAAACCATTGTATTCGGTATGTGCCTTCCAATCTTCAACACATATGGCACGTTCACTTCCAAACAGCATCCGATCAAGATCTTCAAGCTCTAAACTTTGGAAGAAGAGTTTATGGAGCCTTGAGTTGGAAAGAATGTCAGAAAAACCTTTCACAAAATGAGACGTCTGCTCAGAGATAGAAGTGACAAATTGATGCTGGATCAGAAGATTAACATATTTCTCCCTGTTCTTGCTATTCACAACCATAGTTTTTCCACCAGGGCAAAGCTCGACAGTTTTCCTGGATCCTAACTCCTCCACTTCTCTGACAAATGTCAGTCCTAAGCCATCTGAATCTATAAACTCAGCATCCATCTCCAAAATCTGCTTGCAGCTACTATATAAGCTTGGATCTGCATCCTGTATATCTTCCAGAGAAATATATTTTTCAGCCAATTGCAAGTAAAACACACGATCAAAGACCACTCCCACTTGCACCCTATGCATCAATGCTAAAGCAATTACTCGACCAGAAAAGCTGAAATACCGGAGGTGCAAGGGATCCACCTTAGATGCTGCATATAGAAGAAAAACATTACCTAAGTGGCATGATGTGTCCCGTATGCTCATTATCAAAACCTATTATAAAATAATAACCAAAAAAATATTTGATAATTTCGAAATTCGCAATGGCATCGGTTGTCCATGAAAAGGTAAGGAAGTGTATACAACATGAAATGCAGATGCTGGAAAATAGGGCACAAGTTTTGGTGTGGCACCTTTTATTTCACTCTTCTTTATTGGCACATTAATATTATTTTAAACAAATGAGAATAATTGAATATTAAATGCAAGGTTGAGCTATCCATGATAAAACATGTACAATATGTTGGAGAGATTCACAGGTCTTCAATCACCAAATCAAGGTTCCTAATCTCATTCAAAAATTTACTGGGTTCTTTAGAAATAGGTCTTCCCTATTGAAGTAAAAAGTACTGTAGCTTTCTTTATAGAGCTTTGAGGTGCATACTGCAACACATGTGAAAGCCGATGCCTCAGGCCAATTCATCCTAGGTGCCATACCAATTCATCTGGCTGCTCACACCTGTAAATACTTTTTCAAACGTGATAACCTTAAAACATGGATTCTAGTAAGTTCCAAAAATATACAGCTAACAGGCCACATATCCAGTGCAGTAGAGTAATGGGTAGATCCCCAAGAACTTCTGGTAATCGGTACTGGAATGTCAATATCTCACAAGTATAATTCTCAAGTGGAAGCATAAAGCTAAAGCTAGTCCATGATATGCTAGTGCAAGCAGTAAATCTTTCAGCCACCGAAAGATATGTTTAAGGTCTCCATGCAAAATTTGACTCCCACGGCCGAAACTACCCTTGCAGAGTTGGCATATCAATCCCCTTTAAAGTCTTACAATGGAAAGAGTTTTCAGTCAACCCCTCTCTATGTCTCTACATCTAAATAACATTTCCTTACTATACTCTTCGTTTTGCTTATTAGTCAAACATAATTTTCTTTTAGTGTTAATGACGCCAAACTTACTTTTCACAGATTGGATGTCCTATAAGATAATTGCTGTGAGCAACATATTTGAACCAATGTATATGCATGTCATTATGTGTTAATTTTTTTTTTTTTTATGATTTCCATGTTCCTGTAGTGAGTAAACTACCAAAAAAGAAAGAATCTAAGTAAGGTAAGCCGAAACACCCCATGTCCAAGCCTACAAATACCAATGCACATTAGTAAAAATAATTAAGTTGTTGTCTGAAGATTTGTAGCTTCTTTGAATAGTTTCAGTTTTTTGTTGCATCACCATTGTATTTCACTACATAAGAATGTATCATTCAATGACTTGCTAGTTCTGCACTTACCCCGCTAGAGCATTAAGATTTGACAGCATCACGAATTCTTTAAATGCTGCCAGTCCTGAATTTACAATATTCTTTCCGATTTCCTAACTTCCATGCACTACAACAACTCTAGTACCAGTAGCAATGACATTATGCAGAAGACAAAAGTAATAAAGAGTAATTTTTTTCCGTGGCAACAACAAGAGAACATCATCAAAATCATCACAAACATCCTCATTGAAGCCTTCTCATTTGCCTATCACAGTATCTAACCAAAAAAAAGAGCATTATTTTAGTAGTAAGCCAACCATCATGAGGTGAACAATGTACATCAAGCAAGTTGGAATTAATTTTTATTTTGAAAATTCTTAGGATATTAATATAAAACTTTCTACATTCTTTCAAAATAAAAAAAATACCACCCACCAGGAAATAATATGAGTATAAACTATTGCACCGCCAGTCACAAAAACTTTCTTGCACATACACAAGTGCCAATGTTTCTCCATATACAATAAGTCATGTAGTCTTTAACCATGTTACGAACTGTAGACCATAGAGAACTAATTTAGTAATAATTCTACTTCTTGAAGTGACTGTAGGTAAAATACTTCTTGATTAATTTAGTAAAACACTTAATTTTTTAAACTTATATAGACCAACCCTGAGTTGACATTTACCCTTGCTGCTATTTTCTTCTAAATGTTGTCAATAGCTGATTCAGATTAAGAAATATACCTAGCAACATGAATACCTTACCACCATCCCCTCTATACCCTTAATCTCATCTATACTGCCACCATCATTTCTGTTTATCACGCATCAATACCACCTCACATATTTGATTAGAACTACTATATGAAGCATGACAATCACTTACATCTGCCTGTTAATTGCAATGATTATCAGTTACTTCAGGTTCAACATGTTGTTGCCACCACCTTGACCCTAACCCACCATCACAACTCCATTAGCACCACCCCAAAGTCTATGACAACCCTTCACCCACCCTCCTTGAAAATAAAGAAGAGAACAATAAAATAAATCTACCAATTTTGCCTCTATTCACTTGCCTTCTCAAGCACATATATTTGCATCTTGAAAACAAACTCCATGATTAGATCTTAATCACATTGGCATCCATGGCTAACTTGGTTGACGCTGATTCATATGAAAAGACAGATAATCAGTTATCAGCATGATTGAGTACAATGGTTTAAGGTACAGTTCAGGTATTCAGTCTGGATGGAGTTGTCATGGTGATACAGTGATGCATATATTTCTTATGCCTGGGATATTGATAAAAGATTGAAAAGGAAAGGAATTCTATCTACATATCAAAGCTCTCTTTCATCAAAATATTTAGCATTGAGATCTCATTTCCAAGGTGTGGATGGTGGGGGAGGTATGACGAGGTGGTTAGAGTGTTAAGGGAAAAAGTTAATAGTTTTAACTAATCAAATTAAAAAAAAAAAAAAAAACTTTATAACTTCAAAAGCGTATTAGTAGCCATTGGCAGCATATGTGCTGAATGAAAAAGTAAAATGTACTCTAATGATATTTGAATATGGTGTCATCAATTTCTGAAGGCTAGCTTATGGTCAATTAACGGTAAGGGGGGAGTTCTAAATATCTTAAAGCAAGGGTCAAGTGTAATTTCAGGAACAAAGAAAGTATTGTGTGTCATGAGGCCAAAACGCAAGTGTCAACCTAACAGCTAAAGTGTTATAAAAGTAAATTCACAACATCATCTCAGCTTAAAACTTCCTACAAATGCATACATATTGAAATGTAAGTCAAACCATTCTACATAGTAGACCAACGTGTCCTCAAACATGTCATCTGTTATGCCGCCATGTCCAATCAGTTGCCAAATTTATAGTATTCCAGGTTCAATGTGATATAATATCCAAGTACAAATACACGTTACAATGCAAAATAGGGTTCAATTCAGTCAGCAAAAGATCAAACAACAATAAAGAAACCCTGATCTAAAAAAGAATGCGTAAAAAGCCCGTGAAAGCTTACCAGGATTTGGATAGAACCTTCTACGGTCATTAGGGCAAGCAACAAAAAGAGCATTTTGTGGATTAAATAAGGCTTGGCATACCAAGAAAAACCATTCCCTCAATACACCAGGACCAGTAGCTTCCTCATTTTTGAATTCCATAAATAAACCACCATGCAATGCCTCAGGGTCTGCACTTGCTATGTACTCAAATGATTCTGGCAACAAATGAGTTCTATCAATGAGCATCTCGTGCAGCTCCTCATAATCTTCTTTTACGTCAGGGAACATCATCATGACCAGATACCTCCGAGCTTCAAAATTCGTCACATCCTTATGCTCAAGAAGCCACCTATTATCATCACTTCTCCTTGCATATCTTAGAATCAGAGCACATAGTGGTGACTTTCTATGCCTCAAAACTTTCCAAAATTTTTCTTCAGCACCCTGAAAAAGTTTAGATGTGGCATATAATTCCCTCAAAATAGTCAGGTGGTGTGAGAAACCAGAGTAGTTAATTTCACCTTCCCCATTTGCTTTTGCAATCGAACGTTCCTCCACTCTACCAAGGCATTTGTCCATTTTCACCAACATTTCTACAAATATACCATGAAGACACTCCATCTCTTCCCCATGCGGCAAATCACTAAATGCCCTCTTCGGCAATGGCACTGAAATTGGAACCGTAAATCCCACTTGACCTAAGATTGCCTTGCGCAAAGGATGCAAAAATGCAGTAAAATCACGAACATCACTGACCAATGGACCCACACTCTTCACCATCTCCATACTTGAAACCAAATCACTAGATATCCTACTGGAAAGCTCATGAACAAATGGAAATATATCTCGGATCACATTCAACCCCTTAACCTCATCTCCATATTTCAAACCACGCAATATGCCAATTTTCTCCAACAAAGAGCCAAAATTTTCCAACAAAGATCCTAGAGTACTCCGGCATGCCAAATATAAAGTATCCTCAGGAGTAAACTTCCTAAGCAATTTACAGAACTCTAAAACTATTGGGGCGCATTGAGAATGTAAATTTTTTGGTAACGAGCTTTTGCTAGAATTCAAAAAATGTCTGATTGCATTATCAGCAACATCTTTGTTACCATTCAATGGAGAAATGTAAAGCATTACCAATGCTGCCGGAGCCGAGGATGACATAAATATTTGGATGTGACCAATTGATGACTCATTGTCATCTTTAGGTGTCATTGACAAAAATTCACTCATTCTAGATTTGATATGTTTCACTGCATGGTGTACAGTTTCACCTTTACATAACCGGAAAATAACAGAAACCATGTCATCAATCGCTTGCCAGGCTTGTGGATGTCCGGTGCTTCGCATACGCCCAACCAACTGTAATCCGGCATCGTTTTGGATTGAACACTCGGCTAAAGACTGTTCCCACTGCAACTGCTTTCCTCTGTAAATTAACCGTTGCTCGATCAGCGGAATTCCAGTCATAGCTTGAATTCTTTCATGAATAGATTTAACGGTGTCGCTTGAGTTTGCTTGGATTACCATCGTGTTTCCCTCAGGCATCATCCTGATAAAGAATTGGAGCTCCGGCCGGGTAATTCTTGACACAGCCTCACTCGCTATAGCCTCCGCAAGGGTACCGTTCAAGTCTGACGACTGATGGACGGCGTTAGGTTCGTCCCTTCGCATTCTCACCGATACAAGGTCGGATGTTTCCGCGTCGTCATCGTCGGCGTCTAAGTTCGGGGCATAATCGTCCAACTTACGTTTCGGACGCGACTGGGCGGACGAGTGATCAAACGATTCAACCGGTGACATTGAAGTGTGGCCCCCAGCCGCCGTCTGTTACGGTGGGGGTATGCGCCTGTAATCGTAAATATCTCGGCAACTCAAAGAAAACAAAGAAAACAAAGAAATCAGAAACAAAACCCTAGCTGGTTTCCGTGTTTCCTCTTTGATTGTCGAAACGGAGAGTGTGAACTTGATGAGCAATTCTTGCTATCAGACATACACATACGCAGCCGTCATCACCAAGACTCTAATCTTACGCTATTAATTATTTATTATTTTTCTTAATAAATAAATAAATTAGGAAAATTCCAAATAAAGAAGTTTACAGAAAGGATGGCAATGATTCTCTGCGGCCGTTCGCATGAAAGTTTCGTGACGTACGACGAGTTGTCTAGGCATATTTGGCCAAGTGTTGTGTAACTTGTCAAGGAGGAGATTTGTGCAAGACTTTTTTCTCTGTTGCAGTCACCGAAGAATAAAAAAATCTAATTAATTGAAAAATAAAATATTTTTATTTATAAAAAAATAAAATAATTAAATTAAATTAAGTTAAATGGTGTAATTTTTTAAAAATATTTATTAAATGATCAATTATTTCAGCCAAAAAAGAACCATAATTTATATAATTAAATAATGACAATATTTATACAATAAATTTCATTATGGTGCCGGATTTTTCATCAACCATGATATAAATTTATTTGTATGAGACGACAAAATTTGAGTTATTATATTTTATTTGTATTATATTAAAAAAATAATTTAAATTTGATTAATTTAATAATTATATTAAAAAATAAAAATTAGAATTTAATATAATATTAAATAAATTTAATTATATAACTTTATTAATAATTTTTATTTATATTTTAATATATATTTATAATAATATTTTTTAATGTTAATTAATTTATTTTAAATATAACTTATAAATAACATTTTAAAACGAATAAAAATAATTTTATTTTTTAATATAACAATAATTTATTAAATTAAAAGAATAAATATTATTTAATTATTCAAATAATTAATCCTAATACAATCGAGTTGAGTTAAGGTGTTAAATCGAAGAATGGTGAGTTAGCTTATATATATATATATATATCTGAAAAAAGAGGTATACTGTAGAAGAAAAAAAAACAAGGGAAAATAATTTCATAAATAAAATAAACTGTTATTCATAATCTAGATTTTTGTCATGCAATTTCAGCACTGGAACTGAAGGGGGAAACCAGACTTCTAACACATGGGGTCACAGAAAACCATCTGGGAGCTCCTTTGATTTTGAAATCTGCAGCAGTTTCCTTCTCAAAATCATACAGAATCAATTCTCCCTCAATTTTCTCGATCAAAACTTTCCCGTTCTTCATAAAGCAAATGGGTTTCAAATGCACGAAAAAGTCATCCAGAATCATTTCTCGTCCGATCACAAACATCTTCTTCCAGGAATCCTTCACCCCGAACTCCGCCATCGTCCATATCTCAACTCTCTCAGATCTCCACATATGATATATCGAAAATTCTCCATTAAACACACCAACGTCAATCTGGAAGTTCTCTCTATCTTTCACTTCAGGCCGCGGAATTTCCACGAACTCATCTTTGTTCATGTCAAAAGCAACAACCAGTACAGTCATTCCTCTTCCAAGTCCTCGCGATGCTTTCCAGATGAGAAATTCCTCGCCGAACGGCACCGCCGCTCGAGAGCTGATGTGAAATGGGATTGCTCCAATTTTCTTCCATCGATCAGATGATAAAGAGTAAACCCTGGCTTCACATTCATAGGAATCAATGTCAATGAATGGTTTGTCGTAAAGGTAAACAGATCGTATAATCTTGTAGTCGCCGTCTGCTTGATTATGTCCGAATCCTAACGAGGTAAAACATGAAGATTCAATTGTGGGAACATCGAATTCCGGAACCGGAAGTTTCTTGTACAGTTTTGTTGATGGATTGTAAAGGAAGATATCTTCGTTGCATCGTTGATCGGAGATGCAAAGCAGGCCATTGCATGAACCTGAAATCTCAACTTTTTCGAGAGATAATGCAAAGGGAAGTTGGATTTTTTGAGCTTTGCTGATGCATTCGTCATCGTCGTCGTCAACGGAAAAGAGCTTGAATTCATTCCTCAGGACGAATTTTGGGTCTGTTTGTTTTGCTTTGTTGAGATGTTTTTCAACGAAAATTGGATTGTGAAGCAATGCATGCATGGATTTTGACACACATTTGAATCTAGAAAGAGACTTGACAGGAAGTCTAGTGAAAATATCAGTGATTATTTCACTGGGCAGATTTGCAGAGACATGAGGGAAAGTTGAATCCTTGGTGGTCATTCTTACTGCTTTTTCCGTTTGGATTCTTGTCAAAGAAGAAGATGAAAGAAAGTATATATAGGGAAGGAAATGGTGTATGTTTTTGACAGTGCAATAAAGAGAAAATTACAGGCGGCTATGGCGTATTAATTAAAAATCTGGGTGGTGTAACGAAATTGGAGAATATCTAGGCAGATTTGGTTATAGAGAATCCATGATTTAATGTCTTTAATGAGGGGGTGATTTTGTTTGATGGGAATGCAAAGATTTCAGATTTTCTTACTCATTTTAAATTTCCTTTGTCATTTTATTATTTTAAATTTACTTGCAGAACACTTTTAGTTCCTATAGATTTTAGTTGGGTATTTATTTATTATTTTATTTTATTTTATTTTTTTCAAAAAAATAATAATTACTTAATATATTAAAAATAAAATATATTTAACTTTTACAACTTTTATATTTTTAATTCACTTTATATTTTAAGTTTCATGAATACTAATCCATTACACAGACTCTCCCTAGCTCGAGGTTTTGTAACCATTTCGTGTTACTCTGTCTTTGCAAACAAATGCTTGCTTCGACTTTGCTTTATTTTCCTCTTCCTGATATTGGTGAAATGAGATAGCCACTGTAAATATTGGCTGATTCTTGGAAGTAGTTCAAACAGTAAGCATTCGCTATGGAAACTGTGAAAAATTGGCCGGTTATTTAAGAGAATTCTAACAGTTATGCATTTGCTAATGACATTCTATAGTTTTATGTACACGCTCACTACCACAAATGAAAACCACACATAGCAATAATAGAACAGAGTGAGGAAGAACATCAGAAACTAGAGAGCCGAAGAAAGACATGCAGGCTGCCACTTTAAGTTGGTTTCGAGCAGCAACATGTGATTACCCAGATGCGTAGAAATTGAACCTTAGCCTTGTCTATCTTCCCTTAGCAGCTTGGTTGTTGTCTCCAGAGCACTCGATTCTCTGAGGAGTGGGCAACGAGCAATCCACAGTTCCATGTCGCAGATAGAGCAAAGTGAAAATAAGTTCATTTTATAGTTACTTCAACAACATATTCCACATCCAAAAAGCCTATGCAAAGAAGTGAAGTTCAATTATGGTGCACGAAATTTTATTTAAACTTGCAACTCTCTTCAGAATTTCACTTATGCTTGACTAAATCCTAGCAAATGAAAAGCACAAAGTCACAAGAAATTAAACGCCGGGGAAGAGAAAACCCAAAAAATAATAATAATAATGAAAATCTCACAGACCCATAGCTTGATAAATTCAACAGATAACTTACTGAATCCCAGCCTCTTACTCTATTCTTTTCTAGAATACTCTTTGAATCTGTACTGCACTGATTTGTACATACAAGTTAACACTATGCTTGAATTAGCTCATGAAAGGAACATAAGAATAAAAGAACCAACTTAGCTAAACATCAAAAAAGAATTGAATGTACAGCAAAAATTTACCTCTTCCCACTCTGGCTCCTTTTCTTCTTATATTTGTTTACAACACCAATTTGAACCCCACCGACAAGAAATCATCCCTGAAAGGGAAAAGGGAAAAAAAAAAAAAACATTAATACATGATACTATGCCACAGAAAGTAGAAAAATGCTTCTATTCTAATATTGTTCCATAATTATTCGGCAGAGATTGAAAAACCTAAATCTTTGCCTTCACAAATATACTTTGAACCTAATTCCCAATCAAATCTCTAACTGAACCAAATAAGCTAGAAGGATCAACTCTTAATTAGTAGAAGTGCATATAAAATTAATCATTTAAGCAATAAAAGCATTGACTATAACAAAAATGATTTTGACATAGACATAGCGAGGCCAATGAACATGGCAAAAGAAAAAGAATGAAGAGTAAAGGTTTGAAGTTGTTTACCCCTTCTTTATATTCTTTGTACAGTCTTCTGCCACCCGATTCCTCCCATTATTTCCTCTATTCATATTGACCGAAACAAGGCTTTGCAAGCAAAACTCCACATCATAT
Source organism: Swietenia macrophylla (assembly GCA_032401905.1). Taxonomy (NCBI): domain Eukaryota; kingdom Viridiplantae; phylum Streptophyta; class Magnoliopsida; order Sapindales; family Meliaceae; genus Swietenia; species Swietenia macrophylla. Next base: position 5,758,062 of record CP135572.1, read on the forward strand.
GAGTAGGGAGCATGGCGGATCCTAACATCCTCAACTATGTTCTTTTTCAGATTATACCGCAAAAGGTTCGACCTATACTGCATCAAGAGAACTTCACTGCCACCCTTACAATAACCTAAAGGCCTTAAAGCTCTCAGAGACCCAACAAATTGTTCTTGTGACACAGAAAACAATTTAGACCACGAATCCTCAACTGCATACTCTTTCATCAGCCATACATCGGAACGAACTTTGAAGTAATTCGCAACCACAGATAGACACCCTCCCAACATTCCCACCTCCATCTCAAAATTCTTACCCTCAAACTTAGGCAGCGGCACCTCTTTATAGTCCTCGACAGCTAAATCTAATGCGACTACAATGTTACACTCCTCAAACTTAGCATTCCTTCTCACCACCCAATGTAAAGCACCACAAGCATAAACCCCATCTGTTTCCGGCCATCGTAGAACATACGGCATATCTCTAATCCTTGTCCAATAATTTCTTGCCAAGCTATAGACTTTAACCTCAGACTCGAAAAATTCATTTTCCACGCCACAAAACTGCGCAATTCTAACAAGCTTATAATCATCATGAATCAGATCATACCCAAACCCATATACCGTAGAACTAAACACAGAAGCACCCGAATATCGTTTATGCTCGAGCGATAAAAAGGGTAAAACACGGTGCTTTCTCGTACATGGGTTCCAGAAAGCAATATCATCCACTATGTTAGAAATAACAAGCAAGCCATTGCAAGAACCGAGCAGTTTAACACTGTGGTTGTAACACATCAAAGGATGACCGAGTTCTGAAACAGAATTTAGAGAATTGAAACTTACCCAATAAAGAATTTGGGAGCGTCTAAGGATAAGAAGTTGGTTGGAGCTGGAATTGATGGAGTTGGTGAGATGAAGTTCGATGAAATCTGGACCGTCGATTAGTTTACGCCAGGTCTTGGACACACACCTGAAACATAGAAGTTGTTTGACTTCTAAACGACTTAGTATGTCGGCGATCATGTCCAAAGGAAGAGTTGCCATCGCTTTCAAGTTCTGGTTTTTTTCTGCTGTAACAATTGAAACGGGGAAGGCAATTGTGAAGTGAGGAAAGCTTATCACGGTGCAAGAAGGTAAACAAGTGTAAATTTAAGAAAAAAGCAGGGGTGATTTTGTAATTAAGTGAAGTTTACTACACAAGCAAAGGCATAGGAGGACTACCACTTGTAGGAAAATGGCTTTATTGATTGAGATTTGTCGGCCACTTTTAATTTTCTAATTCAATTATTTATTTAAAAGTAAAATCATATCTCTCTCTTATAAATTTTTATTTACAGTTTTGTATTAATAATTTTTTAAAAGAATTATTTATTTAATTAATTATTTATATAAACTCATTTGTACAATACTAAAAAGATTGTAAGACTGAAGGATTTAACTATGGTACATCAAAGTATTATCATAGACAAAAAATTTTGTGTGTTTTGAACTAAAAATAATTTTTGTAAAATTTAAAATAAAAAATAGTAAAATATATTAAAAAAATAATAAATAATACTTAAAATATGCAGTAAAAAATTTAAAATATATTATAAATATTACTTAAAATATGAATAAAAAAATTTAAAATTAGTAATATAAATGTTAAAAAAATAAAATATAACAACGCCTCAGTATATTGCAGTCTAACCCAAAATAGAAAGAACGAAATTTTTTTTTTATTTTTGTATTATTTTGACTTTTTTTGAAAAATTTCACTCTTTTAGTAATATCACATTAAAACTAATTTATAAAGTTATATCATAAATAATTTACATATATAATATTATTTTTTATATTAAATATTTTATTTATTATATTTTTAAAATTAAAAAGTATTAAATTACTTTTTTTTTTTAATTCAAAGTTTAGAGAATAAGGAAGAAAATTAGGTTTAGAAGAAAGAATATAAGAAAATACTTGAGGTTGAAGGAATACGAATTTATAAAATTATCCCCTTTCAATTTTGACATTCTTTTCATACATTTTTAACTTCACTTTGAATTTGTTCTAAAAATAAACTTTTGATGTGTCCTCGTTAGACTAAAGGTGTCATCCGAGTCGAATCTTGCATGCTTCGTTGAATGTTCATATTTTTTATGCATCCCAAGTTTTCCATGGTGCCCATTTTTGCACTTTGATTGGGGCTGATGGTGCTCTTTTGATGTTCTATTTTTACTTAATTTTTAAAACACGATGCTTATGAATCATCGTATTTCAAGCAAGTAATTGTACGAACCATGATATTTCTCAGTCATTGATGCTGAATTGAGAATGGAATTTGGGAAGTTGAAAGTTGAGACGTCTTCGTTTTGGAACTCATTGATTCCTGGCTTGAAGATGAAACCAAACCCACATGATGTTGCGGTGTTGTTGCCGTATTCATATGATGTTTGGACATGGAGCCTTCCGAGAAAGTGCATATCACTATAAAAAAAAAAAAGGCGAAAGCCAGGCAAAAAGCAATCACTTGCTTCTACTTGCGACAAACAGTTGATGTTAATGTCTTAGTGAGAACGAAGCCCACCTAATAACTGCAGGTTTCCTTCTCATGAATCACTCAAGGAGGAGAGCAAGATCGAACAAGCACGTATTTGGGTAAAAATTGTATTTGATTACGAAACTGAACAAAATGTATAATTAATTTTTCGTTTTAAAATGTAATAATTGTATGATTAATAGTGTTTGTGTGAAAAATTCTTCAAAATTTTTGATGTTTAACTAACAATATCGACCAAACATTTGGAAGAGTATGTGTCCAGTGGTCAACAAGTCGACACAAACGTCCACGTTTTAATAACGTTATCGTAACGGCTTGAGGGTATTTTAGTCATTTGGTAGCTAATATTGTTAATTAAAAAAAGTGATTAATGTTATTATTATTTACTATAAATTACGAAAAGAATCATGGGATCAAAGCTTGATCAACGGTGCACACCCCATTAGAAATCATGTAAACAAAAAGGCACACAATCAAATGGTTCCAGGGCTTCGATGAAAATGATTTGGACCCAGAACCCATACTCAAAAATAGATCTCCCCGGGTCCATGTAGGCTCAAAATGACAGTGAAAAGATCAAATCAAGCAAACTCTCTCTCTTTGTTTCTGTATGATTTTGACTGTTGAAATAAGTCAATTTCCATTACATGTCACATCTGCTTGATCCTGGAACAAATCAACTCAAAATTTATGAAATTTTTTATAGATTCGAAGAAAATAAAAAGCAGTAAACAAGTGCGAAATATCAGTTACTGTTTCACGTATCCTTAATATTGGTATGTCTGTTAATATCTGGTTGCATGATGTGTTAAAGAAGCATTCATCTTTACCATTTCCCTTGGCCTTGTGACACCATCGGATGCTCGATTGCAGCCCACTCTGTCATGTCATCCTAATCAGATGAACCACTTGAGTGATATTGGGACAGGAAATAAGCAGCAGTCCTCCTAGAGACAATTCAGGACAATCGGTTGTAGCTAATAAGAAAGCATCAAATTAAAGATGGCGGTGGAATTGATTGACTTACCTCTCTTCTCACTTTGTTCCTATTCGGCATGTTAATTGATTATAAAACCAGTTTAAATCCTTTCGAGAGGAAATCGTCCCTGCGAGGAAAGCACAGAGGCATTATGTCAAAGAAGATATAATAATGAAAGCGCAGCATGTATAATCTTACAATCAGATTGAAATGTCCGTAAATTCACCAGAGAAATTGAGGAAACCCATGGTTGAGATCTTAAAGATAAAGAAATGTTTCTACAATGATAAAACATCACGAATGTTAAGAACATAGCTTCAATAGAAAATCTAAAATGAGTTAATGATATCTTACGTCTTCTTCCTAGATTGTTCCTTCTTTTCCTCTAGGTCTTGTGGCTTCTTCTTACCAATTCCACAGCCACCATTATCTAGTGGAATGAGGCTTTCCACATGTATGCATGCCACAAATGAATCCGGACCACCATCAATCTTCACAGTCTTCAGTTTTTTCCGTTTCAAATCATACCATACAAGCTTTTCACCATTCAATTCCAAGAGAACCTTATCACCGACATCTTCATTTGAATAAACTAGAGGTCTCAAGAAACTAAGAGAACTTACTGTTCGACTCCCTTGGAATGAAAACAAGTTAGTCCATGATTCCTTCACCCCATATTCCTTCATCATCCATACATCAATTTTAACTAAACCATAATTACACATAGCGCACAAATTCCCCTCCAAAACCCCCACATCCAACAAAAACTCTTTGGCATCATCACCAAAATCCGGCTGTGGCAAAACACGGAACTCTTCAACTCCAAGATCAAAAGCAACTATCATATTATCTATACCAAAATCAGGCCTACGAGGTGAAACCCAATGTAAAACACCATTACAACACACACCATATCCTCTTCTATGCAAAAGATGATAGTAAAATTGAAACATAGAACGAAGATAATTCGGTAAGTTCTTAATCCTTTTCCAAGATTTACTTCTTAAACTGAAAACCCTAACCTCATACTCAACAGACCAACCTAAATTATCATCCTCATCTTTCTTAAACTGCACCATTCTCACAACTTTGTAATCATCATTAACAAAATCATGACCAAAACCATAAAACACAAAACCCCGAATACAAGATTCTTCTGGTAAATCAATACAAGCAACCGGTAACTTATACAATTTCCTAGTTGCCGGATTAAACAAAGCGATATCATGTTCAGAATTAGATAAAGCAAGCAACCCATTGCATGAACCAAATACTTCAGTACCAGTCCAAATACTTTCTGGGTAGTAGTTAAAAGGGATAGCTTTATCGAGTGAATCAAGGTCCACGGAATAAAGATGCAAACCTTTGAGAATCAAACAGTGATGGGATTTCGTCGAAATGGAATGGTTCAGGTGAAGTTTGATGAAATCTGGATCGTCGATTAGAGAACACAAGGGTTTCGAACAACAGCGGAAACGCAATAGAGCTGTTACAGGTAACTGATAGAAGACGTCGGTTATCAAGTCTAGTGGGACTTTCGACATTTTGTTTCTGGGATTGGTATGGGATGAGATGAAAAATGAAATGAAATGGAAGCCAAGCAAAGGCAAGGAAATACGTAGAAGAAAAGGAAAGAGGGGAAACGAAGAGAAAAAGAGAACGCCGCGTTGTGCATTTGTGACAGGCGGTGTTATGAACGTGGTAAGATAATTTATGAAGTGGGTTAGAGTTGGAGTTCCCAAAATGGATTGCAGATTAGGCACGGTGGGTCGGTGTGGACGGATGGTGGGCCTGTTGTTCATTATTCGTACTACAGAAGTGTCTTTGTAATTTTTATTTGCTTTTCTTTAAAGAGATACTTTGTTTTGTCTGGTAAGAAATCAAATTATTTTTCAACTTTCAATAATAATAATAATAATAATTAGGGATTCATTTATTTTCAATTTCTCAATTTTTCTTGCTCTTCATCCGAACATGTTTAACAACAGATGAGTTGTCATCAGAAATGGTTTCCTAATCACAGAAACTAACCTACCAATTTCTCGTTTGCAACAGTTTTTATTGAGATAAACTTTTTGACATTCAGAGAATTCACTCTATGATTAAAGGATCCTTAGTGAGACCAGCATCCTTAGCAAGGCAAACACCAACCAAAATGGCTTCGGCTTCAGAAAATTCGGTAGCACCTGAGAATGGCCTTGGAGAAATGGAACCTGCCATGACTTCTACTTTCCCTCCTGCTTCTTAATGGCTGCATGTGTATTTAATTTAAACAATGGATCATTTGGAGGAGACCAAGTAGCACCTGCCTTTACTAACCTGGACGCTGGTTAGGCTGTTTTAGATGTGTTTCGCAGCTCTAAAAGACTCCAGTATAGCCTCGGCCCTTGCTAGAATGTGTTGAAGCTGAAAGCCTCCTTTGTTATGCATGATTAAATTTCTGGGGTGCCAAACTGACCAGCCTCAACAACAAAAACCTCAAACTATTGTTTGGATGGAGAAGATGCTCTTGTTTCTGCAAAAATTGAGAACTCCATCGGTTCTGCACTATGGATTACGTAGCTAACAGAGGATAACTTCCAAACTTCTCTGGCTAGTTTGCATCCTACCGGCATGTCGTAGGTTCTTCATTTGGATCACCACAATTTCGACACCTCAAGTCTTCCGGGAACTTTCCTCTTAGATAGAATATTGCCGGTAGGCAGAATGTTCTTTAAAGCTGTCCAGAAAAGAAAAATAATAATTTTCAAGGAATGGCTAATGGCCACACAAACTAGCACCAGCTAGTGGAGCTTGATGAACAAGATGGCTAATCTGAATGTTGAAGAATCGATGCCACTTGATAGCCCTTTTTAACCGAATAAATTCTCCTTTTATCATGATGCCATGCTAGTTGATCGTCAATCAGGTCTTTGGGTAGGCGAATTTTTAAAATGGTTTCTGCATCCTCAGGTAGAAAATTCTCTCTTATAAGCTTCTCATTCCATTGCCTATTTGTCTGCAATAAAGTCACCGACTCTGTTGTTTGCTGGAAGAGATTTTGGCGAAATTGGTTTGAAAGTGGTAGGCCTTAGAATCCACTAGTCCATACAAAATCGGGTATCTGCTAAAATGACTTCTCTACTCTGCAAAATCTTATGCCAGATGAATGAAGGATTCCAACCCAAATTGCAGTTCATTATATTATTTTGCGGTAAGTACCTTTCTTTTAAAACTTTGGCCATCAATGAAACAGGATTTTCAATAATTCTCCAGCACTGTTTGCCAAGTAATGCCTGGTTGAAAGAAGATGTGTCTCTAAACCCCATACCACCCTTCCTCTTCGGCTGACAAAATTTGCCCCAAGACATCCAATGCATACCTTTTGATTTGGCCGAGTTACACCGCCAATAATCAGCAAACGCCTCCTGATTATCTACAATACCCTTAAGAAAGTCTAAAGACACTCATCATGTAGGTATCAATTGCCTGTGCTATCGCCTATTAATACCTCCTTTCCTCCACAAGATAAAAGTTTGGCCTTGCACCCTTTTATTTTGTCAATTACCTTAGCTTTTATTAGCCTAAAGAATTGGACTTTGTTTTTTCGCTAACATAGAAGGGAGTCCCACTATATGTCATGAATAGAGGCCACCTCTGGTTTAAAAATGTTCTTAATTTCCTTGAAGATGCTCTTCTTGGTGTTGGGACTGAACGTCATTGAAGATTTCTGAAAATTAAAAATTTGTCCAGAAGCTGTTGAATAATTGTCAAATATCCTCTTTCAATTTCGACAATCCGAAACTGTAGCTCGGCCAAATATCATGCTGCCATCTGCAAATAAAAGATGCGAGACAAATAAATTACTTTAAGAAAATGAACTCCTTTAAATAGCTTTTTTCCTTCAGTTCTATCGAGGAATGCAGACAGAGCCTCTGAACAAATTGTAAAAAGTTGAGGGGATAATGGGGAGCTCTGTCCGCGGCCTCCCTGCGGAAAATAACACCTTTTGCCTCACCAATTACGAGGATTGAGTAAGTGGATGTTGTGATGCACTGCAATATGCATGATCAGATTCAAAAATTTACTGGAGAAATAAAGTTTAACATAATTTCCTCGAGGAAAGGCCACTCCACACGATTATGCGCTTTTATAAGATAGGGCTTCAAGGCGATCATACCGTCTCTCCCTTTTCTTTTGCCCCTGATTTGGGTAAGCTCTCATACCCAATAATGATATTATCAGTAATCAATCTTGAAGAGATGAAAGCACTCCGATTAGGAATGTGATCTGATTCAGAAGAGGTTTCAATCTGTTTGGAATTACTTTAGTGATTATCTTGTAGATTACATTGCATAAACTTAGTGGTTTGAAATCAGCCACCTTCTTTGGGTTAATAACCTTTGGGATCGGGGTTATGCAAGTGTGATTGAATGCAGAAATGACCTCTCCATTATTAAGAACATTAAGGCAGAACTTGGAAACTGTCTCCTAACGAACTCCAATGCCTTGATAGAATGCAGCCAAGAAACCATCTGGTCCTGGAGATTTAGCTGCACTGATTTGATTGAGGGCAGAAAATTATGTAATCAATATACATAAACATATCCAAACTTAGATAAAGGTACGTAAATTAAACTCTTGCCATCCTCCGGAAATCTGCTTTTTGCTCGTTTGCTTGCTGTCCTTTTACTTACAAACACTTTGCTTAGCCCTAACTGGAACAGAGCTTTCACAGTAACGTATATTAAAGGACATGAGTTTGATCATTCCTGGCTGTCTTCTTTGGCAGGTGATATTAAATGAATGTAATTTATTTCAGGACTCCTTTTGCCCCAATTCCTTCATCAGCAAGAGAACATTGTCGACATTAAGGTGTCATGAGCAGAAGTATCACGAAATTCTGCAAACCCAACATCAAAAACAGCAATTGCAGGGCTCATGGCTTGCTTGGAAGTTGGGCTAGCGACAGAACATGATGAGTCGTTCTAATGGCAAGTGGATCTTTACATGGTGACATCTGGAAGTCTCAAAGAATAAAAAACACAATTTAGAGTTAAATGGCATCTCATGTAATTTAAACAATTAACATGTTATTTCCCCTCTTCTACCTAGTTTCTTACTTCTTTTCCTCTTCCTCCTGGTGCTTCTATCGATCAATCCACGGCCACTATCTGTTAGTGTGATTAAAATTCAGAATAGTTCATACTGAAGTTGAATAAAGCTGTTGATAGCTGAGTTGATTGGCAGTTAAAGAATATGAGCTATCGTGCATTGAGTTGTTATTTTTCTGTTAAGGAAGTTGAAATTCTGTTAAAAGTAGTTAAGAGCAGTTACAAGTAAACGTTGTAGTTAGTTTCAAGGAGGGTTTACTGAGCTATAAATACCAGATATTGTTAACAGAAGGTAGAAGTTTTTGAGCTGTAATTCAACTGATGTAAAATAGAATAAATCTCCTGTTTTTCTGAGTATTCTGTGTCTTTCTGAAGTTCTTTGCTTGAGCGTTCATCTATCTTGCTTGTGCATATATTCTTGAGTTACTTTGGTGGTTTAGATCGAAAGAATCAACACTATCATTGAGCGAAATGAGGCTTTCAACACATGTATCCATACAAGCGTCCCAAGGAATCATTAACATGCCATTAATTCTCACAATCTTGATTGTTTCACTTCCTAAATTGTACCATAGTAGTTCTCCAGTGAGAACCTTATCACTGCCATCGACACCATCACCATCGCTCCCCTTCCATTAAGCTAAAGTTTCATGGAGAAATAGAGCGAGTACCGAGTTCACTCCAGTCAATCGAAAGCAACTTAGCCCAAGATTTCTCCGCCCCATATTCCTTCATCACCCAGACATCAACATTCCCAGAGTTATATTCCTCATCAACAAAGAACCAGTACTATCACCGTGCATCTTATTGTTGTTTCGGGATAGGACGGATGATGTATAATTTAAGACAACCATGAAAGCTATTGACTGTTCTCCAAGAATCCGTTTTTACACTATAAACCCTAATAATCTAATGTTTACTATCCAAATCTGGATTGCCATCACCACCAGTGACTTCTGTAAACATTCTCACTAATTTATAGTCATCAATGACATCGTCATGACCAAACCCGAAACGTATAAACAAATTCACAATTTTTTTCTTTTATTTAAATAAAATATTTTTTCTTTTTATCAAAAACCAAATCTACTCATTGATTCGAGATTTTGTCTGAAAATGAGATACGATAACTTTTAAGCCATAGCTATTATGGAATTAAAGTACTAGAAATTAAATATTAATGAAAAGATGATTAGATTTTAATAAATTTAGTTACTAATTTTCAAAACACACAAGAAACACCACAATCTCAAATAAATTTTGATTCTTTTTGATCGATTTTTTCAATCATATGATGTCACTATAAATGTGATTGAATCATTAAATAAAATTTATTAATTTTGATAGTTAGAATTTAGTTGAGTTGAATTAATAAAAATTGAAAGAATATTGAACTAATTGAACACATAATTTAATTAATTGAATCATTTATTTTTCGATTAAAAGATTGTTAAAGTTATTAGTATGTATTAGTTGTTATTAATTATTAACCTACTTTAAATAAATATTATTTTGTACTAAAAAGGACTATCAAATTTAAAAAATTACTACAATAAAATGAGAATCTTCTCTTTAATTCAACCTTATTTTTTATATATATTTTTATTTTTGGAGTTATTTTGATAAGTTTTTTAAAATTTTTTTAATTATTTTTTCTTAGTTAGATGTTAACTTTTGATGATGGCGATTATAAAGTTAAAAGAAAGACAAGTCCTTTTAAGGAAAAGGAGCATAATGACAGCTGAATTATTTCTGGAATATAGATATCAAAGAACTCATACTTTACACACTTCTGAAGATTGGGATATGGTAATGGAATTAATTGCATATTTAACGAAATAAATATAGATGAATGGTCGAGAGCCTGGAAAACTACGCGCAAGTAGCTGGGATCTGCTTTCCAATGAGAGTTGCTTTGACATTGGAACAGGTGGATATTGCAGGACCCTTTTCGTCAACGCCATTGTACACTAAGTTTATGTCCCCGATCTCAACATTTTTGCATGGAATCTCTTCGCTACAAACGAGACTTACTGCAACCTTGGAGGAAGAAGTTCCTCGGATGTTCCTAAGACTCACATTGCTAATCTTTACCCGTGAAGGAACCTGCAAAACAAGTTAATTTCATTAGCCAGTAGTTCTGAGAGGTAAAAAAGTAAGTAGTGAATGTTTATGTACCTTTATGTTACAGGAATTATGTGGGCAATATTGCTGATCTATGACAATGGGAGTTTCAACATTGTTCATTACAAGATCTTCGAACGTGAAATTGGAAGCAATTCCAGCTTGAGAATCAGGCCATGTTTTGATTCTGACACCATTGCTTGTGCCCGTGAAGGTGCAGTTTCTCACTGTCAATCCCACAACATCTTCCTCATTTTCATACTTTCCCAGGCTGCCGACGCTGATCCCATGTCCCGGTCCGCAGAGAACATCAGATACTAAGACGTTTTGGCTGCCATCACCAAGAGAGATGCAGTCATCACCTGTGGCTATTAGGGAATGTGATATCACAATACCATTTGATCTTCCAATGTGAATTCCGTCAGTGTTGGGACTATCCGTGGGTGCCGAGATCTTAAGGTTATTTAGTTTCAAGTTGTAGCAACCCAAAATGTTGATGTGGAAAAATTTGCTATCAACTGATTGTACTCCGGAAATTGTAGAGTCGTTCAGGAAATTGAATCGTATAGACTGCCAAACCACAAAGCTAAGCAGATTAGTTACCCTGATATGAAATAAAATCATCAGCTGACAAGTGTAAGTTACCCTTAATCCTGTTTTCTGGGCACAATGTTGGATTAAGAAATAGATTATGATTAGCAAGACTTACGATGGGAAGCTTGCAATTAGAATCCTTGTGGCACTGATTTTCTGGCCATGCAGTTTGGCCTTGGCCATGGAAAGTTCCACGGCCTGTAAGAGTAAAGTTTCTGAGATATTGAAAGGTGATCCAGCTTTCTTTATTCTCTAGTTTTGAGAGCCCGGGGGGAGCCAAGACAAGTCCTTCAAGTTGAAAGGATATTGGAGCTTTGCATGGACCTTTAAACTCCACAAAGCTCACTAAATATTTTCCTGGTGGAACCAATACTTTGCTGTTGCCATTCCAGTTGCAAGCTTCTCTCCATGCATCATCAAATGCCCTCCTGTCATCCGCAATACCGTCGGCCCTGGCACCGAAGTCCTTCACGTTGAAAACTCCATCAGTTGCGCCAATATTTCTAACCAAAGTAAGCGACACTAGTATGGAAAATACTGTCTGGACGTAGAAAACGAAACCCATTTGGACAACCGATTATTTGTTCTTCTCAATCGGCAGCTTTAGATTTTGTTCGATGGTGGATGACTGCACAGTGAAGGGATTTATAAAGCAGAGAGAGAGAGAAGTTCGTCCACTAATTCTGAAACTTCCTTCTGCAAATTTAGGCTTTAAACAAAACTAATGGCTTGTTTTAGCATGATTTTGGCCAATCCTTATACAAAGTTGGCTCAAGTTAGTTTTATTTCCAATGATTTCTTCTTTATTGTTACAATTTCTAACAATGTCTGCTTACGGTTACCAATTCTTGAGTTACAAGCAAGTACTGGAACTTGTACCCCACACTTAGAAGGTGAAATTCCCCTCATTTACATAAACTTTTTCTATTAACCTGTCTGGAATTCATGCAATAAATGTGATTTGACACAACAATTTTATTCAAAATGATAAGCTCTACATGTGTTATATTTCTAGAAAGAAAATTACATTTGAGAAGATTAAGTTACATTACTAGCAAAAAGAGTGAGAGAGAATTCCCTTTGCAAATTGGGGAAAACACTTCTAAATCTCCTTTGCAATCTAGAATAGCCTGAAATTCCTTCAAGGCTGCCTCTGCCTGTGCATGTAGGGTTAAACACAATTTTCCTCGAGGCCAGGTTTGAAATTAAACTCTAAGATTGTTGTTTGAAAAATCCCTAAAATAGTACTTAGAGTACATTATATGAAACATTAATTATTTCATTAATTTTTTAAAAAATGTTGAAACCCATAATGCGTTCATATGTTTTGGTGCTTTTTTTTAGCACTCCCAAATGCTTGCCAATAATACTATTAACAATGACCAAAATACTTTAAACGACATGTCGTACAAAGTAAATTAAAAAGGAGGACAAATAGTTTAACGGGAAGGAAAAAAGAACGACAACTCAGTTGTTTATAAAATACATAAATCCAATTAACAAATACCTTCGTCTGTGTAGGATCTGTTATTTTAATTTTTATACACTTCTGAAGTTCACATATTAATAACAGAAACTAATTACAGATTTAAAGGATCATGTATAAAAAATCAAGAGCCCGGAAAAGCTGGGCGCAAGGAGCTGGGATCTGCTTTCCAACGAGAGCTTCTTGGACATTGGAACAGGAAGATGCCGAACCCTTATCATCAATGCCATTGCACACCAAGTTTATGTCTCCGATCTCAATATTTTTGCATGGAATTTCTTCGCTACACTCAAGACTTACTGCAATTCACATTGCTAATCTTCACCCGTGAAGGAACCCGCAAAACAAGTTAATTTCATTAGCCTGTAGTCCTGTGAGATGAACAAATGAGCAGCGACTGATTTTGTACCTTTATGTTACGGAATTATATATGTGGGCAGTGTTGCTGATCTATGACAATGGGAGTTTCAACATTGTTCATTACAAGATCTTCGAACGTGAAATTGGTAGCGATTGCAGCTTGAGAATCAGGCCATATTTTGATTCTGACACCATTGCTTGTGCCTGTGAAGGTGCAGTTTCTCACTGTCAATCCCACAACATCTTCCTCATTTTCATACTTTCCGCAGAAAACATCAGAGACTTAGACGTTTTGACTGCCTGGACCCAAAGAGACACAGTCGTCACCTGTGGCTTTCACTGAAATAGATATCACAATACCTTTTGATCTTCCATCGTGGATTCCGTCGCTGTTGGGATTGTCCGTGGGTGCCGAGAATGTTGATGCAGAAATATTTGCTATCAGCATATTGTATTCCGGAAATTGTAGAGTCGTTCAAGAAATTGAAACGCACAGACTGTAAAACAATAAGGCAAAACAAATTATTTAGGCAATTAAATCACGCAATATGAAATAAAATCGTCAGATCTCAAGTACAAGTTAAACCTTAATCCTGTTTTTCTAAACATGCAATGTTGGGTTAAAAAAGAGAGCAAGATTAGGAAGACTAACGTCGGGAAGGTTGCAATTAGAATTCTTCTGGCACTGATTTTCTGGCCACGCAGTTTGGCCTTATCCATTGAATATTCCACTGCCCATGAGTTTGAAGTTTTTGAGGTATTGAAAGGTGATCCAGCTTTCTTTATTCCCTAGTTTTGATACACGAGGGGGAGCCAGGACGAGTCCTTCGTGTTGGAAGGAAATTGGAGGTTTGCATGGACGTTTAAACTCCTCAAAAGTCACTAAATATTTTCCCGGTGGAACCAATACTTTGCTGTTGCCATTCTGCTTGCAAGCTTCTCTCGAAGCATTATGAAAAGTCTTACTGTCATCCGCAAAACCGTCGACCCTGGCAACAAAGTCCTTCAGTCCATCGGTTGCGTGGATATTTCTGGCCATGGTAAACAAAACTAGTGAGTAAATACTTTCTGGAAGTAAAAACTTAAACCCATTTGGAGCTTGATGAAGTGAACTAATTCTGTTAAGCAATTATTTGATCTTCTCAATCGACAGCTTTAGATTTTGTTGATGGTAGATTAGATGAATGCATTGTGGAGGGATTTATAAACTTACCTATACAATTTTGTAACAGTCATTCAGTATAGTCCTATCATATAAATTATGCATAAGTAAAAAAAAAATTTATTAATTAATTATAAATAAAAAATAAAAAAGAATCTTTTAATTCATTTATTTAGTGCTCTAATTTATGTGATATATTTTTTAATTTTTTTAATTCAACAATTTCATTATATTAATATATTTAATCTGATAAGACCACGGATACTTTCTCTAAAATTTTAGGCTTTTAAGCAAAAGGGTTAGTTTGATTTTAGGAGCAACTTCCTTGTACAAAGTTGAAAAAGTTTGTTTTATTTCCATTGAATTTCTCTTTATTGTTACTTCCCCAACGCAATTTCAAACAAATTCTGCTTACAGTTACCAATTATTAAGAGAAAGACAAGGATTAATTCTTATTTAGTTAGTCATGACTGGGCAAATGATTGAGCTATATCTAGAGTTGTGAAGTGAATTCAGCTTGCTGTTACAAAGTCAGAGAAGTTGGTTTGAATTCTTTTACTATGATTACCATTGCATTATTTCCTTTCGTGATGATAACATATTCAAGTAATTGCTTGATGATAATACGTTCAGGTAATTCTGTATAATCAATCAACCTTCATTAATGATTAAACTAAGACCAAGCTTATTCAAGACAGTGATGATAATAGCTATTATCCAAAGAGTACGATGCAGACAGACAGACAGACAATAATTGTTAGAAAAATATTGGAAACATTATTTGAAAATTACGCAATTCGGTCGTAATCTCTCTTTGCTTCGTAACATTAAAAGTCTTTGAATAATTTATGCACTGTCTGTCACGCATCTCTTAATTTCTTGGAAAAATAAAATTCTAATTAAGAAATCTTAAAAGCAAAACCAAAAGAGATTAAGACATAACAGTTTGACATGTTAACTTAAATCATTCTTAATTAGAATTTCTTGGTAACATCATTCTTAAAAGTCCAATAATCACTAGTATATTATTAGAAGAAGAAAAATTAAATTATATAATCTGACTCAACTTCCTTTATCCTTCCCATGCAAACACAAACACACAACTCAAACCATATCCATTTGCTTCTCCACCACCTATGCAACTCTTTGTCTTTTTCTTTGTTTTTGACTTGGTCCAATGATCAAAAATATACGGCTAGACTATTCTCAATTTGATTGTGGATAATCGATGCTCACTTGGCCTCCGTGTAAAAGAGTTGTTCTTATTAGTAAATATTTAAAAAATCAAAATGGGTTTTATTAAGCGATAAAATATAAAAATTAAATAATAAGATTTATTTTAAATTTTTACGAATAAGAGTAATTTTTTATTTATTAATTAAATAATTCTATTACATTATTCATAAAACAGTAAAATTACATTAAAAAAATTATCAAAATAAGTACTAAAAAGTTTAAGAATATATTCTTTTTAAATTAAAATTTTTGTTTGTTATAATTAATAATAAATAATTTAAATTATATTTTAATAAAATTTATAAATTAATTTTATATTTATCATATAAATCGGAAAGAATAATATGCAATTTTAATTGCTTATTATTAATCATGTTATATGTAAATACTTACTTAAACGTCGGGGATAGAAAATAAAATTAAAATCATTCAACAAGTATTTGGTTCCTTCTTTATACATGACTCCTATTATTTATTAATAATAGTTCTTTTGTTTGAATTATAAAAAAAAAAAAAAGAAACTCTTTTTTATCTTGAAAACTGCGTATCAAAAGAGAAATTTGATCCGTAAGGAGCATTCATTTGCTCCAAACAAAAAAGAAAATTATCAAAAATACAAAACGAACTTGTCTTCTACTTCCCATAATTCAAATATAAAAGTACGTACCAACCCCAGTTGCTACCTCCATTTTCGAACTAGCTCGTTTTCTCTCATCTTCTTAACGGTGATCGCATGGATCATTCGAGTTCTAGTGACGAAAAGACCCCACTTCTCCCTTACCATGATCCAATCCAACGGTCACCAAGCTCCCATTTCTCTTTGAATTCCATTTTCACTCCGAACAATTTCTACATCCTCCTCGGACCTCTTCTCTGCGCCGTCATATGCGTCTGTGTCAAGCTCGATGGCCCGGCCACAAGCCGGAACATGTTGGCCGTTCTCGCTTGGATCTTTGCCTGGTGGATGACGGAGGCTGTTCCCATGCCAATCACATCCATGTTACCACTGTTTCTGTTTCCTCTCTTCGGAATTTCTTCTGCTGACAGCGTTGCTCATTCTTACATGGACGACGTTATTGCCATGGTTCTTGGAAGCTTTATCCTTGCTCTCGCTGTTGAGCATTACAACATTCACAGAAGATTGGCGTTAAACGTAAGTTCTCTTTTGGGTTACATTTTTGTCAAAAGTCTCAAGTTTATGATTATAATTGCCGGGATGCACAGATAACTTTGCTGTTCTGTGGAGAGCCGCTGAATCCGCCCATGCTGCTACTGGGAATCTGTGCGACGACCGCGTTTGTGAGCATGTGGATGCATAATGTAGCAGCAGCAGTGATGATGATGCCTGTGGCCACTGGGATCTTACAGAACATGCCAACTGGTCCAGCACAATCAAACGCTGTGACGAAGTTCTGCAAAGCTGTGGTACTCGGGGTGATATACTCTGCAGCTGTAGGAGGGATGAGCACACTTACTGGGACAGGTGTCAACCTGATATTGGTTGGCATGTGGAAAAGTTATTTTCCAGAGGCTAACCCGATTAGCTTCAGTACATGGTTCTTTTTCGGATTCCCTCTGGCTTTAGTGATTTTCTTTGCTTTGTGGGCGGTTTTGTGTTTGTTCTATTGTTCAAGAGGTTCAGGGCAAGCTCTTTCTGAATATTTGGACAAAGCTCATCTCAAGAGGGAGCTTCAAATGTTAGGTAAGATTAGACCCGGCCAAATAAAACCCATCATAGTTTTCGAGTTCTGATGACAGAGTGTGATATTTGACAGGTCCAATGGCTTTTGCTGAAAAGATGATACTAGGTGTATTCGGGGTGAGCCCTTTGAGCACTGCAATTTTTCTGATGGCAATTATGCTGGAAATCTTTTCGTTTTTGATGAGCAATATGGTTGGTGCAGATGCTAATAGTGTTGTGGATGACAAGAAGCATAACAGATGAAATTCCTGGTTGGGGAGCTCTCTTCCATGGACTTGCTGGTGATGGAACAGTCAGTGTGAGTATTCTTCATAACCTTCGAAAATAAATGATACACATTGAATCAGGATTTTGTATGATTTAATTCTATAATCAACATTTTTTTTTCAGGTCATGATGGCAACACTATTGTTCATAATTCCAAGCATGAAGCAAAAAGGAGAAAAACTGATGGATTGGAACAAATGCAAGAAGATTCCATGGAACATTATATTGCTGCTAGGAGCTGGTTTTTCCATAGCTGATGGAGTAAGAACAAGTGGCCTTGCGGATATTCTGTCAAGAGCACTGGATTTCCTGGAGTCAGCGCCATATTTAGCTATTACACCAATTGTCTGTTTGATTAGCGCGATCATTACTGAATTCACATCAAACAATGCTACCACAACTCTGGTCATTCCACTTCTGATCCAAATAGCACAAACTATGCATGTTCATCCATTACTTCTTATGGTTCCAGGAGCAATTGGAGCACAATTTGCTTTCTTGCTGCCAACAGGAACTCCTTCAAATATTGTTGGCTTCACAACTGGGCATATTGACATTAAAGATATGTTCAAGGTTGGATTGCCCCTGAAAATTGCTGGCATTGCTGCTCTGTCTATTCTTATGCCTATACTCGGTAAATACATAATCTTTTTGCACCAAATATCAATCATTTCCTAATTTCTTGTCTAAGTGTGTTGATGAATGTTGGCTATTGCAGGTGCTTATGTCTTTGGAACAAATGGGGAAGTTCAGTAACTGCAAACTCGTATATCTATTGTTGTAATTTTTCAAGTGTAAGTCTCCGTCTCGATCTGCAGGACATCCTGTAGAGGATTTAAAGAAGTTCTGGTGATTGACAGATGATGATATGTAATGATGCTTGGAATTCAAGGATCATCGCAAGATATAAGAGGGGGGAAGGGAATCGAAAAGAGATTTCACCATCCCCTGCATTTTCTCTGTATAGATTCTGCATTTTGTTTTTTTCAGTTATGGCAAATATTTGTGTATCCATTGAATTAGTCCCTTGTTAGAGCTCTTTCCATTGTTCAGAATAGATTTCAATGTATTTGTTTTAGGCCAAAATATTTCAAGTTGTGGTATTCGTAATGAACGTGCAGAGTTCTATTAAGGTTTAGAGCGAGTGACTTATATGGCTTCAATCCAGGCCTCATAATAAAATTCAATTAAAATTTTTTTGAAATACTTGTGAGTGATAACGTCCGAATCGTTAACTATCGAATTATATGTATTAGCCCCCATAATTTTTATCAAGCTACTTTGGGGCTGTAGAAACATTGTACTTAAAACAAGATGAGCCCTATGACTGTAAAGGCAACAAAACGCCATCGCCAAGCCTACAGGCTACATGTTTCAAAGTGAAAATACAAAACGTACCGCGGAAAGTCCTCCGAAGATTCTTTCTTTATTCTGCGCACCTTGAAAAAGGAATCATTAGGCTTCTGATTACAGATTGTTATACTTTCCGTAGACAGAGCAAGAGATTCAAACAGGTTTTGTGGACTGAATACTTGGGTCTATTGTCGGTTCCTCGCTTTGTTTGAGGTCAGTCTCTTTCTTTTCTTTGAATATTGGAGAGAATCATTTGCAAATCACAAAGAAAACTTGCCCAGGTGGATGAATTTTGTATTTTCTTCATGTTTGCGGACCATTCAGTATTCTATTATGTTCAGCAGATCAACATATTCTTAATTTTTGAAATCAATGGTTCTTCAGGTTTCAGTTTCTGGTATACTCTAAGTTACCTCCTAGGAATTCAAATATATTTTCAGAATTCCGGTAAGTGCCTCTGATTTAGATCCTTTTATGATTTAAGCATGCAATTGTCAATGAAATCCCGGTTTCTGTGAATTGAAGCATGAAAAATCTTGCAATCCATCACTCTATCAATTGAAGCATAACTGATTAGCCACAAATTTTCTTGTATAAATATTGTTGGATAACTTAATTAAGTAGAGATTCTGTTGATATCTCCTGGCAATGATGAGATGATCCCATCAGATTTTTGGTCCATCCTGTTAAAATGGATTTATTCTGCCTGGAGTTTTATATGCCTCATACTGTTGTGGTTGTAGTGCATCAAGTTTGAGTCGCAGATAAGATTCAAGAAACGCGATGGCAACAGGTGCTGTGATTCAGTTCCTGACAGACAAAGTGCTCACTGCTTTACACAAAAAAGCTAAGTTTGCACTTGACTTTAAAGATCAGCTTGAGGCAATGAAGACAAAGCTCGACCTTATGGCAGCCTTCCTTTCCTACACTGAGAAGCACAAGAGTCGAGGGGATACTATTGAAATGTTATCGCCGACCCTCAGATAAATAATATACGAAGCTAATGACATACTGACTAGTTGTCAAATTGGAGATGAATACAGGAAAGATGGCTTTTGCTACACTTTCCACTTCGTGACTTGTTTTTCTTGTCCCAGACAGGCAAGGAATTGAGCCGTATTAATTCATGGATTGAGAAGATAAGAGTCTAGCTTGGGCGTGTATTTGAATCACAACTGCCAATTCACCAAGGATCTAAGAATCCATACCAAGTTGCTAGATATTCTTCGGGATTACGATCCATCAGAAATAATTGGTTTGAAGAATGAAGTGGAAAAGATAAAAGGGTGGATTTTTTACAATAACGAGGAACCTCAGTGCATTGGCCTTGTAGGGATGGGGGGTTTAGGCAAAACCACCATTGCCCAAAAGATATTCAATGATAAAGAAGTAGTTGCTTACTCTAAAAATATGATCTGGGTTCCAGTTTCTCATAACTTCAACGTGGAACGGATCATGAGGGTCATGTTACAATTGGGAGAAGATGACTCTAGACTTGATCAAAGTCTTTTGAGGCGCAAAATTGATCAAATAATTGGTGATAAGACTTGTCTCATTGTTACGGATGATTCCTGGACAATAAACCAAGATTGGTAGGATAAGTAATGTCCACGATTGCTAGGTTAAGTAACGTCCGACGGGTAAATTTTGCTTTGTCATCATCACATCTAAAAATGAAGATGCTATCAAAAAAATGGGAGTTGATAAGAATTCATCACCCTAAATTTTTAAATCCAGAGGAAAGTTGGTCATAATTCAGCAAGTATGGATTTTCTTCAAGCAAGGGAAAATGCCCCGACAGAGAGTTTGAAAGCATAGGCAAAGAGATCCTGAAGAAAAATGGGGGACTCCCGCTAGCAATCAAGGCAATAGGAGTCTCACTCGAACCAAAAGTCCAGTCGCTTAGTGTGCGGAGAAAAAGCAATGACGGTTTTCATGAATTGACTGACAACAGAAGGAGAAAATATTTCTGTGGTGGCTTCTCTGCAACTGAGCTATGATGAACTGCCTACTCATCAAAGCAATGTCTATTGTGTTTTTTCCATTTATACTGATGACTTTGAGTAAGTGGTGAACAGATGGAACCGCCATTGTATTGATGGATGGGAGAAGGCCTAATCCAGGGCAGGGACAATAGAACTGCCATTGTATTGGGCTTTGATTATCTTTCAGAAATAGTTAGCAGGTGTTTGGTTGAAGTTGTGCATCGATGAGGTTATGATGGGAGAGTTTACAATTACAAAATGCATGATCTTCTCCGGGATGTAACAATTAAGATTGCAAAAGATGAGACGTTTTGTCGCTTTGATGAACAAGGCAAACAGTAATTGACAGAAGGTTCTCCATGGTTGGTATTACAAGTGACATGAATCCAAAATCATTGAAAGGGTGTTTAAAGCTGAGAGCATTGTTACTGATGTCAAGCATTCCTATTTCCCTTGATAGGAATTTGGAGTTGCTCAATTCATTAAGGATGCTGGATTTCTCCTAAGTGTAAGACAAGATACAATAAGGATCAGTTGAATTCAATCTGTTCAGTTAAACGCATTACATTTCTTAAGTTAAGCGGAGCTGAAAGCCTAAAAGAAGTTACATATTCAATTCAAAGGGTTCGCAACCTCCAAATTTTCGTTTCGAAGAGATGTAATAATTTAGCCAAAGTACATCAGTCTATTACTGGTATGAAGAAGTTGATTGTCTTGGACCGGGGATCTTGTCCTCTCCTATGTCTACCTCAAGGAACTGGAAAGCTACTCAATCTTCAAGAATTGCCTGGATTTAGGGTGGTAAGTCAGGCTAACACACAAAGTTGTCGACTTCTTGAGTTACGGAATCTGATGCAGCTGAGAGTTTTACGAATGTATAGAAAGAATGAGAGTGAAATTTCAGAAAATGAATGGAATGTGTTAGCACAACTCGAGAAACTCAAGGTTCTAGCCATTGATGCAGAAGACTGTAAAGAAAAAATTGTGTCAGAGATGCTTGATCAACTTTTGCCTCCTCCAAGAAAATTCAAGAGCTTTATATTAGGTGTTGTCGGTATGATATTCTGCCGAAAGGGATTAACCCAAGCAGGTTTCATGTCTGCAATATCTTTGACTAAAGAATGGAAACATCAGACACTTCCAATTTAGTTTTAACTAAGAGGACGGTTATGGTTCCTTGAGGATCTTTGATGGTTTATGTTTAAAGTTCATGCGAAACCTACTTCTGGACTGGAATATGCACCTACCACGTTACGCAGAGGTTAGCAGATGTTTTAATGTGAAAAATTTTCCTTATCTTTCTGACAAGCCAGCTATCTGGAGGAGGAATCATAGTGGAGAAATTAATGAAGGACTTTAAAGCCACCAGCCTCACAAGTTCAGAGACGTTGCCGAGTTAAGAATTATCTAATCTGTTTTCCTTAGCCATGTTTGACAAAATAAGAACATGTTATCTATGGGTGTAGCTTCATCTGTTTAAGTTTTGTCATATTGTATTGTTGTTGGATCTTCTTGAGTTATGTGTTTTTTGATTTGCTAGCTTTTATAAATAAGTGCGATGTATTGTAACAGCCAGAATGCCATTGAAATATTGGACTTGGCAATGAAATTAATGCCTGGATCAGTCGCCGACTCTGAGGCAAACAATGTCTGGACTGCAGGAGTGAGAGTACTTGGGGTATTTATGTAGTCCAATCTCACGAGGTGTAATTTTGACATCTTAATTGAGCAAACTCAAGAGAGTTCATCGGATCTGTATATTCAGTAGTTTTTCTTGTCTTTCAAAAAATTCTATCACTCCTTAGAACAAATTCTCTCTCTTTCCTTATAGCCTGCAAGCTTATTAAGAGTGGGTAGGTTAATTTGGCAGAGATTTCAAGAGAGTTTTTGAGTGATAATGCTGCTGCAGCTAATAACAAGCTTACTAGCTGAGGGTACGCCATTGTGTCATTCGATTGAAAACTTGAATGACTTAATCGATCAAATTGAAAAGCTTCAGATTTTGTGATTGCTTGACAAACAATAGGAACTCACCCATAAATTAAGGCGGTGATATCGTAGAACAAGTGTTACAGTCTTCTTTCCTTTTGATATTCAATTATTGTCCCAAACCTGGGTGAAATTTTTGTTAAAGGTGTTCCCTCATTGGCTATTATAAATTATCAGCGTTCTTCCCATTTTTCTTTGGGCATTTTCTTTGGATTCCGAATACTAAATTCAAATCTAGCAATTATAACGTTCTACTATCACCACTTTTTGTCGGGGTCCATCACTTTGGCCTCTTTTTCTGCCGATTAGTTAAGAAAAAGAAAGCATGATCAACTCCATCGATGTAATTATTAAATACTTTTATTTGATAATAAATTAGTTAAATGTTGCCTTTTTTCACCGGCGATGCAGGTGACTCGGCAACAGAAGTATCACAGGGCAGGGAGTCTCACAGAGCATTCAAAACCTTGACCTGGGAGGGAGGTGATCTTTTCTTCTCCTTAATATCTCTATTACCTGCTATTTGCAAGCCGTTTCTCCAGGTAACAAAGTTCTCTGTTCTATTTTGATCTACTTGTGTTTCAGAATTTGGGCTTTCATACTCTCAGTCAAATACTTCTTACTATATTCAGGTACATGTTTCTTTTTGGGTAGCCACGCTTACAGAACTATATATGAATCCGTTCAAATTCAAGCATGTTGTCTCGTGATTTTCAACAAAAAATTTATTGAATTATTTAAACACGAATGCACAGATAAATACAACCAAAGCGATGGCAACAGATGCAACGCTTCAGACGCTGACAGATCAGATTTTCACTGCTGTGCTGCATCAAGCTCAGTTTGCAATTGATTTCAGATCAGTTTGAGGCATTGAAGACAAAGCTTGAGCTTATGAAGGCCTTCCTATCATCCACTGATAACCTCAAAAGCCGGAGAAAAGATCTCCGAAGTTTTTTGCCAAATCTGAGAAGACTAATTTTTGAAGCTGATGATGTGTTGACAGATTGCCTAATTAAAGATGAATATCAGAAGGATCGAACTTGCTGGAGCTCCTTTTATCATAGACTGTTATTTCAGCACAAAACAGTAAAGAAATTGAGGCATATCAATTCTCGGATTGAGAAGATGGAGACTAGCACAGGCGTGTATTTGAGACCACTGCAGCCAATCAACCAAGGAAACCCTGCGTACCGAGTTGTAGGATATTCGTCGCAAGATTACGACCCATCTGAGATAATGGGTTTGGAAAATGACATAGAAAAGATCATGCTTACTATCTCACCGCGTAAGATGTGACGTTATTTGATTGGATACAAATATTAATACAAACCTGCATACCTGGCTGTTAACACCTTCCCCCACCCCCACTTTTTGTCGGCGTCCATTCCTTTTGTCCCCAGTTAAGAGAGAGAGCATGATGGTCGCGATCGATGCATAGAGAAAGTGCCGTTTCTTTTGTAATCATTCAATTATTGTTATTTCACAGTAGCAATTAATTAAAATTTATGTCACTTTTTACCGGTGATACAAGAGATTTTTGGGACACTGGCAAAAGAATTATCAGAAGCAAAGTAGTCTTACAGAACATTCAAAACCTTGACCTGGGTGGGAAGTGATAGTTTCTTCTTCTTAGTATCTCTATTCTCTACTATTTGCAAGCTGTTTTCTGTGATTTGAACGTGATGTTGTGAAGTGTATCTTGGGATATGAATTGAAGTACGCATTTAGTTTCAATAATATTTTGCAGATGTTAAATATGATTGGTTATTTTGAAGCCTAAACTTTTAAGTTAAAGTGGTAAATTCGATTTGGTATTAGAGTAAATTACCGTATTAAATCACATTAATTTTTATTTACAAAGTCTAACCACATCATGTATATACTTCATAAATATTGATGCATTTTACAGTAACATTTTCGGTATTAAGATAGAAATAAATATGAATAAAAATTAGGACGGAGTCTTTGTTCATAACTGGGGGATAGTACCATGTCTAGGACTCACAAAGTAAGTCGTTGTAGTCAATGATCAATTAGCAATAGAGTCGTGAATATTATTAAAATGGCGTGAACATGGACAAAAAGTAAAACTGTTGCTATTAATCAAAAAATGGAATCCCGAAAAGCATTCATATCTTGATGTTGATAAAGACAGGAGCAAGATCCAGGAATGCAAGAAGGCTATCCACCTCGTCTCCAAGTAAAGAAATGAGATACTCCATTATTAAAATCACTGTTATAATTCCACGGGCAGCACTATCTATTCATGGTCTAACACGACATTGATCTAAGTATGATTGTCACAACTTTATGAAAAGGGGGAAAATAGGGGGGGAAACAAAAAAAAGCAAAAGCAGCCTTGACCAATCATAGTTTTAGAAGAACAAGTTGAGCGGAGTATAGTAATAGCAGAATGATGGAGCTGAAACAAATAATGGATCATCAATTCCGTTCTCTGGTGCTTGTTAGTAAGCCAGCTGCTGTTTCCTTACTAATTTTTTTTCTTCTTTTTGAAATCAGCACGGGAACGGGATTCATAATCTACGGTGCCCTGCATCGAAATTGGGTGCCATGCAGTGGTAGATTCGCATCCTACGATGCTTGTTTGTCAGGAGGACTGCTTGATTCCCGGTATTGCGTTCAAGATGCAGGCCTGCCTTCTACTGAACGTATGTGTGTGTATTCATGTATCTCTTCACCTTCACCATTCCCCACCTCCACTTTTTGTCGGGGTCCATCCCTTTTGTCCCTAGTTGAGAGAGAGAGCCTGATGGTCTCGATCGATGCATGAAGATAGTGCCGTTTCTTTTGTAATTATTCAATTATTGTTATTTCACAGTAGCAATTAATTAAAATTTATGTCACTTTTTACCGGTGATACAAGTGATTTTTGGGACACTGGCAAAAGAATTATCAGAAGCAGAGTAGTCTTACAGAACATTCAAAACCTTGACCTGGGTGGGAAGTGATATTTGCAAGCTGTTTTCTGCAGGTAACAGAGTTCTCTGTGCTTTTTTGATCTACTTGTTTTTCAGGATTTGGAGATTTCATACTCTCAATCGAATTCTTCTTACTAGATTCAGGTATGTGCTTCTCAAAATCCTTTTCATAAGCATGATTTTTCCAGGTTGCTCGGAGAACTATATATGAATCCGTTTAAATTCAAGCATGTTGCCTCATGATTTTCCTTTTGTCTGTACTGTCAGGCCACAAGAAATTCATTGAATTTATTTTAAACACGAATGCACAGATAAAATACAACCAAAGCGATGGCAACAGATGCTATGCTTCAGACACTGACAAATCAGATCTTCACTGCTTTGCTGCATCAGGCTCATTTTGCAATTAGTTTCAGAGATCAGTTTGAGGCAATGAAGACAAAGCTTGAGCTTATGAAGGCCTTCCTATCTTGCACTGACAACCTCAAAAGTCGAGGAAAAGATCTCCAAAAATTTTTGCCTAATCTAAGAAGACTAATTTACGAAGCTGATGATGTATTGACCGATTGCCTAATTAGAGATGAATATCAGAAGGATCGATCTTGCTGGAGCTCCTCTTCTCATAGGTTATTTCAGTACAAAACAGCAAAGAAATTGCGCCATATCAATTCTCGAATTGAGAAGATGGAGACCAGCATAGGCGTGTATTTGAGACCACTGCAGCCAATCAAAGAAGGAAACCCTGCGTACCGAGTTGTAGGATATTCGTCGCAAGATTATAACCCATCTGAGATAATCGGTTTGGAAAATGACATAGAAAAGATCAAATCTTGG
Organism: Swietenia macrophylla; assembly: GCA_032401905.1. Lineage (NCBI taxonomy): Eukaryota > Viridiplantae > Streptophyta > Magnoliopsida > Sapindales > Meliaceae > Swietenia > Swietenia macrophylla. The sequence goes on from CP135572.1 coordinate 5,784,691, forward strand.
ATTTTTAGCAGTGATGAGGAAGTTAATCGAGTTGGCATTGTGGGGATGGGAGGTTTGGGCAAAACCACAATTGCGCAGAAAATATTCAATGATAGAGAAATAGGTGCGCGGTATGAGAAGAGGATTTGGTTGTCAGTTTCTCAAAATTTTAGCGAGGAACGGATTATGAGGGGCATGTTGAGACAATTGGGACAGGATGACTCCACACTAGATGAAAGTCATTTGTTGCGCAAAATTCACCAAATAGTTGATGACAAAACCTGTCTCGTTGTAATGGATGATGTCTGGAGAATGAATCTAGATTGGTGGACTAAGTTATGCCCAACTAGTAGGAGTTGTGTCGTTATCACCTCTAGAGATGCAGATGTTACAATGAGTATGGGAGTTGACATTTCCCGAATTCATCGGCCAAGAACTCTGAACGAAGAAGAAAGTTGGTGGTTATTCTCAAAGTTTGCATTTTCAACGCGCAGGGGAGAATGCCCAGATGACCAGTTTGAAAAAGTAGGCAGAGATGTATTGGAGAAATGTGGTGGTCTGCCGCTGGCAATCAAGACTACAGGAGCCTTACTTGCGAAAAAAATCCATTCTCTTGCTGAGTGGAAAAATACCAATGATCATTTTCTTGAATTATTGACAACCGAAGGAAAAAATAGTGAAGTGATGGCTTCCCTGCAACTGAGCTACGATGAACTCCCTTCACTTCTAAAGCAATGTCTATTGTGCTTCTCCATTTATCCCGAAGACTTTGTGATAAGCGGCGAGCAAATAGTTTATTGGTGGGTCGGAGAGGGTCTCATCCAAGAACAAGACACAAAGACAGCTACAGAATTGGGATTTCAATATCTTTCAGATTTAGTCAGCAGATGTTTGGTTGAAGTTTTGCATCGACGAGGCTACGATGGAAGAGTCTACAATTGCAAGATGCACGATCTAGTCCGGGATATGACAATTAAGATTGCGAAAGATGAATCCTTTTGTGACTTTGATAGCAGGGGCAAACAGAAATTGATTGAAGATTCTCGATGGTTAGGTTTCACCGGTGACATAGACCCAAAATCGCTAAAAATCAGTTCCAAGCTCAGGGCACTTCTATTGATGTCAAGTACCGCAGTTTCCCTTGACAGGAATGTGGAGTTCCCAAAATCGCTAAGAGTTTTGGATTTCTCTTCCATTCTGCTCGATACAAGTAAAATAGAAGATCTCTTGAAGTGGATCTGTTCACTTAAACGCCTTGCAAATCTCAACTTAAGCGGAGTTTCAAGCCTGAAGGAAGTTCCATCTTCAGTTCGAAAGCTTCGCAATCTCCAGATTTTAGTTTTGAGGATGTGCAATAATTTAGCCAAAATCCACCCATCAATTACAAATTTGAAGAAGTTGATAGTCCTGGATCTGGGATCCTGTACTGCTCTTAAGTACCTTCCTCATGGACTAGGAAAGCTAGTTCATCTCAAGGAATTGTCCGGATTTAGGGTGGTGAGTCGGGCTAACACACAGAGCTGTCGATTTCTCGAGCTACTGAATTTGAACCAGCTAAGAGTTCTACGAATGAATATAAATAATGAGAGTGAAATCTCAGAAGATGAATGGAATATCTTGTCAAAGCTGGAGAAACTTAAGGTTTTGGCGATTGATACAGAAGATTGCAGAGAAAAAAGAGTGCCAGAAATGCTTGATCAACTTTCTCCTCCTCCAAGGCTGCAGGAATTTTATCTCAGGCGTTACCGCCATGAAAATTTGCCGAAATGGATGAATCCGAAACAGCTTTCAAATTTGCAATATCTTTGCCTTGAGGATGGAGACGTAATCAATTTTGAAACAAGTTCGGAATCTCCAGACAGCAATGGCTCCAAATGGATCCTTGAGGGCGTGTGTTTTAAGTTCATGCCAAATTTAGATCTGGATTGGAAGATCCTGGAAAAGGATATTCCTTTTCTATGTTATGCAGAGATTAGCCACTGTTTCAATCTGAAGAATTTTCCGCATCCCTCTGACAAGCCGGCCGTCTGGAAGAAGATTCAAGATTAAGAAATTGATGATGTTAAGGCCACGCCTTTGAATATTGATGAGTGTTGTTTGAGTTTCCTGTGATTTGAACGTGATGTTGTGAAGTGTATCTTGGGATATGAATTGAAGTACGCATTTAGTTTCTATAATATTTTGCAGATGTTAAATATGATTGGTTATTTTGAAGCTTAAACTTTTAAGTTAAAGTGGTAAATTCGATTTGGTATTAGAGTAAATTACCGTATTAAATCACATTAATTTTTATTTACAAAGTCTAACCACATCATGTATATACTTCATAAATATTGATGCATTTTACAGTAACATTTTCGGTATTAAGATAGAAATAAATATGAATAAAAATTAGGACGGAGTCTTTGTTCATAATTGGGGGATAGTACCATGTCTAAGACTTACAAAGTAAGTCGTTGTAGTCAATGATCAATTAGCAATAGAGTCGTGAATATTATTAAAATGGCGTGAACATGGACAAAAAGTAAAACTGTTGCTATTAATCAAAAAATGGAATCCCGAGGAAATCCCGAAAAGCATTCATTTCTTGCCGTTGATAAAGACAGGAGCAAGATCCAGGAACGCAAGAAGGCTATCCACCTCATCTCCAAGTAAAGAAATGGGATACTCCATTATTAAAATCACTGTTATAATTCCACGGGCAGCACTATCTATTCATGGTCTAACACGACATTGATCTAAGTATGATTGTCACAACTTTATGAAAAGGGGGAAAATAGGGGGAAACAAAAAAAAGCAAAAGCAGCCTTGACCAATCATAGTTTTAGAAGAACAAGTTGAGCGGAGTATAGTAATAGCAGAATGATGGAGCTGAAACAAATAATGGATCATCAATTCCGTTCTCTGGTGCTTGTTAGTAAGCCTGCTGCTGTTTCCTTACTAATTTTTTTTCTTCTTTTTGAAATCAGCTCTGGAACGGGAATCAAAAGCTACGGTGCCCTGCATCGAAATTCGGTGCCATGCAGTCGTAGAGGCGCATCCTACTATGCTTGTTCTTCAGGAGGACTGTTTGATTCCGGGGATTGCGATCAAGATGCAGGCCTGCCTTGTACTGAAAGTATGTGTGTGTATTCATGTATCTCTTCACCTTCACCTTAGTGTAAATTATAATCATGTTTAATAATGCTGCAATGAATTTCCTATTTATTTATTTTTTTGAGATTATATATATGGCAGTGTTTGCTCTTGCAAAATTTATATCGAGTCTGGGTTTAACGCCAGCACCCCTCATTTCACAATCATTTTGTTCTGAGAAGCCAACTCTTAGCTCTATAACCATCGAATGCACTTGTGAGGGGGTTGTTTGCCACATCTCTGAAATGTGAGTTCAATTAAAGCTGGTGCTAATTGAATACGATTAATCAAATTGCTGGCCAATGTTCAGTTCTTATGTTTGGTGTTGCTGGCAGAATCATGCGGAATTTGCGTTTAAATGGAGTTATTGATGAAGCGGTGGCTCAGCTTACTTACCTGAAAACACTGTAAGTATCATTGCGTATGTTTAAGTATGTTTATAACTATTATAACATTAAACCGTACAACAGTTTAAATATTTTATTTTACCACCCTCAGATTGAATTTCTATCTTTTAGATCCCTAACTAATCCTAGACCTTATCAACATTTAAAAGTCAATCACCGCAATCCTGAACACTAATCAACATTCCACAGTGATCTAGCCAACAACGAACTTCAAGGCTCCATTCCTGTCAATCTGGAGAACTTAACTAGTCTTACAGAAATGTAAGTTGTCTCTTACGTTACGAATTCTGCCACAAATGAGCCAGCAAACATGTGCATCTCATGTTATCCTGGTGTTATAATTTTGTGTAATGTTAAGACACCTTGAAGAAAATCAATTGACCGGGGCCATACCAGACAGCTTGGGGTTCTTGAAAAACCTGAGCGTGATGTAAGTAATTATTTTTGTCTCTGAAGATGAAAATCCATTTTTTCACACATCCAATTTTCAAAATTTGACTGTATCTGATTTACCAACATAGACACCTGCACCTGAACTATCTCAGCGGGAAGATACCACCTTCTTTGGGAAACCTGACAGCTCTCCTTCAACTGTAAGTCTCTTCGCAATTTCAATTACGTTACAGAGATGATTTCCAGACGCCTTCTGTATTTGCATGATTATATTTTCATGGTTCTGCAGGAATTTGTGGAGTAACAATTTATCAGGTGAAATTCCTCGCCAACTGGGAAATCTTTCTCAACTCCAATCATTGTATGAAATCTTCCCTCACTCGAATTCAAGTCCTAAACCCCACGAGTAAATTTTGTTAAATTTACTATCGCACATTGAAATCTTGTTAAACTTTATTAGGGGATTGGACGAAAACGAACTATCCGGTGAACTTCCACCAGAACTTGGAAAGCTAAGCAATCTTAGAGACATGTAAGTGTATTCTATGTGAATGTGGTGATTATTTTTGCCTAAATTAGAAGTAATCGATTATCTCATTGCATCAGCACCGTGACATCCAACAAATTAAGTGGGAAACTGCCAAAAGAGTATGCCCAACTCAGGAATCTAGAGAGTTTGTAAGTGCCTCATCTGTTAATGCATTTTTTTTCCTTGTTGGGTAAATTGTAAATGAAAATTTTCACTGGTCAATGCAGTGAAGTTGGTGGGAACAATTTGGCGGGTCCAATTCCTGAATTCATTGCCAACTGGGTCAATCTCACTTCCCTGTAAGCCTTTGTTACGTTTGTTGATTAGTATCATGTAAGATCCGTTTTCTTTCTTTTTGATGGCAAACATATCGAATATTTAATCAACTGATGAAGTCAATAATTTTGAAGGATTCTCATGGGAAATAATTTTGAAGGGGAATTGCCTCTAAAAATTCTTAATATGGGAAGTCTTCAATATTTGTAAGAACAATCCAATTTCCAATATTTATTTGCAGAAAAAACTTGTAAATAGGTAGAATACTTCCTAACATGCCTTTCTTGGCTTATTCCAGGCTGATTGCAGACCTAAGAAGTGCAAGTTTTGAGTTTCCACCCACAGCCAACTTGACAAATATATATTGTCTGTAGGTTATCTGTCTCGTTTTGTTTACTTTGATAAAAAGAAAATAAAAAAGAAAGAGAGAGAGAGAGAGAGAGAGAGAGACAAATCTGCATTTCCGCTACCTGTCTATTACTTATGCAATTGTTTATTGCAGGACATTGAGGAATTGCTCAATTTCAGGTGTAATCCCAACATATGTTGGCAACTGGTCTGGGTTAACATACCTGTATGTTCCGTTTCCTTCCTTTTTTGAGTATTCCTTTTGTTTAAAATTTCTGTTGTTGTTCTGTTTCTTTACCTCTAGTGACTAAGCTTTCGTTTGGGTTTGTAGATTGTATTATGTAATTTAAGTTGATAAGATCTCTTCGGATAGTCAAATGTCTAAAATACTATTTATGTGCTTAATTTGCAGTGACTTGAGCTTTAACAGCTTAACTGGTCGAGTTCCAGATTCCTTTCAGAATCTGAGCTTAAGTACGATGTATGTGAATAGCTTTCTTGAACTCCATTACTGTTTCTTTTTATTCTCTAAATCATGAGAGAACATTGGTCTGTTCTGGTTTATAAAATTGCTTTGCCCCGATAAATTGTCTTCACTCAGAGTTGGTATTTCTACTTAGGCTTCTGACAGGAAATATGCTCAACGGGAGGATTCCTGACTGGATTCATAAAAAAGTTCAAAAGGGGTACATTTCTACGCAATTGAGAAGGGAGAATTATTACACTATTTGTTCGAACATAATGTGCATAGATGTTTGCCCAACGTGTACTTTCAACATTATGCAAATAAAGACATTTCCTCAATTTTTTGAACTGCTTTCTTGCAGGGATCTCTCATACAATAATTTTACATTTCCAGAACCAAGAGAGGAGCATTTGTAAGGAAGTGACATTAATTGTTTCTTTTCTTTCTTATTTTTGAGTATTATATTTCACTAGCAAAAGATTGTATGCATGTATTTCATGGGCTTGTTTGCATATTGCTGCTGCTCAAGCAGAAAACCATACTGGCATACATGCTGTACTTCCCTTGTTGAAATGAAAATGCATGTCCATCCACTGTCTTGCAAGAATTTTTAGTCTTTCGGACTTCTTTTTTTTTATTTTTTTCCCGGTTAGATGCAGACACTACTGTTATCATCTTGATACTAATGTTAAAGATATTTCATATTTCATGGTGTTTTAAATGATTATCATGTAGGAATCCTGGATTCAATAACTCAAAGAATGGAACATTTAAGGATCATCAAAACATAAATGTGTAAGAATAGCATTCTCCACGTTTTTACTCCTTTCCTTTTAATTTTCTTAATGCTTCAAATTTCATTTCCCTAATTCTCTCCCTCACTTTTCTGTCTGTACTTGTCTGCATGACGTTGCTGCTGCAACCAGTGAACCAGCAAATATGTATGTCCTTATCTTCTATATTCAGCAATTTGAAAAGCCCTGAATTCTTCCTTACCAATTTAATTACGTTCTTTAGGAATACTATTTACCAGATCATGGATGAGAAGTGTGATGGCAAGAAATCCAAGTGTACGTATATTCTTCATAATATTTTTTCTTCTTTACTGTGACGCAGAACAAAAATCTGACAGTATATCCTGTTTCATTGCAGACCATTCTCTGTTCATAAATGCTGGCGGCGAGGAAACAACCATTGAAAGAAATACCTACGACGCAGACAACAAAATATCAAATTTTTATTTAAGTCCATCACACAATTGGGCTTATAGTTGCTCTGGAGATTTTCTATGGACAACAGCCAATACAATGGATTACATAAGGAACATGACATGCGGAGTTTCTGTTCCGGAGGCACCGTTATATGCAAAAGCTCGCCTTTGCCCTCAATCTCTAACATATTATGGTTTCTGCTTACTCAATGGCAATTACACTGTGAAACTTCATTTTGCCGAAATTGTATATACAAAAGATGAAGACCATAGCATTACCGGCAAACGTGTGTTTGATATATATATTCAGGTGATAATTTTATCTTCCCTATAATGCCATTGTATTATCTCTTCTATTAAGAAACTCTTGATTGCAGGGGAAGCTGGCACTAAAGGATTTCAAAATAAAAGAAAAAGCTGGAGGTCCAAATAAGATATGGACTGAAAAATTCGCAGCAAAGGTCCATGACAATCTACTGGAAATTCGCTTATTCTGGGCTGGCAAAGGATCGCAATATAATACACCTTCTCTTAGTGGACCACTCATTTCAGCTATTTCCGTAACTCCTGGTAAAGACTAGAGATTGGAGAGAGTTGCACAATTGAACTTTCTGCTAATTTTGTCCAAATTCTATCTGTTATTGACTTGACAATATTGTTCTTGTTGCAATATTATATTGCTATATTCAGACTTCAAAGTTGGTGGACTATCTAAAAAGGAGATAGCAGGGATTGTCATTGCAGCTGTATCAGCTCCGCTAATTTTATTGGCTTTCTTGTGGAGAATGGGATGGCTTGGAGACAGAGAGTTGCGCGGTGAGACTATATGCTAACTAAGCCAGCTACGCAACCCATGAGGATTATGTAAATTATTGTTTAACATTCTTTAAACAGTGACGCGTGTGGAGCTTCGAGGCAAGTCTTACACTCTCAAAGAAATCAAGGATGCTACGCGAAATTTCGGCACGAGGAGCGAGATTGGCAAGGGGCGTTTCGGGACAGTATACAAGGCTGACTTGGGAGATCAGATTGTAGCAGTGAAGAAACTTTCTCCGCTAGCAAGACGGGTAATTGATCAAATAGGAACAGAATTGTACGTTCAAGAGAAATCACTGAATCATGACAATCTTGTCCAACTGTTGGGCTGCTGTTCGAAAAGAGACCTGCATTTACTAATATACGAACACATGGAAAACGGATCACTTCAACGAGCCTTGTTCGGTAAGTTACTTTTCATCCTAAACCCTCTCCGTAGTTGGCTAAATTTGAAAACCTATATCATGTTGGAAGTACTGGCTTGAGAACTTGCACTTTGCAGACCCAGATTCTAAAGTGCAACTTGATTGGCCACAGAGAGTTAGCATCTGCCTTGGAATAGCAAAGGGTCTGAAATATCTACATGAAGATAATCCAAATCGCCAAATCGTTCACAGAAATATTAAACCAAGTAATGTTCTGCTGGATGGAAGTGTCAATGCTAAGGTAGCAGACTTAGGATTGGCGAAGATTTATGACGAGGAAGATCCATACAAGTTCATCCGAGAAAAAGGGACAGCGTAAGTAACGGAGTAGTTTTCTATTTTTTTGGTTGTTGTCTTTCCAACATTTTATTTTCTAAATTTGCTATTTTATTACCTCAGAGCATACATGGCACCTGAGTATGCAATGCGGAAGGCCATAACAGATAAAGTTGATATTTTCAGCTTCGGAATTCTTCTACTCGAAATAGTTAGCGGGCAGACTAATGCAAATTATGAAGAAAACAAAGAGACTGTTTTTCTTCTAGATACGGTAACCTTCCGAATTTAGAAATGATCTAAAATTTAAGGGGATAAGGCCAAGCTAACACACTATATATAAACGTTGGTGTTATTGCAGGCTATTGTGTTGCAAACAAAGGGGAAACTTGTGGACTTGGTTGATAAAAAATTGTCGAGTTATAACTGGCAACAAGCTGATGGAATATTGGATTTGGCAATGCAATGCATTGATCAGTCACCAACTCTCAGGCCTAAAATATCTCGCATTGTGAGTGTGCTTCAACACATCTCTCAAATGAAGTAATCAACACTGTTGGATCAATTTGTGTGATCTCGTTAAGCTCTCTCAGTTTGTTCGTTCGTCTTAGTTTGGCGTTTCTGAAAACATCGATATTTGATATGCTGGTTAATTTTTGTGGAAAAAGCGTACTGCAATATCTTGTATGAAACGGGTCCTAAGCTAAACTACAAATGGACCAAAACTCAACATAATGTTTTCACCATCAAATGCAAAAAGTAATATTGTTAGATAAATTGTAGTTGACAAGCCATAATTTGTTGCATTAGATATAACAAATAGACATCAATCTATTACTAGTTTGAAGAAGTTGATATTTACCTCCAGAAACTGGAAAGGTAATCCATCTTCAAGAATTGTCTGGATTTAGGATGGTGAGTCAGCCTCAGACACAAAGTTGTCGACTTCTTGAGTTGCAGAATCTGATGCAGCTGAGAGTTTTACGAAGGAACATAAATAATGAGAGTGAAATTTCAGAAAATAAATGGAATGTGTTAGCACAACTCGAGACATTCAAGGTTCTAGCCATTTATGCAGAAGATTGTGAAGAAAAAAATGTATCATCGATGCTTGATCAACTTTTGCCTTCTCCAGGACTTGAAGAGATATATTAGGCAAATCTTCTGCTTGATGCAAATGATCCTAATGCTAAAGCATCTGACTTGAGATTACCACATGTTTTATGTCGGGGAAGATTCGTTTAACAGAGTACTCAGATAAAATAATCCTTTTCTAACTTTTCGAACAGTTATTGCCTTTTGAAAGATCTAAGCTTTATTGAAATTTGTAACTTCTTATCAATTACTGCTTCAGAGATGGGGTAAGAGATTTGTTAATGGTATTATGGAATTAACAAAGTTAATTACGATTATATTCAAGGCCAATTTAAGTTACAGTTAAAAAATTTGTGTCTAATGCAGTCCTGTTTATCCCAAATTCTATCTTTTTCCTTGTAGCCTGCAAGCTTATTAAGAATGGGTGCGTGAATTTGGTAGAGATTTCAAGAGAGTTTAGAGTGGTGGTGGTGCTGCAGCTATCAAGAGCAGACATATCATGTGATGGGCCGACTCTGATGTCAAATTTAACATTTTGAACACAACAACTAACTAAATATTATCTATTTTAAACACAACCTGTCAGCAAATATCTTAAGGCCTTGTAACTCATGACAGGACTACCGAGTTAGGATAATTTAAGCTATATAACCTGTAGCTCGTCACTACGGATAAAAATAGACTATTTGAGGGATTTGCAAGGTGAGCTCTGCATGTTTTAATGGATATGTTTTTTGGGGAGGAAATAATGAATTAACCCGTGACAAAGTGATATCAGAACCAAACCTATTTTAATTTTAATGACTTAGTCAAACGCCCATGCACAATAAATACATTTATAAAGAGTTCATAAGTTTCAAAGTAGAATAGGACGAATATGCAGGAAGTCTCACTATCACGAGGGTGCCATATAATTGAACTGGAGAAAAGTGACAGAATTCCACGTTTAATAAAAATAGGCTGTTCTTTATATTTACAAGATGAATTTTCGTACCGATATGTCTTTTCGAAAAGAGAGAGAATGACATCATACTTACTCTCTCACCACGTAAGATGTGATGTTATTTGATTGGATACAAATATTAATACAAACCTGCATACCTAGCTGTTAACACCTTCCCCCACCTCCACTTTTTGTCGGGGTCCATCCCTTTTGTCCCTAGTTAAGAGAGAGAGCATGATGGTCTCGATCGATGCATGGAGATAGTGCCGTTTCTTTTGTAATCATTCAATTATTTGTTATTTCACAGTAGCAATTAATCAAAATTTATGTCACTTTTACCGGCGATACAAGTGATTTTTGGGACACTGGCAAAAGAATTATCAGAAGCAAAGTAGTCTTACAGAACATTCAAAACCTTGACCTGGGTGGGAAGTGATATTTGCAAGCTGTTTTCTGCAGGTAACAGAGTTCTCTGTGCTTTTTTGATCTACTTGTTTTTCCGGATTTGGAGATTTCATACTCTCAATCGAATTCTTCTCACTAGATTCAGGTATGTGCTTCTCAAAATCCTTTTCATAAGTTTGATTTTTCCAAGTTGCTCGGAGAACTATATATGAATCCGTTTAAATTCAAGCATGTTGCCTCATGATTTTCCTTTTGTCTGTACTGTCAGGCCACAAGAAATTCATTGAATTTATTTTAAACACGAATACACAGATAAAATACAACCAAACCGATGGCAACAGATGCTATGCTTCAGACACTGACAAATCACATCTTCACTGCTTTGCTGCATCAGGCTCATTTTGCAATTAGTTTCAGAGATCAGTTTGAGGCAATGAAGACAAGGCTTGAGCTTATGAAGGCCTTCCTATCTTGCAGTGACAACCTCAAAAGTCGAGGAAAAGATCTCCAAAATTTTTTGCCTAATATGAGAAGACTAATGTACGAAGCTGATGATGTATTGACAGATTGCCTAATTAGAGATGAATATCAGAAGGATCGATCTTGCTGGAGCTCCTCTTCTCGTAGTGACAGATTGAACAAATTGCTTTGTTCAATTTCCTTGCTTGATATCATCAAACTTTCTTTTAACTTAGTGAGATCCCTTTACTTTATGGGTGTTGAAATCTCTTCAACCATTTTAGCAAAATTCTCTTGTTAGATGTCATTGACCTCACTTTAGCTAGCACAAATCCTCCGTGTGCAAAGAATATATTGTTCATTTGTTGAAAACTAATATCTAACCACTAAGAAATAACTAAAAAACTTGAATAAACTTCTCAAATTAATTAAATAACCAAAAATTAAAAAAAAATAAAGATGAATTTAAAAGAAAAACTTTTCTTTTTCTTTTTGTTGTATTGATTATTCAAACTTGAGAGTAATTTCTAGTACAAAATAATATTGTCACAACTCTTAAAAAAAATAAACACTCTCTAAAGTTATAAGACAATTGGAAATATTACATATATACAGTAAAACCCTAAATTTTGTTTTAAAAAAAAAATTCATTTCTCAAACTCTAAAAAGAATTAATAAACTTTTCAAATAGTAAAAAGTCTTTCTTAATTATAGCTTTTCCAAAAATTCTTCTTTTTTTTTTTTTTAAGTTGTAAAACTGTCAAAAGTTTCTTAGTTAAATTTGATGTCGCGCTTACTAAAATAATTAGTAAATTTAAATTCCAAAAAATGTGAATAATAAAACATGAACATCCAAATCGCCTCGGTTTATTTGCAACAAAAATTTTGTTTCCTGAATAAATACAAAAGCTTTAATGCAAACGTCTATAGCAATTTGCCCAAGATGCTAACTCTGAAAAATTCCAACAGTGTATTTTTCCTCCATTTTTCACTTCCAGTTTATGGACCAATACGAAGCTGTCTCTTTCATACTGAGAGGAATTACTTTTTCTCGGATGGCATGTGAGGGTGTTGTACGGATGTCTTGGTTTTGAAAAAAGGACAACATTTCCTGCAAAATCTGTCGGTGGAATGTTAAGGAAACAATTTGCTAAGAATTAAGGGGCTAAAATGCTTAGTATAGAAATGAAAATTATGTTTTTACTTGAGATTAACAATACAGAAACTCCTCGACAGGAAAGATAATTCTTCTCTTAATACGGGCATGAGGCATCTCCTCCTATATTATTAGTTGACGCATGAATGAATTAGCTGAAACTTTGAACAAGGGAAAAAGAGGCATGGATGAAATTTTTCTGATGCTCCTCACTAAGATTGTTGTCCTACTTATTCTATTTCCTGTTTGTCAACTTGGCCGCGAGTTCAAATTTCGGGGTGCAGCCCAGGAGTCTCCTTCCGCTGTTCCACCTTTTCCAGGATTACTTTCTGCTAATCCACCTTTTTCCGGGGTAGAACCTCCAGGATTACCTGAAGAAGAAGGTACTAATTAAACACTATATCCTTTGTAGTGTTTAATTAAAAAATTTTAAAGCTTTAATATTTTCCAGTTCTATCTAGCACTAGTTTGATTGCTGCTACAAATTTTTTATCCGACATTTTTGCCACAAAATTAAATTTAACAAAGAAACTTTTTTCCTTCTTTTTATTTTATTTGGCAGAGCGCGCTCTTGAGCAGATCGTATCCAGCTTGGGGTTAATACCAGAACCGATTATAGAGGAAATTTGTGATGAGGTTCAATTCAGGAATTCTGTTACCATTGATTGCACTCGCTGGGGTAGTGATACTGATCATCGATGGCACATCACTGAAATGTAAGGTTCAACTGTGATATCATGCAATCCAACTTATTTAACTTGCCGCGAGAATCGTAAGCAAGGTTTTCAGTGTTCATAAATCTGTCAATTTTGGTTACAGAACCATGGAGGCTGCGCGTTTAACTGGAAAAATCCCAGCAGTTGTGGGTCATCTTAAATACTTGCAGACGCTGTAAGTATGTGTATAAGGGTTAAAATGTCATAAAAAGATCTATATCTTGAAATATATATGTGTGTGTGTGTTTGTGTATGCATGTATGTCTATGTGTCTGTATTTGTCATATTGTCTGTCACATGCATATTATATATTTGATTGTTTTATGCTGAAACTCAACAGTGATCTATCAAAAAACAAAATCCATGGTTCAATTCCTGACGAGCTAGGGGATTTATCTAGGCTAGTCAAACTGTAAGTCTTTAAAGAGCTACAAGTTCTGATATTATTGTGTTTTTTTTCTTTTTCCTTCATGGATTATACAAGTTAATGTTTTTGTATGATATCCTGGATTTCAATGTTGATAAGAGACCTGTCACAAAATCAATTAACTGGAACCATACCACTGAGCTTGGGGAAATTGAAGAACCTAAATGAGCTGTAAGTCGGGGTTCAAATCCTTCATATGTTGTCTCTGAGTGAAATGTCATCCCATATTTGAACTTATTTCGTATACTAATTTATAGAAATGAAATCAATATCTTATTTTAACTGTCTTTTATTACAAACTGTTTCTATAGCAACCTGGACCAGAACTTACTCAGCGGGAAGATACCACCAACTTTGGGCAACTTATCATCTCTGGAGTTTTTGTGAGTGTCAGCACAATCATGGTGAACTTTAAAATAATTGGTTGAAATTATTGAGAGCATATGATCAACAACACTTAGTACTAGCGTAGACATTCGAACTAAACTATCATAACGTCATATAATATACCCTGATAGGCATTTAATTGTTGTAAATAAATGTAAGTGATAAAAAGACGCGCATATATATATATATATATATAGAGAGAGAGAGAGAGAGAGAGAGAAATCTCTCTATTCAACGCATTAATTCTTCAATTATTAAAGGTAAATCATGTATGTTTCTGGGTTTTGCAGGAGTTTATGGTCTAACAAGTTGTCGGGTGTCATTCCTCCTGAATTGGGAGACCTCACTCAGCTCCAGACGCTGTATGAAATGAACACTCTCATACTACTTCAAGCCCTAAACCGATTGTTCTTTTTCCATTAATCAATATTTAAAAAAATTCTGTTAAATGGGATGCTGGATGGGAATGGACTAGCTGGTAAACCTCCCCCAGAACTGGGGAAATTAATCAATCTTCACCAACTGTAAGTATATTTATGTAGACAAGCAGAAGCAAGAAACAACAGGAATGGTTAATTAGGACGACTCTTTCTTTTCCAGTAATTAGGCTGCAGAAATAAGACTCTACCTGTTTGCAGGTGGCTGGCGTCCAACAAATTAGGTGGGAAATTGCCGAAAGAGTATGAGAAACTTGCGCATCTAGAGCAATTGTAAGTGCGTATTTTTTATACTATAATTTTCATTCTTTTTCTTGCTTGCATCGATATTTGAAACTTTATTTTTCAATACATGCAGTGAGGTAGGTGGGAATAATTTGTTGGGTGCCATTCCCGGATACATTGCAGACTGGATCAATCTCACTTACTTGTAAGCCTATTGGACTTGTAAACGTATTTGTCAATTCGTTTTTTGATAATTGTACAAAGCAACACTTTTAGCTCTGATAGATAGAAGGAGACATGCTAAACTTTGAGCATGATATATTCTTTTGAGAATGGCTTGAACAAATTGTCGTCAAGAACAGCAGGCTAGTGAGCTCATCGTGCTTTTCTCTCTGTGTCACAGGAATCTGATTGGAAATAATTTTGGAGGGAAGCTGCCTCCAAAAATGTTTATCATGAAGAAACTTCAGTATTTGTAAGTAGAATCAAATCTCTGCAATTTCCTGTACTTAAATTGAATAACTCATTATAACTTGTCTTTGTTTATTCCAGGATGGTTTCTGGCCTAAAAAATCCGGGGGTGGTTTTCCCAAAGTCGGCTAATTTGGAAAATATACACACTCTGTAAGTGTACACTGAGGATTGTTTGGTTTGGCTCCAATCATTTTGTAAACCATTCCTCATTTCACTAATTGTTTTCTGCAGGATACTGAGGAACTGCCGTATTAATGGTACAATCCCACCATATATTGCCAAGTGGTCTTCAAGATCGTTGAAAAACCTGTATGTTCTGTTTCCTTATAGATGGCTTAAGAAATTGCAATATTACTTTCATTTCTTCTATATATTATCCAACCAATGTTGATCAGAATGACTTCAATGATCAACTTTCAAAATGTTATATTTTCTCTGCATTGCAGTGACTTGAGCTTTAACAACTTAACAGGTGGAGTTCCAGATGATTTCAAGAATCACAATTTAGATAGGCTGTATGTCATAACTGTCTTTAACCCCATCAATCTATCTTCTCAAAATCTTTTTCTTTTTTTTTTTTTCGCTTATCTAAGAAATTGGTATTACCGAGTTTTGGCATTTTTGCGTAGGTTTCTTACAAGCAATATGCTCAACGGGACATTCCCTACTTGGACTTACAAGAAAGTAATGATTAGGGGGTACGTCTCTGCACCACAATAAAAAAATGAGTTACATTTATATAAATGCAAGCGTGTGTGTGCGCATATGTACACCCTTATGAGAATTGTTGTATATCTTGCAGGGATTTTTCATACAATAATTTCACATTTCCTGATGAACCGCAGATGTAAGAAAATAACATCACAAGCGCTTTGAATTTTTTTTCTTTCTTCTATCTAAATTTTCACTAGCAAAGCGTTGGCATAATATATTTCACGAACCAAACAGGTATGCCGAAGAAAATCCAGCAGACCCAGATCAAACAAAGATAAAGATGTAAGAAACTTACATCACGATCATCCTACTTTTACTCAGGATGTTTTCTATTTTTTACGCTTAATTTTGTCCACCTTTAAACGTCCCTTTACAGGTTTTTCTCTCTGTAATATATTTTGCATCAACTTGTCTGTATGCTGTTGCTGCCGCTGCAACCAGTGAACCAAGATATAGGTGTGTTGATATCTTGTCTTCTATATTCTGCAATTAGAATAACCCAGAATTATTTCTTACCAATTTTAATCTTTAGGACCTTTGTTCAAGAGATAATGGATAAGCATTGTGATGGCAAGAAATCCAGGTGTAAGTTCTTATTCTTCAGAAAACATGCACTGTGCAATGTCTTAGCATATCATCTGCAAATTAAAGTGGCAAATGTTTCCTTTCTCTGAATAAATTCATCTATCCCAAACTGCATTAATTAGCATTTTCATGAAAGCAAGAGCTATTTTTAATTTCTTGCAGACCATTCTCTGCTCATAAATGCTGGCGGAGAGCAAACAAACATCGGAAGAAGTCACTATGAGGCAGATAATTCAAGATCAAGTTTTCATGTTAGTCCAGCATACAATTGGGCATATAGTTGTAACGGATATTTCTTCGATAAATTTATCAATTCAAGTGATTTCTTAGCGGAAAAATGTGGTGTTGAGTCTGAGGACGCAGCTTTATATTCAAATGCTCGCCTTTGCCCTCAATCTCTAACATATTATGGTTTCTGCTTACACAATGGCAATTATAATGTGAAACTTCACTTTTCTGAAATTATATTTTCGAAAGATGAAGACCTTAGCAGTTCTGGGAGACGCATGTTTGACATATATATTCAGGTATTAATTTTACTTTTCTCATATTGCCATTGCAGTATTGCATTTCGCTAAAGAACTATTCATTGCAGAGGAAGCTGGAGCGAAAGGATTTTGACATAAAAGAAAAAGCTGGGGGTCCAAATAGGAAATGGATTGAAAATTTCACAGTTGACGTTACTGATAATTTTCTGGAAATCAAATTATTCTGGAATGGCAAAGGTTCTCAATACGGGCCAACTAGTCTTCACGGACCCCTCATATCAGCTATTTCTGTAACTCCAAGTAGGAATTAAGTTGCATAATTGCTCTTTGATTCACTTGTTATATATTTATTTTAAAATTCCATATCTGTTATTATTTAGCTGATAATTTATGAATGCATGGTTCTTGTTGCAATAAACCAGACTTCAAAGATGGTGGACTATCTAAAAAGGAGATAGCAGGGATAGTCATTGCTGCTGTATCAGCTCCGCTTATTTTATTGGCTTTCTTGTGGAGAATGGGATGGCTTGGAGACAGAGAGTTGCGCGGTGAGACTATATGCTAACTAAGCTAGCTACGCAACCCCTGAGGATTATGTAAATTATTGTTTAACGTTCTTTAAACAGTGACGCGTGTGGAGCTTCGAGGCAAGTCTTACACTCTCAAAGAAATCAAGGATGCTACTCGAAATTTCAGCACGAGGAACGAGATTGGCAAGGGGCGTTTCGGGACAGTATACAAGGCTGACTTGGGAGATCAGATTGTAGCAGTGAAGAAACTTTCTCCGCAAGCAAGACGTGTAATTGATCAAATAGGAACAGAATTATACGTTCAAGAGAAATCACTGAATCACGACAATCTTGTCCAATTGTTGGGCTGCTGTTCGAAAAGAGACCTGCATTTACTAATATACGAACACATGGAAAACGGATCACTTCAACGAGCCTTGTTCGGTAAGTTACTTGTCATCTTAAACCCTCTCTGCAGTTGGCTAAATTTGAATACCTATATCATGTTGGAAGTACTGGCTTGAGAACTTGCACTTTGCAGACCCAGATTCTAAAGTGCAACTTGATTGGCCACAGAGAGTTGGCATCTGCCTTGGAATAGCAAAGGGTCTGAAATATCTACATGAAGATAATCCAAATTGCCAAATCGTTCACAGGAATATTAAACCAAGTAATGTTCTGCTGGATGGAAGTGTCAATGCTAAGGTAGCAGACTTAGGATTGGCGAAGATTTATGACGAGGAAGATCCATACAAGTTCATCCGAGAAAAAGGGACAGCGTAAGTAACGGAGTAGTTCTCTATTTTTTTGGTTGTTGTCTTTCCAACATTTTATTTTCTAAATTTGCCATATTATTATCTCAGAGTATACATGGCACCTGAATATGCAATGAGAAAGGCCATAACAGATAAAGTCGACGTTTTCAGCTTCGGAATTCTTCTGCTTGAAATAGTTAGCGGGCAGACCAATGCCAAGTATGAAGAAAAGGAAGAGACTGTTTTTCTTCTAGATACGGTATGCATGTACTGTATATATATACCCGACACCTTCCGAATTTAGAAATGATCTTGAGTTTAAAGGAACTAGCCAAAGTAACAGCATATATATATATAGTTATAAACGTTGGTGTTATTACAGGCTATTGTGTTGCAAACAAAGGGGAAACTTATGGACTTGGTCGATCCGAAATTGTCGAGTTATAACTGGCAGCAAGCTGATAAAATATTGGAGTTGGCAACGCAATGCATTGATCAGTCACCAACTCTCAGGCCTACAATGTCTCACATTGTGAGTGTGCTTGAGCACATCTCTCAAATGGAGTAATCGACACTGTTGGATCAATTTGTGTGTTCTCGTTAAGCTCTCTCAGTTTGTTCATTTGTCCTTGTTTGGCGTTTCGGACACTTTTAAATTTAATAAATAAATAAATAAATAAAAAAGAATGCCTGTGCTGTTTAATTTCTCGTGATAAAGACTTTATATTGCATATTTTGTATGAAAAAAAATTCTTAAATAAACCAGTTTAACTAATAAAATATAATAAATTTATTTATTAATAATAAATAATAAAAATTATAAATTTTTTTTATATTAATTAAATAATAAAATACTCTCTACACTAACACCATCCATCTGTCTAGCACTTTCTCGTACGAAACCATCCTAGTATTTGTGCTAACACGTGCTTTATCACAAACGGGCCAAAAGCGGGTTAAGGCCCAAAATTCAACGGCACACGGTATTTTACAACACAGTTTTGATGAATCCACGGGAGTTGATTCTACAACATTCTACGAAAACAGCAAAGCTTATCTTCTCCGGTGCGAAATGCTTAGGTGTGATCATGCACAAACTTTCTACCTCCACCTCACCAATCACACTCCGCCAATTCATCACCCACTTCCTTCAAACTCGCCACATAATCACACCCCACTACTCATCCTCCATCTCACTTGCCTCCACGTGGACCATTACTCTCTGCTCTCTGACCATTATCTCCCACATCAGACATGATATGAATACACGTGGACAACCGTGTCGGTGCGATAAAATTTACCGCGTCCGGGCCCACTTTCCTCGTGATAAATGGCAGAGCTCATGACTCAAACGCGGGCACTCCATACAATTTCTCATTTCTCACCCAACCGTTACAATGAAGAAAAGTTTCATTTCTTTCGTCCTCACTCTCCTCCTCCTCCTATTCATCCTCCCATTCCTCGCCGCTGGCTTACGCACCGGGGGTATGCCCGGCGGCTGGTCGCCGATAAAGAATCTGAACGATTCTCACGTGAGGGAGATCGGGCAGTTCGCGGTGTCCGAGTACAACAAGCTGTCAAAGGCAGAGTTGAAGTTCCAGAACGTGGTGAAGGGGGAGACCCAGGTGGTTGCGGGGACGAATTACCGTCTGATATTGACGGCGAATGACGGGAAGGGGACGAACAAATATGAAGCCGTCGTGTGGGAAAAGCCATGGGAGCATTTCAGGAACCTCACTTCGTTTAAGCCTGTGAAATAGGGTTTGAATAATGAAATCTGTGTTTAACGTTGCATGTAATGCTGTCAAAGATTGGATTTTGTTACACTATAATATTGCTTATGAATTTGAGAATAAAGATTACTAGTCATTGAAATTCCTTTGATCTGCGTTGATCATCGCTATTCAAACTCCTAATCATTATTATCGCTAATTTGAATTCGAAACTGAACTAAAAATGGAAATATTATATTTGAATTAAGAAAATCTTAAAAATATAAGGACTTGAATGTTATTACGTAAATTGGAAGTCTGTTGGATGCGTGGACGGGAGACGGCGCATGCGAGACCAGTACGATAAGCAGTGGGCATGTGAACTAGCGATAATTACGTTAGGAATTGACGGTTGGTCAAACGATTGAATCACGGGCAGGAAGTAGAAATGGAAATGGGTAATAAATAAATAATTTTGTACATTTACACACACACACACACAATAGCTTGATCCTTTAAAATAGTGACTTTAATTATAAAATTATTTAATTATTTAAGTTCAGTGATTGTATTTTCTTATTATTTATTGAATTTATCATCTCATGTTGTTCCAAATTTGAGGTCACATTGATTGCATCCATTGTTAAAATATAATTGGATTTTTTAAGTCACGGATTATATTATAGCACGAAAGTATTAAATTTTAAATTTTAATAAAAAAATTGGTAAAATATGTTAAAAATTAGTATTATTATTTATTTTTTTAATTTTATTAAATGAATTTATTTTTATATTTTTATTTATGAAAAGTACAAGAAGAAGAGAGAAAGATGATATTTTTATTTTTATTTTTAGTATTAAACCCTCAATAATTATAAATCAAAATTCAATTCCACACATTATTATATCCTATGTGCAAAAGTAGTGAACTGAAATTGGCAAAGCATAGAAAGAAAGAAAGAACGAGTGGGTAAAATGGTTAGGGTAGTGGGTGGATGTTGAGGGAGGAAGCAAGCAAGCAAGCAATGGCCATTGAATGAGTGGGGAAGGCATGTGATCTTTGAAGGTGGAAAGGGGCATTGTCTTGTTGGCTGGACTGCGTATATTCTGGTTGTCCTGCACAATCTCACACATGACATCAATAATTACATCTCTTTATAATATCATCCTCCAAAATCACACTATTTCCATCTTATTTTTCATTTACATTATTACATCCTTTAAATTAATTATTCAGAAAATTAATTAAATTTTTTAATTATATGTAATTTTTCTCTACCCATTTTATATTTTTACATGAACAAATTTATTAAAATTTACATCTTTGAATTACAATCGAAATCTAATCGATATTTTATGTTTTTTTTTTTTTGCCTTCTACGGAATAATAAAATTTATTTTTTTTTGATTGATTTAGTCGACGAATAATATCATAATCTAAGATTAATAAATAATTTTTGATAATCCACGTATTAACTACCAAGTAAAAAAGCCAAAGCAAAAGCGGTTTCATTCTACAAGAACGACACAGTAGCATCTGCTCGGATAAATATAAATCCGAAGCCCGGAGACACGCACGTCAGACAGTCCATTTCTCTGTAAGAGCTGAAGCTCAACAGCAAAACCCAATAAAAAAAAAAAAAAGCGCGCGAAGTTGAAACCCTAATTCGGAGAGGGAAGGAGAACTGGGAAACGATAGGAATCTGTGCTTCGAACCCAAAAGCTGAGGCGGGCGGAGCCTCGGCGAGTCGGTCGGTTCGGCGACTTACGAGTTCCGGTTCGGTTAACGAATCGGAGACAGACGCAAAAATGAAGGGACTCTTCAAATCTAAGCCTCGTACTCCTGTTGATGTAGTGAGGCAAACTCGGGATCTGCTGATCTCCGTCAACCGCAGCTCCGATATTCGCGAATCCAAACGCGAAGACAAGGTTTTTTTATTATTATTATTTTGGTTTTTGATTCTGTACCGATTTTCCTTTTTTATTTTTCAGAAATACGTGAAATTGAGAGTCAGTTGAATTAGTTACTGATGAGTGTTTGTAAAACAAGCTGGTTTTTTGTTAAAGTTTGAACCTTTTTTTAGTTCGGTGTCTCTCTAAGCTGTTGTAGTATGTTGAATTAAGCGAAAAATGGCATCAAATTTGATCCTAGATTCAATGTAATGGCATTGAATTTTAGTAGTTGAGTGTTCCTTGACTAAAGACTGCTGGATTTAGTCAAACATTTCGCGTTCGTGATCAAGTTACATCTGCTGAAGGATTTTTTTTTTTGGGGGGGAGG